>JACEFZ010016980.1:327500-507500 GCA_014155875.1 Cepaea nemoralis | reverse complement strand
AAACAGACAGAGGAGAGCTGAAAAGACAACATCAAGAGATGGGTTAACAGCAGTCTGTCACAATGTATCAACAAAGCTAGCCACAGAAATGTTAGAAGGTACATTGTTGGTTGAACGTGTTTCAGAATTCATCCAGTAACTATGATGTTGGCCTGCTCCGTGGTGAAGGAGTTACGGACCCAGTTCGTAATCTCGCATTACCGCGTTCTAAACACAGCTGCGCGCGATTTGGCAGCTAGACAGCCTTGCGTTGGCTGTTTTACGAAATGGTATGGGTGCTGGTCGTTCAGAAAGCAATGGCAAACTACTGAACGCAAACTTGCCAAGAGATCACAACAGCACAAAATGCTGGTGTTGACTTGCGACGTCATGTAAAGTATATGCAATTAACTATTATGTTGCACTTCACCTCACAGTATAAATGGCACACATTTTTTGAACAATTTCCAGGAAAAGACATTCCACGTTACATCTTCTGGCGTTCCCTGTTTGGCCAGGTTAAGCAGCTGATGGCAGGACATCATACATATACCTGACGATGAAACTCAATCGCAAAGGTGCTATATGTCATTCCGTATTAGGGATCCTTTGTAAGGTCACTTCCCACTGGTACCCACTTTCTTTGGGACATTTGCACTCTATGACTACCGTGTCTCTGCGCTCCCTGGCCCATGATCGGACGCTGCCCTGTACCAAATCTTGACCGGACTAGGTATATCTCAGCACTTCCTTAATTAAGAGATTCCTAGGCACAGTCAATGTCGCTGACTTTCCAATTTCTCATGTCGGCACTGACTGGAAATGGACTATTTTGTCTGGGGACTCGCTGAGAGTCGCTGCAAGCACGGCTTTCCGATTTTTAGATTTCTGAGTGTCATGCTAGAAGTGTGGCTCTACCTTTGCATTCCCGCGTTACATCCAACATATCTGGCAATCATCCCAACACTACCTTGGGGCTTAGGTTATCTTTCTCTCTATCGCCTTTACCACAACCTGCTTATCCCTTAGAGCCTTGGGAGTTTCGGAATCGATCTAGTGACACCTTGTCTTGAACATCCCTATCAATCTGCTGTTGATGCTTGTAGACCGGTTTCTGCTATTTCACGTTATCTGCTGAACTGCTTGCATTTTTGTCCTTCCAGCGAAACGTACACTTAGCAGAGACTTAAGTTCTTCCATCAGTGTGACGTTAGCCTGGTTTGCCACCTCGAACGCGGTTTCCGCCACCATGTCTTTCACGATCAATAAGCTTCCTGACTTCTTGAAATTTATCTTGCACCAGCTGATCAGTTGATTTAGTTGTAGGCTATGGGTATGGCCATTCTTTATTGCCAAGAAGGTAGTATTGTTTAAAAGTTATATTTTGCTGCATGCTCCACTCTTTCATACACACTTCATTACACCTGCATTGTTATAAAGTAGCTAATCGCCCAAAATAGCCAGTCTGTTCATTTCCGCACATAACCTGAGCAGCAAATTTACCATGTCCTCTCGACCACCTTGAGAGATGCATTCCCAAATGTACGGAAGTCAGGCTAAGTTACCATGAGCATCAAATAACTACATGTGTGAACATGTCTTGGATGCTCAAGGTCTACCCGTACCTTCCCGGAAGGACCGACAGGCATACTGTTCTTGACGTGGGCCTGTCGGGTTATATAACACGTAGATGGATTAACGATGACGTTACTGGGGTCGTAGAATGTCCTACGAATCAGGACCAACCCGGTCAACAAAGCACGAGTCGACGCAAAGGTGCAAATATCGCATGTAATGTTTTCTATAACATTCACAGCGTTCACGACAGACTTTCAGCCGCTTCACTAGTATCATCCATACGGGAAAAAAACTATTGCAAAGGTCTCAACATTTAAAACAAAATTTATTGCATAAAATCAAAGTTCATATTTTTAATGTAAAGTATGTTCACCACAAAATTACATTTGGCTTACTAACAATGCTTCTGAAATGGAGACAGCAAACTTTCAAAGACAAATCACAGCTTTAATTCAGACAATTGTGAGAAACTTTCAAAATCGAATTGTGAACTTGAAACACTTTACACAAAACCATAAATGATTAGATTTCGAAAGAAAAAAAAACAACCTTCAGTTAAATACTCAAAGCAATAAAACATAATAAATACATTTCCCGAAGAACAAAGTGAATCACTGTTACAATTTTCAATGTCTAAAAAGTGTCGGAGACAAGTTACACTTTCAATTTGTGATATGTAAACCGTTGACAGTTTTTAAACTTAGACCACAAACACCGAACACGTAACTCAGCAAAGCTAATAAAAACTAACATTCTCAACATTAAGTAATCCAACAAATCCGACACTAAAGCTATATAGGGAGTAACTAAAGAGTAACGAGTTTCCTCAACATTGTGGAGGTTATAGTGTCAAGGACAAGAGGCTCGACTTCCGTGCTCCATCCCACAAGGCTCGAAAGCGTTGCAGAGAGCACGATCTCATCCAGCGAAGACACCCTGGGGTCTGGCACTCGTGAACCTAATGATACAGTCCGAAATCGAACCCGCGACCTTAATAGAGCGAAGCAGGTAGCCCCAAATTAAGAAGTTTCGCCATCTATGACTTTCAATCCATGACTCGAATGTACTCTTTTCATCCGTCTGGATGTATGTTGTTCATCCACTTTTAATTTGTAGCGCATGTCTCTATAATATATTCTATGAAATGTTCCGTGTATGTCGCGTTGGCTTTACTAAAATGCTACACCGAATTTAATATTTCTAGAAAATAATTATGACCGGATTATTAAGAGAAGCAAATAGTAACAGTAATCTACAATGCAAATCGTGAGCAGCAACAAAGAAGAGTTGGCGTGGGACTGACCACTCAATGCCGCAGAAAAATGTAGCAGTCCAATCCAGCCAAGAATGAACTAAGTCAAACCATTCTGAAAATGGTAGGGCAGAATCAAATTAGAGTTTAGCTCGGGAACTAGACATTCCAGCGAATCAAGAAAAGCAAAGACACTGACGGATAGGGAAACGAGTATAACAATAAAATTCACGTGGCAAACGAAATGGCGCATAAAAACATGGAGATATGGGGGAGGACATGGATCCTACAGCAGACAGCAAAATATAGGGCGGTTTGATGGTCTATGCACCAGTGAAGGATAAAGGGCAGAAAAAGAAATAGAAGAACCTAGCATTCACTCTAGGCAAAAGGAAGATAGTTGGAACATGTCTAGATGTTTATCAGCTTAACTGAAGTGCCAAGGCTTCCAATTTGTCATTTATTTACATAACTCGATACCCGTAATTAAAAATAAAAGCATGCATGCATGCCAATAATACCGAACAAACACAGATTAATTCGAAGTATTCAATTCAAAATGAGGTTTGTTATATACACACACAATTTGAAGAGCTTACAGCACAACATTGCATTGTTTTCTTATGTGATGAATATTGTAGACAGAGAGCTGTATTAAACAAGCTAGATTAGCTTTCTCAAGTACATAGTCTAAACTATACCGCAAAAGAGTACCTTACACACCTACATTTGCCCGCCTGTCAAAAGACTATACATCAACAACATATATAACAGCTTACAAGCCTACATTGTCCCGCCTGTCAAAGGTCACTACACATTAAAAGAATGAACAGCTTACACGCCTACATTTTTCCCGCCTGTCAAAAGTATGTATACATCAAAAGCATGTGTGTGTGTATTTATTATATATATATATAACAGCTTTTTTATGTTACATATCCCTTACAGGACGTTGCAGTCAACACCAGTACTTTTCAGCTGCTGTTGATGTACTAGGTAAGTTTTACATTCAGTAGTTTATAGACTAGACAGTTTATAAGCTTAGACACCTACATTTGCACACCTGTAAAATTAAATATAAAATTGTACAGGTACAATGTTTACAATCAAAGCTTGCGAGAGAAACACGTAGTTTCAAACCAAAGATTAAGTTTTGTGTCTGGGAACATCGCCACTGTAGACAGCCCACACAGAAGCATTGTATAGCTAGCTCTTCCTAACTTAACACTGAATGAACTAAAAATGGAACTGATTCCTTAAACATGCGATAAAAGGAACACATGAACAGGTTTACCACACGTTTAAAACAAAGCTAACGAAGACAAGCCTATAAAGTCAGTGTCGGCCTGTGGAATGCAAACCATTCGTTTCCATTGAGATCAATCGCCATCCAGTTTCTTAAAATATCTGAGATCTAAAAACTTGATAAAGGATAAAGTGCCAGTAAAGTTAAACATGGCAAGAAATATGGTAATCTATAGATATAGCTTAAGTTATAGCGTAGATAACAGATAAACCTCTCTACATTATTTTATAGTACAAAATCTAATTTCAGTTTATTGAAATAAACATACTGACCTATTAAAAGATATCAATTGAAACAAGAAAAAGTTGGAGTGCTACATTAAACCTGTACTTTTGTATGGATGTGAAGCGTGGACTATGAGCAAACAAGCTGAAAAAACATCTGATGGCTGTGGAAATGTTTCTGAGGAAAATGCAAAGAATACCATGGACAGACAGAAAAACCAATGACCAAGTCCTTCAAGAAACAAATGAAGATAGTAAACTGATTAGGATAGAGACAGACGTAGACAGTCAAAATTTTGTGGGCGTGTTATAAGAAATGGAGAACTTGGCGACAACTGGCAAAATCGATGGGAAGAGACCAAGGGGAAGACCTAGAAGTAAATATCTTAATTGCTTGGCCACGTGGCATGGTCGAGACAAACACGGAGCTGATCCACGACTCTGGTGATCGAGTGAGATGGCGAAACATGACCGCCCACGCTTATCGGCATGGTACATGATGGCCGGATGGATTGAAATAAGTTTGTATGAATAATTTCTCATACACCCGTGTATGCTACCAATGCCAAACCTGGACAATGACATAAAAGAGAAGAATCACAACAACAGAAATAAGATTCCTGAGAAGAATACTCAATGTATAAGACCAGAAATGAAGAAATCAGGACTAAAGTGGGGTTTATAGCAGCGCTAGATTTTATTAGAAGGCAGCAAGTCAAACGGTTTGACCATGCAACTAGGTTACCAACTAACATTATACCACAAAAAGCAATGATGTACAGACCAGATGGAAGCAGAGGTAGAGGCCAACCATGTAAACGATGGACGTAGGGAATAATAGAGTAACGCAGGGAATAATAGAGTCCATGGGAATATCGATACATGAAGCCCATAAGCCGGAACTCTCCCGCTGTTTATACGTCACCTCGACACCGCAAGGTACAATTGGAACCTGATGAGATGAGACACCCGTGTTTATCTGGAATATGTGCGTTTTTCATGTAACTTCACGAAAATGCAAATCTCATCGTATTCCATTTTCACTTTCTAAAAACTTTTAACACTTAAGGATGATTTCCCAGGACGCAGTGACAAAATTCACTTCATAAATTATAATTTTATCTTCCTCACAATTAAAAATTAAAGGAAGTGTTCCAAAGTAACAACTTTATAAATTTGAGCTGGATAAAAGTAATGCATCGTTTAAAAGAAATATAAAGTTCAGATAGCACTATTTAACTTGTTCATATGGACACGGTCCATCCTGTTTCTTTTAAAACTCAACACTTGCCTTTAAAAGAACAATCTGGATACTGTTATTGAGGTTAAGACCATTGTCTTGGGAAAGGTAAGCTTAGGTTAAAGCCCTACCACACAGCCAGAATAAAAGTAGCGGTTTTCATTAAAAAGTAATTGTAAAAGATTGGCTTGTAATCACGTGTGATGTTAATGAATTCTTTAATAACATCACAAGTGTTGCATACGTTAAACTAGTGCTATCTTTGTGTTACGTAGATAAGGAGTGTTTTAAAAAGCATTATACAATCTTTCCAAGAAACCACCTACCAAATTCTAGAATATGGGACTTAAAATACAAAATGTTCGCAAATCCACGAATGAAACCACTGTTTGAAATGGATATACCCGTAATGCAAATATATAACGAAACAATACTAGTAAAATCAATTGCCAATAGATATTGCCGAAAGCTGCATGAATTGAGCCGACTGTGCTTGAGTAGAAGCGTCATTGCAGTTGGCATTGTGTCATTTGGGAGTACCAACCGTTTCCATCGCATGAGGCAAAAGAGCAGTGCAAATACAGCCTTGGTTAAAGGTGCCCTCTAATGGGTAGAAGGAGTGGATTACCGTCACCTCGAAGTGGAGACAACCATTCCTCAAGTATCGGGAACTCGAGCCCACAAGATCGGTACACTTCATGAACTTGCTAATTTCTAGAAAACCAATACAGAAAAATTATGAATTGGAAAGCATTTTATAAAGAAAACGTGCAAAGTAATTATGTAAAAACGAAAACAGTAAATACGAGAGCGAGTCAGTATTAAGTCACAGTTCTGTTGGATGGCAGGAAAATGATGTTTTCTACAGGTGTCATTAGGTGACAGCAACATCGAACTTTATATTCCTGTTCGTCAGGTGGCGCTAGGTGTCTCATGCGCAGCGCATAAACAAAATACCACTGTACTTACGAAGTGTACAAATAAAAAAGCAACGTACTGTTGTGCATTTTTTGTGGGCTAAAGAACTGCCTGCAAAGGACATTCATAAGGAAATGCTTCCTGTTTATGCTGATAAATGTTTATCCCGTAAAGCGGTGCATAGCTGGGTAGAAAATTTTTCTCAAGGACGCTCTAAAATTGATGAAATCCGTTCTGGTCGTCCTGTTGAGATTGCAACAGAAGCATCCGTGCAGAGGGTGGAGGAGATGATTAGAGGTGACAGGCGAGTAACGATATACTCTGTAGTATCGGCAATAGGGTGCTCAAATGGTTCAGCATACAGAATAATGCATGAAAACATGCTGACTAGAGGGATGCTGCTTCTTCATGACAATGCCAGACCACATACGGCTCGATTAACTCAGGAGAAAATTAACTAAGGTGGGAAGTTCTGGAACATCCCCCTTACAGCCCCGACTTAGCCCCTAGCGATTCCCACCTTTTTGGTTCACTGAAAACACATCTTGGCGGGAGACATTTCGCGAATGACGCCGAAGTTGAATGTGAAGTGAAAACGTCGTTTAGAAAATAGAGCACGCAATTCTATGCAGCCGGTTTGGGAGTACTGATAAAACGATGGGATACGTACATGAATGTTGGTGGAAATTATGTTGAGAAATAAAGGTACAATGTATGTATAAAAACTGGTTTCAAGTTGTTACATTTAGTTATTTTTCTATAGCCATTTGTGACTTACTTATTGACTTCCCCACGTACGATAAGGAAGTGTGTTGCATTATTTTCAAATAGAGCATTATACTGATAGTTCGGTTGTTAGTTAAACATGTCTAATTCAAAGAAAATTTCCACAAAAACGTGTAGCAGTACTTCAGAGTGCTATACCACGTATGCAAAGGACCCTCTTATTCTGAAAACGAAATGGATATATGGTGCATTATCCATTTTTGTAAAACAGACCAAATGTCACTCGGTGGGTGATGTCAGTATCACGTTGGCGATCTTTGCTCTCCAAAACATGACTTAGTACCATGTAAGACTGATCGACCTGGATGCTAGGATCAGTTGTAAACATCCGCCTCGATGCTGTTTCAAATCCATGACCATCGGACCCAGGCGAGCGTAAAGCCACTATATTTACATAGCTTCCTTACCACGAAGTGCGCTGCCACGCAGTGCGCGGTCACAAAGTGCGCTGCCACAACGTGCGCTGCCACAAAGTGCGCTGCCACAAAGTGCGCTGCCACAAAGTGCGCTGCCACAAAGTGCGCTGCCACAAAGTGCGACGGCCACAAAGTGCGCTGCCACAAAGTGCGCTGCCACAAAGTGCGCTGCCACAAAGCGCTCTGATACAAAATGCTCTAATACAAAATGCGCTAATACAAAATGCTCTGCCACAAAGTGCGCTGCCACAAAGTGCTCTACCATTGACTTAACAAAAAGTCTAATAAAAGTATTGCTGTGTAAAAATTAAAGGTGGTCACATAACATATACTACTACCGGGGTGTGAAGTGTTAGGCCTACACATTTTAGACCAGAATATGAAGTGAAGTGGCCACTCCCCTTTCTCGTTGACTTCTTTCCATCTATTTCCAGAAAATTCGAAAATTGGTACCCATTTTTATGAGGCTGACTTGACCCCAGGAAAATCCTGACTCTGCTAAAGATTAGTTTAGTCGATGAATTAACATCACGGCACACGGGTGTAACCCATAAGTGCTCCGTTCTTCTACCTCAAACCTGAGTTTGGAGAACCAGCTCAGTGCACGAACTCCGTAGCACCGGCGAGGATCCTGAAATACTTGGGTAGATTTTTAATCTCGAAATTTTGCCCGGGCAGCGCCGTTAGGCTACTCTTTTTCGATTTCCAACTGCCAAGGGATTTTTTACGTGCGCAACAATACACACGGGCGTCCGATCTCACTACCCAGAGACCATGGGAAATTTTATTACTAGAAGGTCCACGTGAAAAAAATATCGGTCCTTAACGGGACCTCGAGCACTCGAGACGGACACCATACTTCGAGATGACGCAGCTCCCCCCCCCCCCCCCCTGCTGAAGATTGAACGCAGCCACTGCCATGGCAGGTAAGCGCACTATCATCATGCCAACGCGATCTCAAGATTCCACCAATATATAGCCCCATATTTCTAACTCTAAAACACCAGATTTCAAGTAAGTAAAGGCAGGTCAGCATGGCCGAACGAATAAGGCCAGTCGTTCGTAAACATCCAGTATGCTGATGCCGAGGTAGCGGATTCGACCCCTAAACTGGTCAGCTAGACAGATGTTGACCTCATACATGACTTGGGGATGTAAATTACAAATGCCTCCGAGGGACACTGGTATTAGTGAAAGTTAATCCACATGCAAATGAAAGAGACAGCCATATGGGATAAACCCGGTGCAATGAAGTCGACCCTGTCGACTGTTAAGCAACTTTTTTTTTAAATCCACACGCAAAAATCAGTCGGAGGGAACTAGGAGAAGAACGTGTATGGACTACGCTGGAGTTCAAAGCGAGCGAACAAAAAAGTTAAAGACTTTCGTCATTACATCCCATGGCACTTCCTGGTCTGGTACCCATTTGAGGCTGGGTGGATCCGATAGCCTAGGTCGATTTAACAACGCCTTGATGGGTCTCCATTACATGGTCATCGTTGGGCAAACCCACTGCGGCTTCCTGATTTCACGTACCTTTGTTCTACCAAGACAGGGCAATCCTATCTGGAGAAACAGCTGTCCTGACGTGCTATACTAGTCCCTTGTAGTTTTTATTTTTACATCCATTATTTTATAAGGGTTAGAGCAGTGGTTCTCAACCGGTGGGGAAATTCTTTCTCTTCTTTAGGGTTTCCCCAAAAAAGTGGGGGAGGGGAGGGGAGGGGGGGGGGGGGTGGAATTGAGATTATTTCAAGATCGCGTTACCAAAAGAACCGATTACTTGTTTTCTCCTCCATACTTTACGGTTCTATACTTCTCGCCCTTCTGAAATTCATTTTATAACGTAAATAGACCCGCAAATCACATTGTATGTAGACGTCTAGACTTGTCTTAGTATGTGTTATCAAATTTAGCTTCCATTTTTATGTATCTTCTTCTTCTTCTTCAGCATTCCGAGCCATTGAGGTTCTTTGCTGCAAATACAATCTGTCTCCATTCGTCTCTCTGGTGGACCTTCTCTTGCCAGTCGTTGATTCCAAGTGCTTGTAGGTCTGTATGTATATTATCTCTCCACCGCCTTCTTGGTCTACCTCGGGGTCTACGGTCATTTATTTCCTGAGTGTAAGCGAGTTTTGTTTCCCTATTATCTTCCATTCTTTCTATATGCCCCAGCCATTGTAGTCTATTAGCCTTCATGATACCAGTGATTAGCGGGGACTTAAACAAATCATAAATGTCTTTGTTACTTCTTCTTTTCCACTCTCCACTATGTATACTGTAAAAAAAAAAGGGGGGGGGGGATTTATAGGTAGGATATACGAAAAGAGGGGTTGGTAATGGCGTTCTGAAAATATGGTGAAGGTGCATGGGCCAAAAAAGGTTGAGAACCACTTGGTCAGAGAGTTGGACTGCAGAAACAAACTGAAGACCCAGACATTTAAATACACAGCATTGTCTGTGCCCAGTCAATTACAGAGATGCACAAACTTGGTCCTTACTGTTCTAGATCAGTTATACTCCTCCATGCCACCGACGCAGTCCAGCATTACTCTCGATCCACTCTTGCCTCTTCTTCCGCAGATTCTTCCAGATGTTTTTGAGTGTCATTACATGTCCAAAGAACACCGTCATCTCATATCTATACATGTTTTTCTTTCACTATCCTTTTTCAGACAGTTGCCTGGAAGTACAAGGTATTGGCGATATTCATCTAAGAAACCACCTCACCTTCAGGCATTTGAAACGCCTTATGCACATTTTGCGAATATGGGATGGGAAGCATGATACAGTAGCCTATGTTAAAGACAAAGTAAATAATATGGAGGAAATCAGGACCACTTTTGTCAGTGACTCATCGAAAGCTTGCTTGCTGGTTTGATATAATCGCAGACGACACTAAAATATAATCCTCCAAGGAACATTTAAGGGCAGGTGGAGAACACAGACAATTCTGGAGTAGTACCATTAAAGAGTGGACAGAGCTGTCCAGAAATGTTGCCGAGGACAGAGCGATGGAGGATTGACACCGATGTTTACATCATGACACCCCTACAACCCACGGCCAGGGTTACAGGATGCAGGGTTACAGGATGCAGGGTTACAGGATGCAGGGTTACAGGATGAAGGGTTACAGGATAAAGGGTTACAGGATAAAGGGTTAGAGGAAGAAAGGATGATGTGGAGTACACTGAATTATTTTACACTGACCTCTCTTATAAAGGCGATCCACATAATTGGTTCCTGAGTTGTTGCTTCCAGAAGTGTTTTTGGGAACTTCTCTAATGATTAACTGATTGTTAATGTGCGTCTTCTGTTGAGGGGGGCACTTCATCTGTACAATTTGGAGATATATCACAAAGTTTGTACTATGAGTTCTTTAGCATACAAGTAAGGCAGATGACCATATCTACTTTAAAAATATATGCCATGAAATAATGGTTCTTAAACATTTCTACTGATACCATAGGTGCGATTTGAACCGATCTCCCTCCAAACTGTCAGCTGAAATACTGTCATTTAGAAAGATTAACAACTTTCATACGCAACTTCCTTATTGCATTATATTCGTAGTTTAGTTTGCCAATAATCTGAAACGTACATGTTATATTGCTACCACTGAAGATATAATGGCTGGCTAGTTACAAGTCTCCTGGAGGAACTCGAAAGCCTGAAGCATTAGTGTCCAGGTCGTCGAAGCACTGAGTGAGGTTAGTATAAACTATCGACCCGGTATTAAAGCATTATCTTCACGGGGACAATTGCTGAACTGCCCAAATAGTTCAGCTTTCATTTCTTGGATAAGTTGCCAAGGGAAATCAGGTTACTTGCTTCAGATTATTTCTCATTGCCTTTCCTCAATGAATTTTAAGACCTACTACTTTGACCTCCCATCTAGTGTTTAATTTATCTAGCAATAGCTTTCTTGGCACTATCAACGAAAGTCCAGAACATTAACCCTCTGACAGTTCACTGAATTCTATTGTCTATAGTCAATATAAGTGGCACTCCCCCCCCCCCCCCTCCCACCTCACCCCCTCTCCCTCCAAAAAAAAAAAAGCAGCCATGCTATACTTCTGTTAAAATGAATCTGTTAGCTTTCCCTAAAAGAGCTCTGCATGTGTGTCTAATTTTTTTTTTTGAGGGGGGGGGGGGGGGGGGCGCTTGCTCGCTTTGAACACAACTTCAGTACCACCGGACTGAATTTTGCGTGTGGATTAGCTTTCCCTATCACCAGTGGCCCTAGCAATCAGGCGAACCCATTACCGACTTCAGAGGTACTTGTAATTTACGTCCCCACGTATGGACAGGAAGTCAACATTTTAGTCCAATTGACCGTCGTAGTGGTTTAATCCCTACCTCAGCACACCGGATGTTTAAGAACGAGCGGTCTTATTCACTCGGTCATGCTGGCCATGTCTTTATACGTCTTTATAATATTGATCTTTATGTGGGATCCTATCCCATAGTACCCAATTTCCAAAGGGATTCACTGCCAAAGGCCTTTCATAGTCCGCAAATTCAATATAGAGTGGCGAATTCAGTTCAGTTCTGTGATGTGTGTTATATATCTGGTCAGCGCAGAATCTATTTGGCCTACCTTTGGCCTGCCTGTTCTTCAGTTTGTCGATGTTATTTCTTAATCTCTCAAGAATGAACTTTTATATTTTCCCCAAGGAACTGACAGACATTTTCACACTCCCGCAGGCCCCTTTCTTTAATAGCTTCACTAGATATTCTCTTATCTATTTCTTCTTAGTACCAGACTCATTAATTCAGTTGTGGTGCGTATATTGGCTATTATAACCCTCTACTAGGATGGCATCTGGACTATCAGTATATACATCCTTCAGAATGCCCGATAGCTTTATTATTTTCTTGGCTTCTCATCGCTCATATTCAGTTCTACCGCTGCAGAATTACTGTCTGGAGTTTCCAACTGGTCTTTAAGAAATGCTATCGTAAAATATCCCTATCATGACTCATGGAATTTTTATATACTTTTACATTTCTTGCCTTGATATGAACATCACAGTCACTACCAACATATTTTAGTACTCATCCTTTAACTATACATCTAAAGCACTGAAAGTAGACCTAGATAAATTTGGTAATGAGCATCTGAAGCACACAAATCTAAATGATTCATATGAATATGATGAATATTTATATATTGTGCATTTATAATGAATAATTGCAGGTTTGAGCAGCCATATAGAAAATCTTCCAAAATAATACCAAACAGCAAAGTTGAAGACATCGTTAAGACAATAATGCGGACTAATCCAAAAGCGGATTTCATTCTAGTGCCCAAAGACAAGGGTCAGTTGACTTTACCGGTTGTTTACATTCACATAAATGGGGACTGACGTTATCTTTATGTTACAATTTACCTAACAGCTTTAAAAGTATTCCTAATCATGATGTATTTCTCCTTTTCTTCCACTTTTGTCATTGAGCGTGGTGGGGAGGAACAGTTTGCGCCGCAACGAGGGATGGGTTTCACTGGATTGTGTCATTCCGTAGGATTGTACAATGTCTTTGATGTTAATCCATTTTCTTCTCAGGCGTCCTCTTGCTCTCGTAGCAGATCTTTGATGTATAGCCAGTGATGGTAGTTGGTGTTGCAATTTAGCGAGACGGACAAACTATTTGATTTTCTGTCTTTCAACATATGTGGCACAAGATTTCTCCCTGGTAAACGCACATATATATTGTGTATTTTCACATGAGTGATGGCAGATGACGTGTTTCATGATGTTCACAAACGTAATTGTATCTCCATATTCCATTACGATTTTTTGAATTATATGTTTACATGTGTATTCCTCTCTTCATTACATCATACATTTTGCCAACTTAAATCTTGTCACATGTAAGAAGAAATGTTTAAGAACGGCTGTTTTGACTTCCAGAAGAGATAGAATGCACGCGGACATCAGAAATGTAGGCGTAATGTGATCATAGCGGGAGCGCTAGAGTGGATCAGGGAATTGCGATGGTAATGTCATGAATACTGTCGGACAAGGGTTCGAAGCCTGGGCTCGTCGTCTGCGAAAGTGAGGGATAGACTGATCACCTCCCAACTCCTCCGTGCATCCAAGCCTACAAAATGTGAAGGTGTTATCACAGCACAGACCAATAGCGGGAAACTGATTCAAAACAAACTTTAAAAACATAAAATACCATCATCGATTTCATCGAGAGAGAATAACGTGGTTTGCACAGAATGAAACCATAACTGTCTATAAATATGTATGATGAACCAAAAGGACAAGAAACCGATGGATAGACAAGGCTAATCTAAACAAACAAATACGGAGGTCAGCATGGCCGAATAGATAAGAACGCGCGTTCGTAAACATCCGATGTGGTGATGCCCAGTTTAAGGGGCTCAACCCCTATTATGCTCAATGTACTAAAATGTTTACATCTCGTCCTTGATTTGGGGATGTAAATTACAAGTATCCTCTGAACTCAGAGTGGGATCACCTGATGGCGAGGGACACTGGTAATAAGGAAAGCTATTCCCGATAAAAATTCAGTCCAGTGCTACGTAGACGTGTGTATGGACTACGCAAATCGAGCGAGCACAATAACCAAAAATTAAAAAAAAAACAACCTCAAATAAAGTGGTTTGGACATAAAATGAAACTTAACTTTCGATATATAGGTATGATGAATCAGAAAAAAGAAAACAGTCAAGGCTAATCTCGACAAACAAATCTAAACAAACAAATACGACAATACATAGGCGGGCGAAGCAGGTCAGAGGTTAATGTCCCCCGCTGGTTCACGCAGACCAGGTTCGCCTCACGAGTGATGGGTGTTTACTAAATGGATGATATACATCCCAGCCCCCTGATCCTTGGGGAGTGGATTAAATGTCTAGCCTCCTCGACGAACGTGTGTGCATAAAGCCCACGTTAATCTATCGAAGGTTGGAAATCGACAAGTGCAGGCCTATAGGCCTCTACTTTGCAACTTCTCTAAACTAGAAATGCTACTCACAAATGATCGCACGTGTCATTCAGCCATACACTATTTGATTCTTCGCATGGGCTAGGGATCGTGCAGTGATCTTAAGAGGAGACGGAAACTTGAGATATCAGTGTACACTAAAGATCCTTTCAAAAGAAATATCTGGTTTTAGAAGGCATGATGTAGATCAGCATGGCCGAATAGATAAGAATGCGCGTTTTTAAACATCCGGTGTGCTGATGCCGAGGTAAGGGGTTCAACTCCTACACCGGACAATTGGACTAAAATGTTGACCTATCGTCCTTAACTTTGGGATGTTAATTACACGTACCTCTGAAGGAGTGGGTTCGCCTGATGGCGAGGGACAATATATAAAGCTATTCCACACGAAATATTCAGTCCAGCACTAATAAAAGTGTGTATGGACTACGCTTGAGTTCAAAGTGAGCGATCGCAAAAAAAAAAAAAATAAAGGCATGATGAAGGTTTCTCAAACCAACGATAAGTTTGACCTGAAAATAAGATATCCATCTGTGGTTAGTCAAAACAGGTACACGTCGGTGATTTACTTAAAAATATGCAGTGATTAACTTAAAATTAAACTGATTAACTTAAAATTATACTTGATTAACTTATCATGCTGTGATTAACTTAAAATTATACAGTGATTAACATAAAATTATACAGTCATTTACTTGTGTACTGTCATAGCTTTCCCAACTGTGGAAAGGGAAATAACGGGATGTTTAAGCAACACTTACCTGATCATACAGTGTCACCAGGCAGGTCCCACTGAAGGGGAAGATAACATGCTGGTCATAGTCACCGGGAAGTAGGGCCAGGCTCAGCTTCGTGTATCTGACGGAACCTTCGCGAGGTCCCTCCATGTCCAATATCAGCTGAACCTTTATAGGGAAAGATCTTTAACCTGTAGGACTTATTTGGCGATATTATAAGCTAAGACATGAGGACATGGACTTATTTGGCAATATTATAAGCTAAGACATGAGGACATGGACTTATTTGGCAATATTATAAGCTAAGACATGAGGACATTTATAAATGAAGAGATAGTAATATCGAAGTTGCGTAAAATGTATTTGTGGTTTGTAAATACATCACACATAAATAACCATGAACAATGTCATAAAGGATTTAATATTAAAATTGATACAACTGAAAACTACCAGAATTTGAAGAGAATGAAATGGGATGCACGTTCGACTTCTGCGAAACTATATTGCCCAAAGTGTTTTGTTTTTTTTCGTTCACTCACTTGGACCTATATTACTAGTGGTAGCTATTACTAAATATTACTGGATTTATTTGTGCATGGGCTAGATTTCCCTATTGCCAGTGTCCTCAGCCATCAGGTGAACCCCTGTCGACTTCTGAAATTAACTTCCCCAAGTCAAGGAAGAGAAGTCAACATTTAAATCCACCTGACATGTGCAGAACAAATCTGCCCCACTCAACTGGGACAGTTCTTAATAGCACCTTTTGGCCCAGAAAATCATGATTTCGATAAGTAGTTTAATTTAGCTTTCAAATGGAATGAAACGTTTCAAAGAAAGATGGCATAAGAAATATAAAGTGACGGCAGATTCTTATTACTCACCAAGACGAAACAGGTTGTAAATCTGATGCAAATCTAAGTTTTAACGTAAGTCCGATTCCTTGTGTTCAGGTCGTTTAAGACTTGGAAAAGTTTTGCATTTATCAGAGAGGTTGGAGTAGAGACTTCTGACCCGTTACGAAAGTATTGCCTGGGACTGTTTAGAGCTCGTTCTCTCATTCTATCTCTTCCCCCGCTCAAAACCAAGCTCAGAAACCACTGGGGTATACAAGACCAGTACTGGAACTTCACATCTGTGGAGAGGCATAGTATGACGTCACCAGGTCTTGATTCAACAAACGCACAGGGATACAGGCCTAGGTTGGTAATATTTCTTCCACAGGTCGGAGTATTTCATTCAAACGACCCCGTCCTACGTGAATGATAATCTGCAGGCTAGATGTTAAAATGAATACAAATTTGTCAAAGAAATAGGTCATAAAATACCAAATGACACTTACATTCTTATCACTTCAGACTAAAATGCAATGAAAATCTGAGATATCTGGTGAGTAAATCGGACACGCCCACCAAGACTCAGCTGTATGAGAAGAGCACAGGGGCGACATGGACTTCCCTAACAATCTAGAAAAGTGGTTCTCAACCTTTTTATGACCCATGCACCCCTTCACATGTTCAGAATGTCATCCCCCTTTCGTATTTCCTCATACATTCTAACACTCCCCCCACCCCCTGTACAGTATACTTAAAAATGGAGGCTAAATTTAATAACACACTAGAACAAGCCTAGACAACTACATAAAACGTGATTTGCAGGTCTAACGTCATAAAACGAATTTCAGAAGGTGGAGAAGTAGAGAAACGTAAAGTATGGCAGGAAAAACAACATCAATCAGTTCTTGTATTAACGCTATCTTGAAATAATCTCTCCCTCCTCCCCAGAAACTAACATTCCCCCTGGGGGGGGGGATTCCCCACCGGTTGAGAACCACTGATCTAGAGGAAACATGAAAGAAGGAGATACATTTTCAACTTTATAGAGGAGATATATGGTGAAGAAACGAGGGGCAAATTTTGAGAAGAATGGTGAGACAATCGTAGAACAAAGCACATGCTGAGGTATAGAGAAATCAAAAACATCCAGTTGTTTCCGCTTTCCACTGATAGGAAAGCTAGAAACGCACACAAATGGGTACACGAGGATTACTCAATTTATCGGGTATATAAACACCGGAGGTGGAATACAAAAATTAGCCTTGTGGAGTGGGGGGGGGGGGGGGGGGGATAGACAAGCAGAGAAAGATAAAGGCATATGTCGACAGCATAAATAGCAGGGCGCAAATATAATCAATACCAACTTCAAAGCAGATGAAAGTCTGGAGAGCGTCATCCTTAATTGTAAATTAAACACTGACACGGATAAGAAAATTCATATGAGAGTGCATGACACGAAACAAACAAAATCTATACGCCATATCTCAACTGTTTGCAGTACCTTATAGCCGGGGCATCCAGTATAGAAGACCGGACTATTATAGCTAGAGCACCGCCTGAGCTCGTTAAGCTTGATCCTCCAGTGCAGTTTCCCAGTGACATTATGCTCGCGAAGTTCAATCGTCTCCATCTTATGCTTTTTGTCATTCTGCAACAGCACGGGGATCAATGAGAGGTCGTTCCTGGGGACAGAATTAAGCTCACTGAATATGGTTACTATTGAGCTCACTTTACCACACAGTTTTGTTGAGGATTTTCAAATAGCAATAAATAGCAGCTAAATTTTGAGCAGTAGATTGTTAGAAATAAATACTGGCTAAATTTTGAGCAGTAGATTTTTAGAAAGCAATAAATACTGGCTAAATTTTGAGTAGTAGATTTTTAGATAATAAATACTGGCTTTCCCATTCCGTGGGAGAAAAAAGAAACGGTGGAAAATCCGACCTCGCACGAGCAAAACAAGACGACATAAAACACAAAGAGAAGAAACACGGGTCCGAAAGGTTGTGGGTTCAATTCGGGCCTCATCGTTAGGTTTACGAGTACAATTTTCACGGATGACTCCTGGGGTTTTGTCTGGAGTTCGTGCTTTGTGTAAACGTTTTTCGGCAGGACGCCTTGGGGCAAGAGACCGAGCCATGTGGGGTAACACCCGGTGCAATGAAGTCGACCCTCTTGCCTTTTAAAACCGTAAAAGAAGAAATTAATATAGTGGGGGGGGGGGGGACTGCTTGGGATGGGTAAGGGGACTTGAGTTGTTCCAGGGACTAAGCCCCAATGGAGGTAAAAAGATTGATGAAACCATTCCTATTATCATAAAGAAATATGCAGACTTAATTAAGATTATTGCTAAAAGATTGAAGAAAACATGCCTGTTTAAAAGATTGAACAATACAAGCCTGTAATTCTAAAGAAATATATAGACTTAATAAAGATTATCGCCAAAAGATTGAAGAAAACATGCCTGTTATCCTAAAGAAATATGCAGACTTAAAGATTATCGCTAAAAGATTGAAGAAAAACATGCCTGTTATCCTAAAGAAATATACAGACGTAAGAATATCGCTAAAAGATTGAAGAAAACATGCTTGTTATTCTAAAGAAATATACAGACTTAATAAAGATAATCGCTAAAAGATTGAAGAAAAACATGCCTGTTACCCTAAAGAAATATACAGACGTAAGAATATCGCTAAAAGATTGAAGAAAACATGCTTGTTATTCTAAAGAAATATGCAGACTTAATAAAGATTATCGCTAAAAGATTGAAGAAAACATGCCTGTTATTCTAAAGAAATATACAGACTTAATAAAGATTATCGCTAAAAGATTGATGAAAAACATGCCTGTTATCCTAAAGAAATATACAGACGTAAGAATATCGCTAAAAGATTGAAGAAAACATGCTTGTTATTCTAAAGAAATATACACACTTAATAAAGATTATCGCTAAAAGATTGAAGAAAACATGCCTGTTATCCTAAAGAAATATACAAACTTGATGAAGATTATCGCTATATGATTGAAGAAAACATTCCTGTTATTCAAAAGAAATAAAGACTTACGGGAGATTATTGCTAAAAGACTGAAGAACTCATGCCTTTTATCATAAAGAAACACACAGACTTAATGGAGATTATCTCTACACGTTAGTTCACGTTCCCATTCAAAAAGTATTGTTTATCTATTATCGTATACTCGTTGAAAGCAGTATCACGTGTAAACAAAACAGTACTTACTCCGTCAGATCTGCTAAAGTGTTGGAAAGATCTTTGAGAGTCCGATCCATCTTGACAATTGTCTGCAATGCCAGGCTCAAGTGCTCATGCACAGTTTCTGTCTTTTGTACGTGCTCAGCCATCAAATTACGTTCAGTCTGAAAAATAAAAAAAAAATAAATAAATAGACTGGCTTTGCGCTTGCAAATGGAATGATGCACAACTACAAGAAGCTTGCAGGAGAATTGTTTAAAAGTATTGGTGTTACCTTTCCACTGCAGTAAACTAGGTATGCCGAGAGAGGGATCTTGCTGCATCAGCAACAGGGTATCTAGAATTCAGCCTAGGCTTTGTGCTGTGGATAAGTTAACTCCTCCCCTAGTCCCCACTATGGGTTGTTAAGCCTTTTTTTAAGCACAATATAACAGACTATTGTCTTTAAAGACTGAAAAGTGCCGGTAACTACAAGAAAGACATGACATTATTGGCGCAATCTGTGAGAAGCATACGATACTGAAACATTTCAGAATAAGAATATTCTGCTAGCATTATGTTTAATTTTTAAAATGAAACAAAACTCCTCCGACTCAAAATCGTGCAGATGAAAAAATAAACGAAGAGTCACGCTTGCATCTGACACCTGACCTTGGAAAAAGGCAGCCCCAAGACTTAGTGCATAAGGCGTACGTACATATTCAAACTTGACATGAAGTGGATGACCAGTTTCTTTCCTCATCGCCTTTCCCAGACAAGACGAAGGAAAATGATATTTTAATGACTGGGTTGACCGACCACAGAGTTACACTGGTTGGAAATAATCCTGCTGGGGATTAAACTCAGACCACTGCCTTGGCAGGCGTGGCACTAACCACTACGCTATAGCAGCCTACCACGCATGTCGTAAGAGGCGACTAAGGAGGCTTGATGGTTCCGTCGCCCTGCTACTGAGTGAGTGCGTGGCGCGACACTGTGAGCTGTGAGTTTCGTGTGAAATGCTTTTGAATCTGCCCGAGGTTTTTTGGAACGTGACTGCATGTTCGGAGCGATGGCAGATGGCTATGTCCCAGAGTTGACCGGTTCTTGCCTTATGCAGAAATGCGTGGCTGCTGGGCTTCTGGTTGACTGCCACTGCCATCGATAATGAACTGTATTTCGTGGACTGTGTGGGTGAACATCTAGGAAACATCCAGATTGGGAAAATGACTGCCGATTCCATCAGAAATGAACTGGGTGTTTTGTGGGGGACTATTGTTGACATTCTGGCGGCGGCATTATGCACAGTGTATCTGTGCGGGCTGTTGTTTGTCGAGACTCCTGTCTTTTCCACTTTTCACATTGGGCAGTGGGGAGCGTTTTGTGTGATATTCACTGGCACAGGAACGGAGCATAATGGGGATGACCCGTTGCTGTGAAGTTGGAACTGCGACTAACTAACTAACTAACTAACTAACTCCTATCTTGGATAAGTAATAATCACAACGCCCTAATGCATGCTGCGCACGTTAAATTCACCACTTAGAAATATAACAACTGACCACTGTCCAGCATACATTTATAAACAAAAATGGACAAGTACCCAGAACATTTAAAGTATGCAGGCAGAGGAGGCTTCAGAGATGTTACAGAAGATTGTTAATTCCTTAGACAGCCAAAATGAGTCAACATTTAGAAAGCGGCTAAGACAACTCGTTACAAACAAGAAAGACGCAGTTATTGTTTTTGGCCTCTTTTAAAAGACTGAAAGAATGACTGTGTAAAAGACTGACAACTGGAAATATGTGGAAAGATAAAGACGGTGGTGAGGGAAGATTGACAGCCTTAATGGCGCGGTTGGGTGTCAGTGCACGAAATGATACATTTTGGCGATTGCAAGATGCGGAGAAACACGATCGCCTACGTCAGTCGACAGGGCACTAATAAACAAGTAGGCAGGGCACTAAAAAACAAGTCGGTGTGGCATTTAGTTCGTCCTTCACCGATTTCCCGGAAATGTAGAAACTACTAGGTAGACGCTCCTTATATGGACTGGGTATGAGTCCTAAAGTAGGCCCGACCATTGGTTGGCTGAAGTTCTTGCCAAGGCTTGCTGGAATCTGTCCGTAACTTAATTGTCACTTGCCCATAAAATGTCAGCGTGATAAGTCCCTCTCCTAGCTCAGGGAAGGGTTTTTCCTTAGCCCAATTTCCCTCTCTGTACCTCAGGTAAGGCTTATAAATACATTGTAAATGCTATGACTGTGCTTCTAGATGAAAGGGAGTGCAGATTGTGTTTTTGTGTGTGAATTGTGAGACTGAAATCAGAACATTGAGAGAGAGAGGATAGCCTGATTTGCCCGCTTTCTGCAGACATGACCTGAAGTTTTACCATGCTTAACGCTTGTCTGCTATGTGTTGCTATATGATTGTGAATGTAAATCTCACTCTGTGCATATTTGCATCTTTCCTATGTGCTATATGCAGGCGAAGGCATACCCCAGAGTAGTTGCTGACACAGAGCACCCGTTGCATGAGGCGCTGGACGCAGTTAAGGGTCAGCGACTGATAAGAGGGAAATCATGGATGGCTCAGGCGGAGGATGCGATCAGACAGGTGTGCATCTTGGAGAACATTAGGCGAGGAGAGGAGTGGGTCAGAGTGCCAGCAGGAGCAGTCAGACTTGTGCAGAGTTATAATCACATTGAACCGGGAGTGCAGGGAGTGGCCAGCAGGGGCCACGGAAGTGGAAATCCAGCAACTAATTCAGGATAATGCTCGCCCGGGTGATGTGATTATACACACAGATGGTTCGGTGTTGAGAGGCAGGAGAAGTGCCTGGGAGTTCTTAGCGAAAGCTAATGGTCGACGTTTGGTGCAGGAGAGCCTGGCATATGATACAACATCTAGCTTAAGAATGGAGGTGGAGGCGGTCAGTGCAGCTTTCCGCTGGATGGAGATTACGATACACACACATATGGTGATTGTAACTGACTCAGAAAGCATGCTGAATAGGGTGAGAACAGGCAAGCTTCGTGCAGAGTGGCTTGCTTCGCTTCGGAAGTCACGGGTGACAAGCATCGTCTGGATCTTTTCTCCGGGGCATGCCGGTGTGCTGGGAAATGAACAGGCAGACAGATTGGCTGGCTCTGCAAAACTTGGTGGAGTATTGATGCATGATAAGGCAGACGTGGTTGCGGCCTTTGAGCACGTGTACACCTCGGAGGAGCAAATGGATCACCATGGTCTGGCAAGAATGCGACAGCGAGGGGTGACGAGGGGATCTGGCCGTCGATCGACGCTCAGAGGAAAGGCGAGACGGACATATAATCAGATTGCTACTGGTACTATTAGTGTTGGAAATCTTCGCTGGCTGCTGGGGACGGAGCGCTTATGGGAATGCCCCGAATGATGCGATGTCGGTTTTAAATCGATCAATCAATCAATCAATCCTATGTGCTATATGACTATTCCATATAGATGCACTTCATTGCACATTACTCCAACTGTGGAAAGTTCTTGTGAGTCTGGTTTTACAACTGTGCTCAGAATGTGTGATTGTTTCGTTTTTTTATGAGTAATAATCTTAAAGAGAGGAAAGTTGAATGTACCATATGCCCAGCTATCTAGCAAGATGTACCCGCTACGCCACCCCTGCACGATGATTGCTGGTGATGTGAATATTTTATGTTCATGACTGGCTAACAGCAGTCTCAAGGATTTGCCTTAGTGTAATTCATTCCTGAATTGGGTGCTATTGTTATGCATGCAACCGTGGGTAGGTTTTCAAACAACGGTCGACAACCACCCACTTCTAAGAGTTGGGCTAGAAAAAGACCAAAAGAGGTTCTTGTGTTCGACTTTTGCTGATGTGTGATGGATATGTATTGGATGGATCCTGCCTTAATTCATGAACGATTGTTTTTTTTTTCTTCATGTGAATTGTTTCACATGTACGAGTGGTCTATTAATGATCACCATAACTGCCGGTGAAGGTGTTCGAACTTTTCCCCAGTGGGAAGGAGATGATGAAAGAGGGCACTGGTGAACCAGGTCCGATCTGAGGAGAATACAAATTGGCTTTGCATGACGGACGTGGGATGATGGGTTGGCATGCTGACCTTATATAAAGATGCTTGATCTCATCACGTCTTTTGTCTTATCGTGATGCTGTGTCTTAACTGGGTGACGTCTCAACTATATGCATCTGTCTCAACAGGATGACCTTATCTCAACCTAATGCCTCTATCACAACATGTCTATGTTACACCAGAATTCTGTCACCACAGGAGAACTTGGTTTAATTCTGATGACCTTATCTTGCTGTCTTTGTCATTCATGAGTTTATATCCATATGACTTCATGACATCAATGGAGAGCAGGTGTTGATCCATGTGCAAATAACACTCAATACATCAGTGTTGGAGTGAGCTCCATCCCCGGAGAAGCGGGACGGGTGACTTAGTAACATCCTCCATCTTTCTGTTCTGTTTGTGAGATTTCGATTATGCAAGCATTTCTAACGTGTATAGAAGGGATTTTGCATGTTTATATTGTCAGGAGAAAAGGATGGCGTGGAATGACCTGGAATTCAGGAAGTAGCCCTACTGAATTGCCAAAATGACAAATGAAAGGATCGGAGCTGTAAACCGGATTGGTTGGGGAGGGGGGGGGGGCTTCAGTTACTTCACTCTACGTATCGGAAGCCCTACATTACCACCTGAATGATTGCATGAAGAATAAGTATACTCAGAAAGGAAACCCGCCTCATAGTCACACAGCATATTCAAGGGCAGCCCAACATCTTTTCCTCTGTCGCAGGACTTAAACTTGGAGTGCCATCATGTTTCTATCAGACCAACAAGTGGGGTATGAGGTGTGAAGTTCAGATTCACTAAATTGAACAAAAGGGACAGTCTAAATCATTCTATATGAGCTGAGAAATTCGCCTATTATTTATTAGTAATTTCCTGTGTCAAGACTGCTTGCTCTGCCTCAACACCCTTAGGCGATGGTATACCAGGATAGCTATCCCCTATGTGCTCAGATAATTTTATACCAGCAAAGCCCTAGAGGAAAACCTCAGAAGAATGAACAAGTATTTTAACAGTTAAACACCAAGGGGGATAATTACATCTTGTTTCACTGGGTAATTAATGTGGAATAAAGAGTTTTTATCATTGTTCGCTACGAATTTATATGCATGACTGAAGGATATATGTCAACCAGTATAGTCAGAGAATGGTATTAACCCCTCCATAGCCTAAAGCTGAATTGTGTAGAGAGTTCCAGGATATAAGTGAGTTGTGGGATGGCCTTGACATGAAACGTCTTGCTGAAGCGCCTTGTGTGGTCTTGCTGAAGCGCCGTGATGTGAGGAGTTTTTCCGGATCATCTTCTGTGTTCATCTGGAGTGTTTTTTTCAGACGTAATTGTGCTGTGTCTGGTTAGGCACCCTTGGGCCGAAACCCTTGGGCCAAAACCCTTAGGCCAACACATCCGACTTTAGCGTGCATTTTTTAAAACCAGGTTAGCATTCCTGGGGGAATCACTTTTGTGGTGTCCACATCCCAGCTGGTCAAGTTAGAAAGGTCGAATATTTCACTTTCACAATCAGCCCTCAATGGAAGACGGACAGTCCATGGGCATTATTCGCCATCCAGGGAGGCTTCCATGATTGCGGAGCCAACACATAGCGCTCTGGTGCTGGGCTCACAGTGCTCATGGCTGCTTTAATTCCTCACTTCCATGTATTGGGCCTTTCGTTCGTTACGAGCGGCCACCTCACTAATCAGGGACGGTCGGACTACAGACGGTATCCACTTTTCCGGATCTTATGACCCAGAGTGCTGGAGGGTCGCCATCCTTTTCATAGTCCACGATGGAATGAGGAATTACCTTCTGCCCAGTTTTAAGAGGAACTATTTTTGGTGACTGGCCTCTAGCCTCAGCTTCACTGGGCCATACATTGGACATATATTTTCAGTTACGGTTAGATCCACTCAGTATATCTCATCATAGGAAAAAATAGGGTGAAGCCAGGATTGTTGACCAGTGACTGAATTTACATAAACAAATCATTGAAATGGGATTTGATATAGAGGAAGAAGTTTTTCCCAGTGCTATTTGGGAGAATAATTATGATCAGACTATTGTGATATGAACATGAGTAACTTACCATCATTAAGCAGATAGATTAAAAGATTTATTGAGTTAATAATTTGTGATTTGTTGGTTGGTTTTATGTAGGGGGAAATCATAACATTTTGTACTGATTTGTCATCCATGTGTTTGAACTATTGGTTGGGTAATTGATATCCACAGCCCAAACATGGAATTTCCCCGAGACCTACCACTTTTCTCAATATATTGTTGTATTGAAACCTGGAGTTGGTGT
The DNA here is from genome assembly GCA_014155875.1 of Cepaea nemoralis. Classification (NCBI taxonomy): domain Eukaryota; kingdom Metazoa; phylum Mollusca; class Gastropoda; order Stylommatophora; family Helicidae; genus Cepaea; species Cepaea nemoralis. Next base: position 481,662 of record JACEFZ010016980.1, on the reverse strand, counting down.
TGATAAATTGTGGACGTTTTGTTTAATAGTTGGTCACATTTGTTACGTAATACTGCGTTACAGTTGGGTTGTGATCTTAGTGAGGAGGGATCCATACACAAGGACATTTTTGTAATGGAGAGTTTAATTTTCCTCTAGTGTCTTTGGTAGATTTCCCTGATCACCTCGCCTTTCAAGGGAGGCCCTTTAATAAATTTCTTGTGGGACTTGAATATTTTAGATCTTGGTCTTCACGATGGCGGTTCGGAGCCATTCAATGGCCTCCTCAAGAAGTTGATGTAAACTGTTAACCCATCTCATCCGTGATTCCCTAGACATTCGATCAGTAGTATATTTTCCACCTCACAGTCGGCAGGGCACTAAGAAACAAATCGACAGGGCTCTAAGAAACGAGGATCTGTTTATTCACCAGAGGCGTATTGCCATGTCACGAAAAGAGCTATGATAAGATCTATTGCAGGGAGATGGTGATAAGAGAAACATACGAGTTCAGACAAAAAATACTGAATAATTGTCATATGGAATAATGAATAATGAATTGACACAAAGAAGTGCGCCCTCTAAATGAACAGAGCAGTAAAAAACGGTTACAAATTACGTCACTCGAGGAGACCGTGGTACCAGACGCATGGCTCTGATGAGTTCGGCAATGGCAAACTATATATTGCCGCCGATATGTTAGTTGTGGTAGTTGTATTAATGTGAATTAGTTTAGTGATAGTATGTTTGTGTGACCATGTGTAGCTATATGAATCGTAAGAAGAGAAACGTCATTTTCCCGAAACAACCGTCGTCCTGTCGTTACTTCCAAAGTTCGTGTGTGTCCTTCAGTCATCAGCAGCGACTTCAATTCATCCACATCAGATACCCGAACTCTACCTTCTGCACCATGGCACGTATACGGTGCTGGACCCATATTTGTATAGACCAATCGGCACTCGGTGGCTGATTTAGTCAATACCACGTTGGCCGCCTTTACTTTTTGAACATTTCTTAGTGCCCATTTTTTGGCTTGGTCGACCAGGAGAGGTGACAAATAGGTCTTGCCTCGAAAACTTGTGTTTCATCATAGTATACCGACAATCCATGATTGGGTTATCGACTAATTGTTCATAACATTACCCAAAATTTTTATGAGCACACTAGTGTCATTTATATACATATATACTGGCACCTTTCAGTCTTGACAAACGATTGTCACATGGTGCTATAAAAATTCATTGCAACCCTATGGCGGGGACCAGGATTGGGTTGTACCTCTCTCTAGCACAAAGCCTAGGCTGAATTGTGAAGACCATGTGTTGTCCATGCAACACGATCCTCTCGGTTTACCTAGTTTACTCCTGAGAATAAGTTAACACCAATACGTCTGGAACAAGACAAGCTGCAGAAACTGCCGGATCAGCAAAGCAATTCCCCAACTGTCCGTCTGTTGGAGCTTCGATCCTGGACCAGTTGACCAAGGCTGTTTTTTTTTTTTTTTTTTAATAAATAGCTCGTGGTCTCCCAAGGGCCAGCGCCTCCCATCAAGTCCTACGTCGCTATGTGTGATTCTGATAACTCTGCTGGTGGGCCCTGGCAAGATCAAATACAGACACTTCGATCTTAGCAAACAGGTCCGAGCCTAGGGGCTGCTCTGCCCTGCCATAACATTGTCTACGATGTATTGCATCGCACTAAAACAAGTGCTTATACCCTCCCAATTGCCCTCATCCGTCCGAAGCCGTCGGCACAATGTGGGGTGTTGGGTTTGGTGAGTGCCGCCCAACATTCAGCGCTAACAGAAAGCAGGTAGTACCATCAACTGTTATACGTAACTCAGGTCTTAGATGATAAATTATCGCCTGTTTGAATAACATACACGGCCAGACATTTTACTGTTAAGATAAATCAGCAGCTGACTTCGAAGTGTAACATGTATAACCTAGACTATAAGAACAAGAAATGAACGTGGAAGTCCAAACGCAAGCATCAAGTGAATTAGCTGTACTAAATGTAGAATGTATAGGCTAGCAGAAAACAAAGGACAAACATACTATTGACAAAACTGCTGATGGGTGTACTTAAAATTGTATCATATAGCGAGTCTTTTATACATTGTATCATATAGCTGGTCCTTTATACAAAGTCCCTCTCACCGCGGTCCGACAGAAGACTCAATCCTCTGCCTGTTATCTCATGCCCAATGTGTCTAATGCCCGGTCCATCTTTGTGATGGTCGACACCTGCATCTTTCCCCAAGAACTTGACTTAAATCGTTCTTTCCCGGTTATTGTGCAGTGTGATGAAACAGGATATTTGTTTCCAAGACGTTTATGCGTCAGTGATATTCAGATCCTGTAACAGTTGGTTATTTTCTTCTTGGTCCACGATATTCCAATAATTTTTTCTGCAACATGGAATTCAAAAGCGTCAATTTTCTTCTTAAGTGATCTGGAAATTGTCCATGACTCTCAAAACGTGTACTTTATGTCCTAAATTTGAGCAGTAGGTTCGTAATATTTAAAATCCGCATTTCTAAGGTCAGTGTGCGCCTGACTTGTTTTGATCAGTCATGAAAAATCTATCTTAAAACATTTCACATACATAAATTATCTGGGGGATCCGTGGCGAAGTGACGCATTTCTAAGGTCAGTGTGCGCCTGACTTGTTTTGATCAGTCATGAAAAATCTATCTTAAAACATTTCACATACATAAATTATCTGGGGGCTCCGTGGCGAAGTAGTCAAGCCGTCTATGCCTCGAGCTCCGGTTGTGGGTTCGATTCCGGGCTATGTCTTTCGGATCACGAGTGAATTTTTCTCGGAGCACCCTGGGTGGCGTTGGCAACGGAGTTCGTGCTTTATGCGACACTTTCGGAAGACCACTCTGCGGAAAGAGACCGAGCCTTATGGGTTAAATCCCGTGCCATGAAGTCGAACCTCGCCACTTTTACGGCATTTTTTTTTTTATCTGGACACAAAACTGGCACAGCTATAACAGACATTTAGGAATATGAGGTTTGATAAAAGAAGGTTTAGCACTGTCACATTAGGCCTACTAACCACACTGTACAACCAAGAAAGCCCCAGGAAATTACAGAAGCATCTGCTGAAAGTTAGGACATGTTATGTGCTTAATTCAGTTTTCATTATGTACTTCCTTCACAAGACGAACGTTTACCTCGAATTTGCAGCCAATATCTCCATACGGACACGGGATGATGGTTTTTGAACACTGTCCCTCACGGGGATCCTGATGTTTCTGCAGATCCTCCCTTGGTAGGAGAGTCAAACACAGTGAGCAGGCCACAGGCAACTTTGGACACGCCTCCTTGTGTTCCTAATTCAGGATAAAAATCGATAGATATAGAAAGTACGATTTTCTCCCGTTTCGTGCTAAAGCTGACTTAAAATAAGAGGCAATAAGTCTGGGGTGGGTCTTCTATTGTGACAGATTAAGAACAATAGGCCAAGCAACAACTTTCATAAAATTGTCTTATAAGTCAAATATAAGAAAATACTGAAATGTTATATAGAGTTCTGCCGAAAGACAGCCACTCATGGAACACGAACTAACCAATTAGGAAGAACTTGGAAGCAATAGAGATATGGTTCCTTATACGAATATTGCGAATGTCTTGGACTGCCAGAATAACTTACGATTGCATGGGGAGGCTAATGAAACTGGAACATCATTATAAAAGATTCAGTGCCAAACAAAAAATAGCTTGCGACCAACCAAAAAAAAAAAATGGATGGCGGAAAATGGAAAGTATGGGTGTGTCACGGTGACTTAGAAGTTAATTTGGTAGCAGACATATAACGCAATGACATTTAAGCGGTATATAAGCCAATGACATACGGGAAGCCGCTAAAGACGATTTATCATCCCATGGCACTTAGAAAGGTACTGTTCTCTGGTCATATGAGAGGAGAGACACTGGAAAACGTCTTCACGACAACAGATCAATGGTAGAAGAGAGGCAGGCACATTTTGCTGGATGGACAGACTAACACGAGGGAATATTCGTTTATGAAGAACAAAGACCCAGATCTGTGGAGACACGAACACCTACGTCAGCTAGCAGGTCACATGTTTTCAAGCACATGGTTTATAACTGGAAAAGGTGCATTTTCGTAATCTTACCACACAAAATAAAAAGATTTACTCACATCGAAGAATGAAATTGCTAATGGATTAATACCACAATCCACCAACCCTTCACATTTCAAAATACACACATAGTTCATAACTATACAGAGAGATAAACGGAGATTGGTGAATGGACATTGGGCAACAAAGAAAACGGGCGTCTAGCTTACATGAACACAGATTGCTCTTCCTACTGAAACCATCGGTTCTGTCCGTTATTGACTGAGGCATGGGAGTACTACTGTTGTCGGAAAAGAAATGCGCAAGATTGGAAAGTATACAACTTGAAGGGATGTGATTAAAAATTAGACTGCCTTGGAGATATCACAATCAAGAAAACAAGTCTATAAGAATATCTAAAATAGAAATAAGAATTAAAATATGCTTATATACAACTACTCATTTCACGATAATATTCAAGACACGAGATAGACATTTAGGTATAATCAAGAAACAAATCTGGAAGAATAACTAAAGTTGAAATAAGATTTAAAATATGCATGCACATACAGTTATCTCAAGATAATATGTCTGGGTCTGAGTTGTGACATTTAAAGGACAAGAAAATAGAATGATCAACGAACTGAAGGATCTTAAAACTTCCATTTTGCTAATGCCAACATAGAGGGTAGAGGGTTCAACATATATACCGGTCAGTTGGACTGACTTATCGTCCTCGACTTAGGGGAGAAAATGACATGAACCTCAGAAGTCGCCGAGCCGGTTAGCCTGATAGGGAAAGCTATTGTGTAAGCAAAAATCAGCCCAGAACACAAGAAGTAGCACGTGTATGAAATACGCTTGAGTTCAAAGCGAGCTAACAAAAACACCTAAAGATGGTTAAGTTTATGCAGCCGAGGGAGGGGTGGGGGAAAGATAAGATCAGGACACACTGAGTAATTGTTAAAACAAAGGGTAGCACTAGATATAAATGCTAAAAAAAAAAAAAACGAAAAAGAACGAAGCTGCAATACAGAATTAAGGGTTTAGAACAAAGTGAGGGCATAGAATATAGATGACCTAGAAGTGAGGGCATCGAACAAAGTGAGGGCATATAACAAAGTGAGGGCATATAACAAAGTGAGGGCATATAACAAATTGGAGGAATAGAGCAAAGTGAGGATCTAGAACAAAGTGAGGGCATATAACAGTGAGAGCATAGAACAAAGTGCCGGATCGTGGCGAAGAGGTTACGGACAGTTCGTAATCCCGCATACTCGCGTTCGAAACACCGCTGTGGGCGATTTGGAAGCAGACCACCTTACGTTGGTTTTTTTATGAAATGGTATGGATGTCGTCCGTTCAGAAAGCAATGGCAAACAACTGAAAGTAAACTTGCCCAGGAATCACGAACAGCCAAAAAAAAAATGCTGGGGTTGTCTACTACGTCCTGCAAAGGATATGCAACTAACTAACCATGTCACTTGGGTTTGAAAGCAACGGTTAGTGGACATGGCGGTGATCGAAGAGGGAAGGGCAATAGATGGACCAATCATCATCAACGCTATAGGGACGCACGACGGACATATGGTTTAAGGACCTTGCGATTTTGCTTTCTTGTCCAGGGTGAGGGGGTGGGAGTGAAGCGGAGAGCTGCCAGACGAACACGACTTTTTTCGACTTCGATTTCACCATTACCCCTACCCCGTTCAACCTCAAAGAGTTAGGGTCCGTCACCGGCTCAGAAAGATAGCACTGCGTGAATCAGCTATAACAGCAGCTGCCCACGGTTTTACTCACAGGCTTATTAATCCGAAAGTGATTGTTGTCCATATAGGGTAATGGACTAATGAACACTGACAAAGGCACAAAACATTTAAATGACCCAAAACTGGTGCGACCAGTCACCTTACGCTAGCGGAGATCGGGGGAATGCAGCAGTTACCTAACTACCCGTTAGACGTTGATGAACCTAATTAATATTAGGTTATTATGGTCGAATGGTTAAGAGCGGTCACTCTTAATCTTCCGGTGGGCTGATAGTGAGGTAGCGGGGTAAACCCATACACCGGTCAATTAGGATTAAAATGTTGACTTCTCGTCCTTTACTGGGGGACGTAAATTAAATAGGAGTAGGTTCGCCTGATGGTGAGGGAAACTGGTAGTAGAGAAAGCTTTACTAAGGAACAAGATGAGAAGAGATGAGATGAGTCGTATTAACATTTTGCACAAACAGCTTGTAACTGAAGTGAAAGTTCTATTGTGTTCTAATACAAAAACATCCTCAGTAGTTTATTTCAACTTAAAATATAACATTTTACCTTGAGTAAATGTAGAATTACTTTCTCTGGACAATGCGAGCAAGGCACCAATCGATGGGTACACTTTTCTTCGTGGTCACTCAAATCCTTGCGCTTTATCTTCATTTTGCAGCCATTCGGGCACATCAGTATTTCCATTGGACATACCACCTTGTGATTCTGTGTGAATGGCAAGTATAGAAGATGATCCCTTGCAGTCTAAGACAGTGGCACATTTATCATGGTTAGATGGCTCGAGAGATGCGGGGCAAGATTAAGCAATAGATAACCAGAACTTAAATCCATTTGTTGAATATCCTTTGCAGGACGTTGCGATAACTCCAAGTCTAAGACCAGTTTCCGATGCCTGGTTTTGTACGGTCTAATTCTACACTGCCGGTCTCCCTGGCGAAGGTGTTAACGATTTTCTCCGTAATCCCGTATATCCACGTGAGGAACACAGCTGCACGAGATCCGGCAGGTTATCGCGTCGCGTTGGTTACTTACGCTCAGAAAGCAATGACAAACTACTGAACATAGTCTTGCCAAGAACAAGAGCAGCTGAAAAAATGGTGTTGACTGCAACGTCCTGTAAGGGATATGCAACTTAAAAAAAATTTCTATACACTCTTGGGGCCTGTTCAGCAATAGGATGCAAGAGCAACATTTAGCCTGTTAGACCCTTTGTGTGACTGGACATCTGGATTGTTGTATTAACCAAGGCGATTTCCCTGGCTAAGTGGCTAAGCCGCATTCCTCGTGCACAGAAGATAGTGGCTCTGGTCTTCAGGCCTTCAATTCTTTTGGGAGTATCTTTAGGTGAGAATTCGGGGGTCGTCACAGCAGCTACGGCGATCGTGCTCTGTGACTATAGGTCTGCTCTGCGGCTAGAGACAGCTATATTGGGGGGGGGGGGGGGAGGTGTTGGCTGTGAAGAGAAGACACGATGCAACGGAACCTTTTGAAAATTTTTTTTTCTTTAAAACAAAGCAAGAGATTGGCTGGAAGAGAAGCAATACATTCATTTTTCAAATTTAACAACATAAATGTTGAGCTGGAAACAAGTACATGTTTCCATAGTAAAATAAAACTCAGTAATCGAACAAGTAGCTATACAGAAAATAAGAAAAACAGTACAAGAACAATAGGTGTGATGCAATTTATATAAAACTATAGAAACTCGTATAATGACAAATCGCTTTTCACAAAGAGAAGAAATATTTAAAAGAAATACTAGCCTGGGCAACTAAAAAAAATGTTTTGCATATCCTTTACAGGACATCGCTGTCAACATCAGTATCTTTCAGCTGTATGTTGATATCTTGGCAAGATTACGCTCAGTAGTTTGCCATTGCTTACTGAGCGGCCGGCTCAGTTATCCCGCAAGTCACCAGCGGGGGTCGAACCGCTCCCAGCTCTCGCCCTGCTACGAGACTCTGCGTGATAAACGGGATTACGGAGAAAGTGTTGTAACCCCTCGGCCAGAGAGACCGGCAGCCTGGGCAACTGGAAACACTAAATATTCAGATGTATAGACATAATGGACCTATATAAATAAAAGGATCCTTTTACGTGTCTTGAGACGTAATTGGTATATGGTGCTTGTCTCAGTATGGTTCCGTCGCCCTGCTACTGAGAGTGCGTGGGGCGACACAGCTGTGAATTTCGCGTGGAATGCTTTTACCCTTGTTCGCAGTTTGTAGTGTGAACTGCATGTTCGGAAAGATGGCTGCCGGCTGTTGCTAGATTGACTGGTTTGCCTTTTCGGTCCACGAGTGCATTTTTCAGGAGACTCCTGGGTCACTGGAGCTACGGAGTTCGTGCTTTGTGCGGCGCTTTCTGCGGATCGCCCTGCGGAAAGAGACCGAGCCATATGGGATAAAGCCCGGGTAAATGAAGTCTTTCTGGTGACTGCCATTTTCATCGACAATGAACTATTTCTCGTGGAGGACTTTTGCGTAGGCATTCTGGCGGCGGCATTATGCACAGTGTACCTGTGAGGGCTGTTGGCTTGCCGATACTCCTATTCCATTGTTCACATAGGGCAGTGAGGAGCATTTTGTGTGATATTCACTGGCACAGGAACGGAGCATAATGGGGACGACCCGTTGCTGTGAAGTTGTAACCGCGACTAACTAGCTTGTCTCAGTTTTATAGACAAATTGACGCTCTATGGGTATGTGATCTTTACTTTCCACATTTTTGGACTGGGTCGACCCGGGGAAGCAGATAAATTTTAAGAAAATCGACCTATACACAAATTACACTGAAATTTGATTAAGCTCGCTTAGCTTGTGCTGACAGAATTGAGTTTTGCAGTGTGAAACTTGCAAAATGAAACAAAATGGCAATGTAATTGTATTCAGTTTTCAAGCTTTTAGTTTTCAAGCCTTAGAGAATCCCAGAAAGGGATAGTTGGACAAGACTGCTAAACCTAGAGGCTAGACAAGTAAAATGCCACAGGAATTTAGCACGCAAAAATAACTATCTATGGCACATCTGTCAGTTTACTTTTCGTGTTTCCTGTTGTGCCTTTCAGTGTCGTATAAAGAAAGCTTTCTGGACATGTCCTTTGCGTGGTCTACTATATAACATTGTTGCCTCTGCTATTTCGCTAATCTTTGGCTAGTGGATCTGCTTCTTGTTTTGTTACTACTGTAAATAATGCCGTTTGCGGTATGATGTTTAGAGGTTGCTTCATTATATGACAAAGCCATCTGACTATTTCTCGATAAAATCAGTTTCTTGCTCGCCTGTTTGCTGATCTCGCTTCTGAATTTTCACCACATTAAGAAATCACATGAATTTCATCTGTTAAAATGTTATATCTTGCCACTGTCCAACTCCGTCCCTGGTGGCATGTTGTTGGACGATTGTGTTGAACACAGCTATTGTAGCTGTTAAAGCGGGCTTATTCTGTAACATTGGGGCCATCTGTCTAAAGCTGAAAGTGAATATAATTCAGTGAATAATGCAAGCTGAGACTTACTTCTAAATCACGAAGTTCGCCAAGCCAGACACATTCGTCCGGCACATTTATACAACGAACTTGCAGTGACAAGATTTCTCTCTCCGTGGCCAGGTCTGGAAACATCTGTTTTAGTAAGAATATAATCATGTATTAGTTGCAATTGTGATTTTACAATAAAAACGTTCAAAATATTCACTACTCCATCTCATACATGCATAGCCTAATATGTATAAAAGGCCATTTCATCAGGCAACTTTATGAAGGAATGCATAGTATACGCAAAAATCTGGCTAAATAGTCTTTGAGACAAGAAGACACTACAGAAAGACAGGAACTATTAGGTATTAGAACATTACAGCAACAAGCTGAAAACAAAAAGTAAATAATGCACACAAAAAAAAGGTACTGAAAGATGGACAGTATATAGAAGATGTATATGACAATGAACAGAATCAACCACTCAAGACCAATGTGAATGCCCATCAGTACTGAAAGAGGGATTCTATACAACTAATGAGGTCAAGTAAATACAAGATTAAAATTAGCTGTTGATGGTTCATGAAGATCAGTGACATCTAGTTTGTGGGTTGGCTTGACGAGAAAGTAACCCTGCTCAGGATCAAATGAGGCATCACTAAACTAAAACAATGCCTGTTCGTTGCAGGACGTTGCTGCCAACCCCAGCCCTAGGTTGATTTTTAGACAATTGTACGATCAGTAGTTTGCATTGCTTTCTGAACGAGAAGTCAAAATTTAAGTCCAGTATGTAAGAAACAATGCTTCTGCCTCATTCCGTACCGGAAGTTAAAGAGCTAGAGCTCATCCCTACAGCCACGCAGAAGCCATTCACTAAACTACAACGGTATAATTTGTGCTGTATTTAAATGCTTCAGCACCACCTCCTTGGCCGTCATGTAATTGTAATATTTCATACTCTTAAGCCACGGAAATATAGCGCGCAATTTCCTGATAAACGTTAGAACAAACTCTATACAAGGACATAGTAACTAATGCCTGTCAACACAGGCGTGGCAACAGACTCACTGTACAAAGACAAAGTATTGATGTGTAAAAAATGCTAAAAACACATCTGTGTATAAAGATATAGTAAAGTGTTAACCGTCTCCCTGGCCTAGGTGTTAACGTCTTTCTCCATAATCCCGTATATTCTCGCGAGGAGCGTAACCTGCGTGAGAATCTGTAGCGGTTCTCGCCGCGTTGGTAACTTACGGGGGTGTGTGAGCCGGTCGCTCAGAAAGCAATGGCAAACTACTGAGCGTAATCTTGCCTAGTACAGCAGCTGAAAGACGCTGGTGTTGACGGCAACGTCCTGTAAAGTGATATCCAACGCTTAAAAAAGGTGTTAGCGGTATTAACTGTACAAAGACAGTACAAATGTCTGGTAACAAAGTTGTTAAACATATTCTTGATACAAGGACAAAACATCTTGTAACAGGCGTAATAATGTACAACAAGGAAAGCATTCAATAATTACAATTTTGAACGGAAAAGTCAACATGGCATTTCTGCCTTTGGGGTGTACCATTTTAAGCCATCTATTTTAAGCGAAGACGAGGTGAGAATGTCTTGTTCCCTACCTCGCTCTTTTCTTCCCAGACAATCCCATAAAATTATGAGGCATCTTTTTAAATATACTATCAGGCTGGATCGAATTGGGAAACATGCTGGTCAGTAGCCATTATTACTTTACGTGCTCTAATTACAAACGGCTGTCCCGATATAACTCAGCATGATAAGCATACTTTCTACATAAGTCACCCTTAAGTGACAGTATCATTGATTGGTAAATCTCCTGGAAGAGGAATACATCTTAAGACCTAGGCATTGATGTTCAGATGGCTACAGCCCTGGAAATAGCTGGCATCTACCGGAGCGAGGTCGTTGTAGAGACTTGGCACCCGGCACCAAAGTACCAACTCCACGGGGATCTGTAGAGCTCTCATTCCCCTTCCCAAACCCCAAAACTAACCGGATATGCAAGGAGTATTTTCACATCTGTGGGAAGGCATATTAAGGTGTAACCAGGTAAAGATTCAGCACCGTTCATACAGACTTCTGGGATTAGGCTAATGCTGGACATTTTTCCTCTAGTTTACAGACATTTCGTTAACAGTCCAACCCTGTGTGCTGAGCGAAAGAACGACATATGATGCGATGATTCTAACAAGAAAGTTAATATAGAAGGACTGGTTTAGGTGGAGCCTTTCCGAGAATTTACAGGGACATGCCGTGTGTTCATTAAGCGTGTTGGCTTTATTGCAGCAGGTGCTGAGTTGAGCTCTCACCTGGTGGTGTATGTTTTATCAACTGGACAAGTTCTTGTAACTGAGGATATTAATGAACACAGACTGCTATATGGCAGTAGGTGATGAGTTGACTCACCTGGTTCACTTTGGTGTATGTTTTGTCAACCGGACAAGTTAGTACTGTGTTCTTGTACCTGAGGAGATGAATGAAAATACGGACTTAGGGAGTATCAAAGCTTTGATAGTAATTATGTCATAGAAATAGCTTAGTTAATTGCACATGCATAAAAGAATAGATGCTAAATAATATTTCACTCACTAGAAAACACTAAGATTAGACGCATCGTCTGCGCGTAATAAAGACACGTCACGGGAGTGCGTCAAATGACAAAAAATAAGCAATTTAATTTTGGACAAGTAACACCGAGACACCAACACGTTTTGTTAGGAACCTCACTTTCATTGAAGCCAACAGAAAAAAGTGTTTTGGTTACAACAGCCAGTTAGCAGCCTGGGACATTTATGGTCACATGCACACCATCATCAAAACGTCAAACGGTCATCTGATCAGCTAATCTAGATCATGGGGCAGGAAGAGGGTTGAGATCCCAATAACGAGTCGTATTATACCAGCCAGCCATTAACCCTCAATACTCCACCGCGCCATGACAGTAAATAAAGGCGCTTTTTTTTACACGCTATCAGGCGCGTTGGGTATCAGATATTCATTTCCTCTGTCTTGTTTCCTATTTGTGCTGCTGTGATAAGTGCACAATATTGCCGACTTACTTTTTTTTTCAAATACATCTTCCACGCACGCTTTGTCCCAGATTGCTTAATGTTACGCTCCCGGATTGCTTACTTTCAACAGACATTTCCATAGTAAACTCGCACCATCATTAAATTTATCCCTTATGTGACTGCCACATTTTCAAGTACAAACAACACTAGACGTTTTCCCGCGTGCTTTGTTGCGGGGTATAAAGGCTGGTTGGTTGTGAATTCTCTGAAAGACAAGCTCGATTCAATGCCGTTTAGATCGTCAGAGTTCCGAGAAGCGCTTGCATATATCGGATCGATGGTGTAGATGCCTTTCTGTACCAGGCATCACATATCTTACTGTTACAACAGTGGTTCTCAACCTTTTTTCTGGCCCGCGCCCCCCTTCAACATATTTTCAGAGCGTCATTCCCCTCTCCCTTTTCGTATTTCTACCTAAAAATTTGGCCCGTACCCCCCTTCACCATATTTTCAGAACATCATTCCCCCCTTTCGTATTTCCTACCAAAATATCCCGCCCCGCCCCTACACAGTATACGTAATAATGGAAGCTAAATTTAATAGCACATACTAAAACAAGTCTAGACGTCCACATAAAACGCGATTTGTGGGTCTACTTACTTTACAACATGAATTTTAGAAGGGAAAAAGCATACCAATTAATCGGTTCTTATATTAATGCGATCTTGAAATAATCTAACCCCCCCCCCCCCTTTCCCATGGAAGCCCTAAAATTCCCCCCTAAGGGGGAATTCCCCACCGGTTGAGAACCACTGTTACACTGATCTTTAGTTTAGTCGATGGATCAGCATCACGGTATACGGATGTAACCCATAAGTGCTCCGTTCTCCTAACTCAAACCTGAGTCTGGAGAAACTAAGCTCAGTGCACGAACTCCGTAGCACCGGTGAGGATCCTGAAATACTTTGGGTAGATTTTTAACTCGAAATTTTGCCTGGGCAGCGCCGTTAGGCTACTCTTTTTCGATTTCCAACTGCCAAGGGATTTGCGCAACAATACACACGGGCGTCCGATCTCACTACCCAGAGACTAGGGGAAATTTTATTACTGGAAGTCCACGTGAAAAAAAAATCCCAGTCATCGGGGCTTAAACCCGGGACCTCCAGCACTCGAGGCGGACACCATACCTCGAGACCACGCAACCCCCAGCACTGATCTTTCCACTCTCCAAGCCAAGAAACGCGGGGTGTGCAAGACCAGTGCTGAAACTCCTCTACGGAGATAAGATTTGTCATAACCAGCGTCATGTGCCATGTCCATCAGCATTCATGATTCGTTATCTCACAAAAACGAGCTCTGATCAAATCGATTTTCTTGGTCAGAGTATATCACGTGGTCAAGACATGCAGGCATTTGTCCTCTCCTTGCTCTCTAAGTTTGCAAATTGTCATTAAGTTTTCACATTTATTTCTCGTAACGTGCCAACAATTCAATTTTTCTAATGAATTTAGTTTATTTTGAAGAAGTGCCTCATTTGTTGTTCTGCCCGTCCATGACCATTATTACTTTTTCTTCGAAACCACATTTGCACTGTTGAATGCTTCTCAGTTTGTACGTGTATTGTCCATGTTTCACAACAGTATAGTTTATAGAACTTTAACACATTTCTTCCAGCAATATCTATACCACACGGGGAGATCTGAGCCATTCAGAATCCGTACAGGAAAACCCTGGCTAAAACACCGGAAGAGAAAAGCGAGGAGGCATGTGGAGTGCGATCAGATGGCGTCCTAAAGAACTGGTAAACTTTAGCATACAAAGTGAAGGCAAGTGTATACTCCAGGCTCTTAGTGACTTGTGACCTTTGCTCTTTCACGCTATTCTATGTGTGCTGGTCGCTTTGAACTGAATCGTATTCTCTACACTTACTATTACTTCTAGCGCACTGTAGTGATTTTTGCATCTGGATTAGCTTCCCCTGTTACCGGTGTCCCTCGCCAGCAGGCGAAACCACTCCGATTTCAGTGTAATCAACGTCTCCAAGTCAACAGCAAGATAACATTTTAGTCCAAGTGACCGGTGTAAGGGTTGAACCCGATACTCCGTCGTTAGCACACCGAATGTTTAAGAACGTGCTCTGTTATCCATTCGGCCATGCTGACCTCCAATTCTATATGTATTGCTTCACGTTTACATGATCTGTACCAGACAAGGAAACACTTACGGTATGGTTCTCGTGATGCAAGCGTTGCAGAAACGATGACCACAAGCCGTCTGTACCGGGCCCCGGAACGCCAGCAGGCAAATTGGACACTGGAAGCGCCGATCTAAATCGCTGGTGAATGTGACATCGTAACCACAATCCATACCTGCTGGAGATTGACCTGTTTCATGTTTTGTATTCAAAAATGTTTTGAATTAATTCATAGACTAACACTTTCTCAACGTAGTAATTAGATTTACCCGTTTCATGATTTGTATTTTAAAATGTTTGCAATTCACCGACTAACACTTTCTCCACGAAGTACTTAGATGTATCCCTTTCATGTGTTTTTAACATGTTTGAAATTAATTCACATACTAACACTTTCTCCACATGGTATGTACTTAAATATTTATTCTCACAGATAAAGATGGTTTCACAGTTCTTGTATTAGTGTGCACATATGCTTGTGGTAGGCTTTGCCTCGTAGTGTGCCTCATGCAAACCTACGTGATACAAAGTCGATCATTTATATGTTGCATTTCCATTTAGTTAATACCTAAGTTTATCTCTTTGTATGTCGACTTGATTACAAATTTTATCTCTGAATATAGACCAATGGCCAGCTCCGCGAAGAAGGCGTTACGAACGCAGTTCGTAATTTCGCATACCCGCGTTCGAAACAGCTGCGGGCAATTTGGCAGCAGACAAGACTCCCTTGCGTTGGATTTACTTTTTTTTATCTGGCTCTACAACATTGTGTTGTGCACTCGTACATTAACAACTAGCCACTCACTCCCCTTTACTGTTTAGTCTGTCTAATTTAATGTTTTAGTTTTTAAATTTGTAATCAATATTCTGTAGTTGGCCAACTGACATGCTCCACAAGGTAACTGACTTAAGTTTGAACACAAACTAGGCAGATGTCACCAAATCGGTCGCAGCTGTGTTTGGAACTTGGGTAAGCGAGCTTACGAATCGCGTCCGTAAGACATTTACACGGAGACGGCACAAAGAACAAATGCAGAATAAGGGAAGAAAGGACACACTAATAAGACTGAACCCCCACTGTAAAGAACCTATACTATACTATGTGACATTATCCCTCTTTGGACAACCATCACCTTCAAATTAATATCCAAGTTGTGGCGGACTCGAACACGGGATTATTTATCTGAACCAGGCGACGGACCCTAATATAACTTTTCTGAGGTTGAAAGGGGGAAGGGTAATGATAGAATGGTGCAAAGAACCGAATGTTCCCCGAAGACTAGGTTAGGTTGCAATACTGACCATCTTCGTAGCATCTACAACCTGGAGATATAATACTTGAAACGAATTAAAACAATGCAGGCTAGGTACTTCGGACATCCTGGAAAGAATATGAAGTCATGTCTCGGATGTGTACATAAGATGCGTGGCCATAAAAAAAAAACACGTAAGCATCCATGGCATGCGGCCATATGAAAATAAAACAAGTTTGAATGGCATGGTTACGTTCCAGATGTCCAGTATCAAGCTTTTCTAAACGTACCGGGAACAAAAAATATGGGAAGAACAAGTAAAATGGAGATAATTCATCGAATAGCAATAGCCTGGAAAAAAATGCAACATGCTGGCATGAGATAAGTTGGTACAGGTAAGACGGGATGTAAGAGCGTGATGTTCCAACGACCTAGTTTATGATACAAGAAAGTAATGGGTTGAAATGATTACAGAGCATGGCTCACCATGAAGATGTTGACAGGTGTAATCACGTCACTTAAACAACACAGAATATATGGAAATAACATGCTCTTTATGATTGCCTTCTACGTGTTCGAGCCCAGTTTACTTTATTTATATTTATAATTACATTAATGAAACAAAGTTTTATGGTTTTCGTTATTTATTTTACAATGAAATGATAAAGTTTAAGACATACCAAAGACTTGAAAACTGCAGGCTAACTGAAAAAAGCTTCGAGCACACACCGCTTACTTGCTTTCTACCTCAGTATTAACCGCCACGGGAACAAACATCGGTTGCAAGATTTGAACAGAGTTACTTTCCGTGAGTTGTTTACCCTTTTGTGCCAGTGAGCGCTTTTCTCGTAAAAAGTGAGCAGAAATCACACCTGTGAGTGTCGCTAGCGCTGGCTGGCAAGCATTCAAGCGTAACAGTTGACCTGATCACATCTTTACATGTACAATACACCCCAACGACATCCGTAAAGGTGTTTGTGGTGTGTATGTGTGTTTGTGTATGTGTGTGCGTGTGTGGGTGGGGGGGGGGGATGGTACACATTTGTGATATAACTAGCAGTCTTGTGTTGTGGCACGGAAGGGAGTCAACATTTGAATTGATCCATGCCGTCTGAGATCGCAATTTGTGGAGAAGCATGACACTTGATGATGTTGGTGATGATGATGAGATGATAAACTAGCAAGGCGTGAGTTATTCTAATCTGGCAATCTAACACACAGTTAAAGAAAGCAAATTCAATGAATGAATCCAATTATGAACTAACAATTAGGCTAAATCAATATGTGCTTAGTGCAAACAGAGAAGGGAGCATTACCGAGAACAATTATAATAATCGTTGATAAAGTGCACACTTATACGGACTAACATTTCAAAACGTCTTACTGTGTTGGATCAGGGCGCTCCGTGTTAGGTCAAGGTATAGAATGTTGGGTCAGGGAGTAGACAGCGTTGGGTCAGGGTATCGTACTTGGTAAAGGCATAGTCTGTGTTGGGTCAGGGCATAGTCTGTGTTGAGTCAGAGCATAGTCTGTGTTGGGTCAGGGCATAATCTGTGTTGGGTCAGGGCATAGTCTGTGTTGGGTCAGAGTATAAAACTGTGTTGGGTCAGAGTATAAAACTGTGTTGGGTCAGAGTATAAAACTGTGTTGGGTCAGAGTATAAAACTGTGTTGGGTCAGAGTATAAAACTGTGTTGGGTCAGAGTATAAAACTGTTTGGGTCAGAGTATAAAACTGTGTTGGGTCAGAGTATAAAACTGTGTTGGGTCAGAGTATAAAACTGTGTTGGGTCAGGGCATAGTCTTGTCAGGATAAACTGTGTTGGGGCAGGCATAGACGTGTTGGGTCAGGGCATAGTCTGTGTTTGGTCAGGGCATAGACCGTGTTGGGTCAGGGCATAGACTGTGTTGGGTCAGGGCATAGTCTGTGTTGGGTCAGGGCATAGTCTGTGTTTGGTCAGGGCATAGACCGTGTTGGGTCAGGGCATAGTCTGTGTTGGGTCAGGGCATAGACCGTGTTGGGTCAGGGCATAGTCTGTGTTGGGTCAGGGCATAGTCTGTGTGGGTCAGGGCATAGACTGTGTTGGGTCAGGGCATAGTCTGTGTTTGGTCAGGGCATAGACCGTGTTGGGTCAGGGCATAGTCTGTGTTTGGTCAGGGCATAGACCGTGTTGGGTCAGGGCATAGTCTGTGTTGGGTCAGGGCATAGTCTGTGTTTGGTCAGGGCATAGTCCTGTGTTGGTCAGGGCATAGTCTGTGTTTGGTCAGGGCATAGATCGTGTTGGGTCAGGGCATAGTCTGTGTTGGGTCAGGGCATAGTCTGTGTTGGGTCAGGGCATAGTCTGTGTTTGGGTCAGGGCATAGTCTGTGTAGGGTCAGGGCATAGT
Organism: Cepaea nemoralis; assembly: GCA_014155875.1. Taxonomy (NCBI): domain Eukaryota; kingdom Metazoa; phylum Mollusca; class Gastropoda; order Stylommatophora; family Helicidae; genus Cepaea; species Cepaea nemoralis. Next base: position 463,476 of record JACEFZ010016980.1, on the reverse strand, counting down.
CTGTGTTTGGTCAGGGCATAGACCGTGTTGGGTCAGGGCATAGTCTGTGTTTGGGTCAGGGCATAGACCGTGTTGGGTCAGGGCATAGAACTGTGTTGGGTCAGGGCATAGTCTGTGTTTGGTCAGGGCATAGTCCGTGTTGGGTCAGGGCATAGTCTGTGTTGGGTCAGGGCATAGTCTGTGTTGGGTCAGGGCATAGCCTGTGTTGGGTCAGGGCATAGTCTGTGTTGGGTCAGGGCATAGTCTGTGTTGGGTCAGGGCATAGTCTGTGTTGGGTCAGGGCATAGACCGTGTTGGGTCAGGGCATAGTCTGTGTTGGGTCAGGGCATAGTCTGTGTTGGGTCAGAGTATAAAACTGTGTTGGGTCAGGGCATAGTCTGTGTTGGGTCAGAGTATAAACTGTTTGGGTCAGGGCATAGTCTGTGTTGGGTCAGAGTATAAAACTGTTGGGTCAGGGCATAGTCTGTGTTGGGTCAGAGTATAAAACTGTGTTGGGTCAGGGCATAGTCTGTGTTGGGTCAGGGCATAGTCTGTGTTGGGTCAGGGCATAGTCTGTGTTGGGTCAGAGTGTAAAACTGTGTGGGTCAGGGCATAGTCTGTGTTGGGTCAGAGTATAAAACTGTTGGGTCAGGGCATAGTCTGTGTTGGGTCAGAGTATAAAACTGTTGGGTCAGGGCATAGTCTGTGTTGGGTCAGAGTGTAAAACTGTGTTGGGTCAGGGCATAGTCTGTGTTGGGTCAGAGTGTAAAACCGTGTTGGGTCAGGGCATAGTCTGTGTTGGGTCAGGGCATAGTCCTGTGTTGGTCAGGGCAATAGTACACTGTGTTGGGTCAGGGACATAGTCGGGTTGGGTCACAGTATAAAACCGTGTTGGGCCAGATTATACAACTGTGTTGGGTCAGGGCATAAAACTGTGGGTCACAGTATAAAACTGTGTTGGATCAGGGCATAGTCTGTGTAGGGTCAGGGCATAGTCTGTGTGGTGTCAGGGCATAGTCTGTGTTGGGTCAGGGCATAGTCTGTGTAGGGTCAGGCTAGTCCCTGGGTTGGGTCAGTGCTATCTGTGTTGGGTCAGTCAAAGACCCGTGTTGATCATGGCAGAGACCTGTGTTTGGTCAGGCATAGTCTGTGTTGGTCGGCATAGTCTGTGTTGGGTCAGGCTAGTCTGTGTTGGGTCCCGGGCGCAGAGCCCCAAGATTCATGTTTTATCTCCACTGCTGTGCTAAACGGCGATATGTGGCCGAGGGATGTGAACTGCGTTTTCACAATTCGCCGACCCGGAGTCCAGGGTTCGAAATCATCTGCGGGCAGTTGAGAATGTTCTAGTAAATCACAAACAGCCAGTTACATGCTCGTGTTGATTGCAAAGTTCTTAAAGGACATGCACTAACTTTGGATTGGGCTAACGCCTCATGTCTCTGAAGCTGAAATACTTGGTTGGCCTAATACCCTAACGTGGCTATGAATGATCAGTGGTATAAAACATGGTTTCCGGGGAAAGAGCAGGCTGGCCCAGCAACGGAGATGGATACAATAGACATTGCAGTCACCTTGGTCTGTGAATGATCAGTGGTATAAAACATGGTTCCGGGGAAAGAGGCAGGGCTGGCCCAGCACGGAGATGGACACAAGACATTGCAGTCACCTTGGGTCTGTGAATGATCAGTGGTATAAAACATGGTTCCGGGGAAAGAGGCAGGGCTGGCCCAGCACGGAGATGGACACAAGACATTGCAGTCACCTTGGGTCTGTGAATGATCAGTGGTATAAATCATGGTTCCGGGGATAGAGGCAGGGGTGGCCCAGCACGGAGATGGACACAAGACATTGCAGTCACCTTGGGTCTGTGGCAGGAGACATATTACGCGGATGTAGAGACTTTTCGGGGTGCCGCAGGGAGAGCGACGTTTCGCAAATGGACTGCTATATGATGATGTTATGTCTGCTTAAAAGTTCTAACAAACAATATATGCTGTCATCTGGAGGTCACTTTCTCTTTCTTTCACTCTCGCCCCTCTCTAACTCCCTCTTTCTTTCTCCTCCCCCCTCTCCTCTAACTCTCTCACTTTCTCTCTCGCCCGTCTCTAACACACTTCTACTTTCTCCCCCCGTATTTCCCCCTCTCTGTGTATGTTTGAACACGCAGACGAGCTGCGGTTGTCCATGTTAGAATGTTATATTCTTGCTACTGATGCACAGATGCATTTTACCATCATTTCACGGAACGTCACAAGTGTTCATCACAATCTAGTAAACACCACTGTGCTGTTGTCACGTCTTAACAATATTCCTATACAAACCTTACACATTCTTTGTAGGACGTTGCAATCAACCGCAACCCCAGGTTCATTTTCTATGCAATTTTACGTTCATTAATTTATTACCTCGCCGTCAACGTACCAAAAGTTTAAGCACCAGTGCAATACGTCCTACAGCCACATAGACCTCCAGCAAACATATAACAGTGTATTACCTTCCTGATTTGGTATTAGTAGAAACAGTATGAACATTATACAGAGTGTAGTTTTAATTACCATGCAGTATTTGAAAATATTGTCGTTCCAAGTTGTGTGTTTACCTTTTATGTTGCATTGTGTTGCATGAACTGGACAGTAGGTAAATACAAAACTTGGAAAGGCAATATTTTCAAAAACTGCACATTCATTAAAAATACACGCTATTATACTATAAAAAAAGAGACAAACAGCATTCTTTGGTCATGCAATGAGAAGAATTGCATCGGAGAATATCATGACACTGGAAAGATCAGCGGGAAAAGAGACAGAGGAAGACAGAGAGAAACTGTGTTGGATGAACTGAGTAGATGGTATGGATGAATATCATCAACATAGTTTATTTAGAGCACAAAAGACCGAAATCAGCGGAACACGACACCGATCGCCTCTACTTCCCAAGACATTTCCTTTTATCCATTTTGACTGGGTCGAAAGGAGAGCCCGGGTCATTTTATAAAAAAAATCCGCCGTTATACGGATTTGAACCATGACCACCGGGCCTGTAGGTAAGCATACTTTTCTCAGCGATAACAACCAATGAGTCACGGTGGCATAGTGATTAGTTCGCATCTTTTTAAAGACAGTGGCGCGGATTTAATCTTCAGTATGATTATTTTTTGGTTCGATCTGTAACACTGTGTAGTCGACCCAGTCTTATGAAATGGGATACTTGATTATTTTCAGAAATATCTTTGTATTGTTTGAAGACTAAAGGTGGTGAGGAAGGGAACTGGATACTTTATTATACTTTGGGTTAGAAGATATCATTATCAGGCTTAACATTTCACTCCCCGACTGCAGTAGCCTTCCGGCAACATTTATATTGACTGTGCTTTTAAGTTCAGGTGATAGTTTTCGTTATTGTCTAACAAAAGACTCGCAAGGACGCAAGGAAGTCATCTTGGACGCAAAAGACTAAGCATTAGGTGAAGGAGATGAGAGCTGGTCGACAAGACGACCATACAGCTTTAAAAAGTCGCTTAAAAGTCGACAGAGTCGACTTCATTGCACCGAATTTTATCCCACATGGCTCATTCTCTTTCCGCAGCGCAGAAAGCTTCGCACAAAGCACGAACTCCGTAGCTCCAGCGACGACCCTCAGGAGTCTCCGAAAAAATGCACTCGTGAACCGAAGGACGCGGTCCGGAATCGAACCCACAACCTTCAGAGCCTGAGTCGGACGACTTGACCACTTCGCCACGGAGAGCCTAATCCATCAAGTCTTGTTACTCAAAGGATTGATCTGCCAGACGAGTGTGGAGGACGATATACGTATTGCGTCATCATGTAGTAGCTTCTTAGCGGGAAGTCGCTCTCATTGTAGCTTGTCGCAAAGGATCCGATCCTCTACCAGTTCCCCTGCCTTGTGTTTTCGTTTCCTCTTTCATGTCCAGTATGTCTTCAATGATCCGTGTCTTTCGTTTCTTTCGATCGCTTGAAACTTGTTGCATATATCTGCAATGTTGTATCTTGCCTTGTGTCAATCTTCGTAAAGAAGTAGAGCTTGGAGGACACACTATACTATATAAACATTGAAAGCTATAATAACCGCACCGGGATTCAACCTGTTGCCTTGAAGTGACGACAGCACGTCCGTCGATGTAGGAACAAGTGTACTTCGACAAACGACCAGCTAGATACCACAATAGGGTCACAGTTATTCTTTCGACAGTGCTTACTTGCGTTCGCTGGCTGTGAACTCCAGCATGAAGTCCTGTATGTCGGATGAAGACATCCTGTTGTCCAACATCAGTGTGATGTCATACAGGACTGAGATCTACGTGAGTATCCGTTGTCTCATGTCTGGCTTATTGGTGTGGTTCCTCGCCGTGCAGGCAGATACTCTCCGACTTCGGAAGAATCAGCGACCCTACTACGTTAGCCAGGACCCCGAAGGGACCTGTTGCCCAGGACGCACGACTAGGACGTGTTAGTAGGTCTTGGCCACTATAAAACCTGGCCCTGGAAACACCTCTGCGTCCCCTTTAGACAGTGATAGACATTATATATATATAATGGTGTTGACTGTGATGACCTGTAAAGGATATGCCACTAACGTTTTCCTATGGGCTGTAGTTATTATACCTGTTTTGAAGTACAAAATAACAAATTATCGTCTGTCACGACGGCAAGGTGACAGTCAGTCATATATATTTGTAAATCTCGTAATTCAGTGGGTCGGAATGATTCCTTGACCTGCTCTTGAACCCACTGTCTAAATTTCATAGCTTCAGCTTCAGAAGTACAGTCCAGCAAACTTGCTTAATTCTCTCAATCCACCCTCTGTAATGTTGTGTTGTCGAATGCTTGAGCAAACATACGAGTACAAGTTCTCTGCTTTGGTTTAATCTCTCTGCCCATGTCCCCAGTTAGACCACAACAATCAATACAAAGGTCAGGTTTGTTTCTCCATTTTCCGGACAGCTGTACGTTCTCCAGAATCCAATCAAGTGGCAACATTCTCGTCCTGCTTGGTTGGTCTTAACGGTTTATTCCACAGATCCGTCCGTGACTCGGGAGCGAGGTGACGCGATACCAGCTAATAGAATTCTGATTGCTAGTTGGGCGTCCTAGCAACGGCACTTGCTCACCAACCCAAGATAAGATCACCAGTGGCTTACCGCCTCTAAACACTACAGCTGATGTATCTCCAGCAGGCGGTGAATGTAAGCACTGCGGTCGTTTTGTGACTCTCTTCTTTTGTTGAACCTTCAAGCGGGCAGGATCAAGGTAAGATGATGTTGAAACTCCCACATCTACGAAAGTGTTTAGGACATTTAGCATTTCATCGCGTTTTGTAGTTACTATTTTAGACACTTTTAAAACATAGAAATACGTAATCAATATCTCATGAATCTCTAATTTTGATTTATTCTTAAGATCTGGCTTTTTCTGTTGTTATGTTTTGTAAATCTATTTTTAAGTAATGTAGTTGCTGCTGTTTTAGAATTATTATTTGTGAATGATGAAGTGTTATATAGCAGAAGATAATGAGATTCTTCAGAACCATCTACATCAAATCAATTCCAAGTGTGAGAAATATAAAATGAAACTAAGCATTGGCAATACAGAGGCAAGGTGATAGGCAGTCAGAAACCGTGTCATTAAAAATAAAGAACACGAAAAAAAAAAAAAAACACCAGCGAATTTAAATATAGAGGGTCAATTTTAACTTCAGATGAGGAATTGATAGAGAAATCAACACACGTTGTGCAAAGGCAAATTAGGTACTAGAAAAAATTAGTGCCACTTCTGTAACATAGAAAGATATCTATAAGTACTAAAGCAATCTGCACTTCATTAAAGAACAACATATTAAATGGTCAGCTCACAAAATTGCAAGGGTACCATCTGCCACAAAGAGCCACATTGAAGAAATATAATGAATACAGAACAAGGGGAAGACTTCGTGAAAGATGGAGTGATGGTATCAAGAACATCTTAGAGAAATGAATACCAGTTTACAAAGGGCATTAGAAAGAACGCTCAAAGATCTTTACATCTCTTCTAAACACGTTACTTAAGTACATGAGGAAATAAAGATGAAGGAGAGGACCATGTCTTCTTTTCGCTCTGTAACCTACTTCTTTCTAGTTTTCTCTCTCTGTGAGACACTCGTGAAGTATTTTATTATTTTAACAATCTGAACCACAACTTAATAGTTTTATTTAGAAATCCCGTGTTGTGAATTTAGTCAAACATCTAACATTAAACAATTGTTATTTCAATTTTAATTTGCATAGCAAAACTGTGTCCCTTCAAGCTCTGTCTGTCCGCCCGTCCGTCCGTCCGCCCGTCTGTCTGTCTGCCTGTCTGCCTGTCTGCCTGCCTATCTGTCTGTTTGTCTAGCGACCAATATGTCTATATAAGTTGCCTATTATCTGCCTAGCTGGTGGGTATATCTGTCTGCCCCCCTAATACTTGTATTTGTACATGTATATATAGCTTAACTTCAGATTAGAGATGAGACATTTCAAATACCCAGATTACTGTAGGACAGACCATAATCCTTTGTAAACAGCTCTACTTTGAAATCAATGACTCGAAAATCTATCCCTACATGGCACAATGCCACAACTTTGTCCCGAGTGCTGGTATGTTGTGAAACGTATGTGTCACTTCAGGAACGTTTTAAGTGCTCTTGTCTTCAAACTTGTTACACCGGAAGCCATTTTGTCCCCAGTGTGTCTGGCATAACATGAGTTGTTAAACCGTTTAATGCTGGCCCAGAAACCAGATTGTACGCAACTTATGGGGGATGTCAAAAGAAACTAGGCGCAGGCTGGCCAAAGCAATGCAGAGATTAAACGGTGTTAAGAACCTACGGCGCAACACCAGCAAGTTGTTATAAAATTGTTGAGAACATGCATCTTTCCGGTGACAACATAGGATGTAAGTCATGGACAATTTCGCAATCACTAAGCGGGAAAGTTAGGGCTATTGATCTCAGATGTGACAGAAGAAATCTCGGATTATCGTGGAGCAAGAGAAAGAAAAATATTGAAATTGTACAAGATCTAAACATCGAAGAAAACTGATCATAGACAGTGTTGTCGTGTCTGGGAAACTGAAATACTTTGGTCATGCTAAACGCGACGGTGTTGGAAGAAAACGGTATAAGAAGGCGTGGTTCCGGGAAGAAGTGGCAGCTTTCGATCAGCACGACGACGGGCACAGGGCAATGCAGAAACCAGGGCATGAGGATGCATGAGGCAAGGGAAATGGCAAGGGATCGAGAGTTTTTTCGGTGTAATATGATGAGAGCGACTTTCTGCGAAGGTTCTGCGACTTGATGATGATGATGCAACATATAGCATATTATCCTCGGGGGAAATCCTTGGGGCCGTTAACTCTTGGTATAAGCACTCATAGACCGCTTTTGTGCAATCTCAAGTTAGGGTACATATTTCCCGTCATGACTGGTAATAGTAAATGTAAGCTCGTTGTTCAGATAAACGTATTGGTAAAAATGCAATCATATATCAACACAGGCTCAGAGGGAGATGAGAATCGGTCTGGATAATACAGTTAATCTGGGAATGTGCACGAACAATTTTGGAGGGGTTTGGGGCACCGAAGATGTGGTTTCTGAATCGAATGTTGTGAATACCTTGGACGGACAGAATAGTGATTTCTTGGAAGAGGCTAATGTAGCATTTCAAACAACTATAAGAATGAGACAAACAGTGTTTTATAATTTTATGAGAAGAGAGGCATGGGAGAACACCGAGACGACTTGAAAGATCAACAACAGAAGAGTTGGGGTAGACTGGGGGGAACTGTGCTGAATGAACTAAGACGTGGGGGGGGGGGGGGGTATTCAAGAGAACTGATCTAGATCTGTGCAGATACATGAACACCTACGCCATGTTTCAGTGAATCTTGGAATATGAACGAATGAATTAGGAGCAGCCTGGAGTCTGTGGAGATGTGGTTTCTGACGAATGTTGCGAATACATTAAACGATAGAGTAACTAACAATGATTGTCAAATAGAGAGTAATGAACGCTGAACATTATACACAACTATAAGAAAGAAACAGGCAGTATTCTTTAGTCATATAACGAGAAGAGAGAAATTAGAGAACGTCTGTCTGTCTGTCTGTCTGTAGAGATGCTTTTTTTATATGTCGGAAAGATTGTAAGTCGGGCTGCTTGTTTTTTTCCTCAATTCGTTTTTCTCACTTCATTCGTTTATTTCTACCTACATGATTAATACCCATAATATATAATCCCTTTCACGAATACAGGCATTCTACAGCAGCGTAATAATATATGGATGTTGCAATCTGAGACAAAGATCCAACTCTATATCGCCCACAACTGCACACCTTATAATATTATTTCGCAGACTTCTTCTGTCGCACACGTTTGGTTTGATCCATACTGACGTTCTAAGGTGCACGAACAAGAAGAATTAAACAAAAGTGTTCGCATAATAAATGCCTATTCATGTTAAAACACCCGCGTTCAAATATCCTTGTCGTGTCGGCTGCTCCGAGACATGTAGAGCGCAAATTTGAATTCTTGGTGCATGCTTAGTAATTAATTAAAAAATCTACATCACTGCACTCCGGACATTCGCGCGCCTGCTTTGTGTCTCTCTTCAATAGCCACCGAAGAGTTCCCATGCCGCCTGTTCCAGTAGCAACTAAGTACACACTACACACAACACATATGTCGCTAACGAGTTGAATACAAACATGGACTAGTCGTAGATATTAAATTGCGTTTGACGAAATCCGAATCCATCATTATCGGTATTGTCGAATACGGCAGACATGTTTTTAGAACACTATGCACACTGTAGTTTGAATGAGAACGGGCGCGAGGTTAAGTCGGTGCAGAAAATTAATATGTGCATTAAGAGTGCTGTCCTCATGGTGACGTGAGGTATTGCGATTGTGGCATGATTGAGACGCACAATGGATAAATAAATACAGTATAGAGTACACTATATATGCAGAAGATTCCTTGTCATCGGAAGATAGAAAAAATGCTTACATTTTACATAGAACCAGTTCTAACACGTGGCTGCGAATCTGGGACAATTAGTAAACAAGCGAAAAAATCCGTGGAGTCTTGAAGGTGTGGTTTTACAGAATACTGAAAATTCCTAGGATAGTCAAAATTAGTAGTCGAGACATTTTGACGGAGACTAAGTCGCAAAGACAACTTATCACAAACATAAAGAGGCAGTCTTCTTTTCGTGGCCACATTATGAGAAGACTAAACTTGGAACATGTTGTGACAACCGGAAAGATGTGTGGAAAGAAAGACAGACAAAGACAGCGAGAGAAAAGCCTTGATTGTCTTGCGTCATGGTACGATAAGGAGTCAGCAAACTAACTGATACATGCCGTTGGATCGCAAGATGTGGGGAAGTATGTTAGCCAATGCCAGTCGGCAAAATACTTGATTATGTATATATTTATACGGTATAAGAAAATAATTGCACCGCATTAGAAGAATTATGGTAATGGTCTGGTCTACTTTACACCTTTAGTTCACCCACACACACACACACACACCACTTTAAATGGCTCAATATGTCACACCAAACCCCACTTAAAGTGGCTTCAATAGTTTAGGACTCTACAAGACCAGATTGAGTAAAATACATAGCTCGAATTCCACTCCGGTATTTCTTTAATCTGTTCGGTCATCTGTGTGTTGACACGTAGTGGATTTATCAGTTATAATTCGACGTGAAGCGATGAGCTTCACAATACTACAGTTATTCTTATAGTGCATGCCGTGTTTCGCTAGTGATCATGTCTGTTCCACAGCCCTCTATCTCTCGTGTGTTGCCATTTCTTATAATAATTTTCCTTTCCTATTACCAACCATTAACTTTACTCCCAAACATAAGTTTGTAAAGATAAATTGCTTTGAGAGCATGCATCAAGACTGGAAAGACTGGCACAGGAGAAAGTGGGCAGGGGCGTCGGGACGATATTCAAAGCACAGAAGGAAAGCCAGGGGGACTTTTAATTTAAAAGCACGTTTGAATTTCTCCAAGTTTTGCATAGGGAACTTCTCTCTCCTTAGGTTTTCATAGACTGTTAAAATGTCAGGAGAATGTATATTTAACCTTTTGTATTGAATGGCGATCTCTCTTTAAGTTTTCACATACTGTTGTTTAAGTGCATTGTTTAAACTGGATATTTACTCCTCGTTAAGTTTTCATATATTGATTATGTGGTTGTTTCGGGATTTAAAATTTAAATATTGAGCACAACCCACTACTGGCAACGCCGATCGCATTCTGGTATGAACCTAAGGCCTATCCACGTCAATATGGAAGCACTATACTCGAGTTTCGCCCTCATTTGAGCTCGTCAGTAGTGCATATCCCTGACCGGATCCGGAAACAGTCCCGTTTAAACACACGGGGAGTTTATGTCCACCGTTTGCTACACAAGTTTATGTGCGGGATTATTTTTAAGCAATCAGCATCATAAAGTGTTAGTTAATGATAAGAATCGCAATACTGTAAAATATATTAAACATATGTTAGGTAGATGAAACGGACGCTACGGAGAAATATACGGAGTCGATGCTATGGCAAGTATTCTAGATACTACAACGGAGGTGAAGAAACAGAATCATAACTGTACTATAGGAGGTACCATCAGCAAAATAGTCTGAAGACAGGAAAATCATCAGGCTATCACGGTATACCAAGTTAACTAAGATGGCCTTAAAGAGAAGACTGCTTCCGTATCTATCTTGCATTATGTGAGAAAGTCTGGCACTGTGCTGTTTGGCCTAAACCTTAGAAGAAAACAATCTACATACCTCTCCCAAAGAAAGGAAATTTAAAATTGTGCACCAGCGATCGTACTATTGCACTAATATGTCATGATGACAAAATCCTCATAAAAAGGATCGTTAAGAGAATTGAAAGGGTATGAGACTATGAATAACACGAAGTGCAGGCAGGTTTAAGACAGGACAGGAGAATTAGAGGCCATATCTCCAATATGAGAACCATTGTTTGAGAAATGCGGAGATGTAGATCTTCATACTTGCTTCTTAGACTATCGCAGGGCCTTCGACTGTTAAACATTCAGAAATTGTGGATCATCATGAGAGATATGGGGATTCCCATTCGATCTACCTAATTGTAAATTGGGAGAAGATTTATGCTTGTATCACATTACGTACCTAAACTTGGACTACTGTAATTACAGTTATTTGGTTCGCATATTTTCTTTTCAATGCAGGAGATCGTTGTATTCCTTCCTGTACGAAATGTATCTGCTTAATCCACAGATTACAATGGCTAGATTAAACGTGCGGTAGCTTTTAACGGTTTACAAAATAGAAATGTAGCAGAGCTAACTCAGTTGTTAGTTTGTTTAGCTGCTGGTCTTACACTCTGAAGTCTGGTGTCTATTTTAGCATTATTAATCAGATATTACCTGTAAGGTTTTTGTCAGATATTACTAAACTACTGTATAACAATAGAGAGTTCTACCTCCTTTCTGTTAACGCCGTGTGTTCGGCAGCGATCACCAACCCCGATACCCAACATTGTGCCAACAGCTTCGGTTTAGGTGTGCAATTGGGAGGGTAGAGGCCTTATTCCTGGTACGAAAAAATGTTACCTAAATACTAAATGTCATGGCAGGGCAGACCAGGCCTTAAGCCTTGATCGGCAATTGGTCTAGGATGGAAGTTCCGACAGGCGGACAGTTAGAGCATTGCTTTGCTAATCCTGCAGCTTCTGCAGCTTGTCTTGTTCCAGATGTATTGGTGTTACCTTTCCTCTTGAGTAAACTAGGCAGGTCGAGAGATGGATCATGCTGCACGGGCAACACATCGTCTCTAAATTCAACCTAGGCATTGTGTTATGGAGAGGTATAACTTCATTTTATAAACTATCGTCTGTCAAGACGGTAAGGTACCAGTACAAATCAGCTGTAGTGGAGGCAGTTTCACATCTCCGACATACAGGGTTCACAGTCAGTCACATGCGATTTGGGAGCACACCACTTTGCACTGATTTTCACAGCTATATGAGCGTCGACCGTTCAGAAAGCAATCGCAAACTACCGAACGTAACATTACCAAGAAAACCTAAAACAAATGCCGGGGTTATCCCGTAAACATATCTCCCTATTTCTCGCTTTCTTTCTCTCCTCTCTCTCTCTCTCGCTCTCCTCTCTCTCTCTCTCTCTCTCTCTCTCTCTCTCTCTCTCTCTCTCTCTCCCTCTCTCTATCTCTCTCTCTCTCTCTCTCTCTCTCTCTCTCTCTCTCTCTCTCTCTCTCTCTCTCTCTCTCTAGTTGTATATCCTTTACAGGACGTCACAGTCACCCCTAGCATTTTTTAGCTGTTTGTGATTTCTTGGCAAATTTATTTCCAGTGGTTTGCCATTGCCTTCTGAATGACCGGCACTCATACCATTTAATGAAAATCAACGCAAAGCGATCTACTGCCAGTTCCCCCCGCAGCTGTGTTTCGAATGCGGTATGCAGGATGAAAAGGGGAAATAGACTTGGAGAAATTAGACGGAGACAGTCAAGGTTTTTGGGACATGTTATGAGGAGAAATGGGCTTGAAAATTGAGTGACAACTGGCAAACTTGATGGGAAGAAAGCAAGAGGAAGACGAAGTCCGAGAAAGAACGCAAGAAGATGATGCTGAAGATGCTGTAGTAGAAGTACAATAAAGTCTGCACTTTGTTCCATTAAACAAATGTTGCATGTACATTACAGGTCGTAGCAGTCAACTTCCGGCATTTTTAGCTATTTGTTATTCCTAGGCAAGTTTACGTTCAGTAGTTTGCCATTGCTCTCTGAAGAACCTAACGCTCAAATCATTGTATGGAAAAGAACGCAAGGCGTTCTGCTTCTAAAACTCTCGCAGCTGTGTTTAGAAAGCGGTATGCGGGATTACGAATTGCATTCGTAACCCCTACGCCACTTTGTTCAATACCTGTCATAAATTTAAACACAGCTAACATTCACGTTTTAATTATCTAGGTTAGCAGGCGATCGGTTGCTTGGAACAAAACTGATAGGATCAAATATCTAGGTTACAACACAACGGTGACACCGTCTCGTTTGGCTTGTACATGTGATACTGTATTGAGATGCCAATATTTATGACTCTTATGACCTATTTTTGTGAGTTTACTATTCACAGACTTTTCAAACAATGTTATATTAGTCAAAATTCTACTGTTACTAGGAAATTAACAGTATAACTATAATTCGAAAAGAAGATAATTAAAGTTTGATTAAATCTTCATAATTCAATTTACACCAATCTTCAGGACACAATCGTGTTAAAGATGTTGCCTATTTTCGTAAAGCTTAATAACAGGCACATTTGTGTAACAGTTTTGACTTTACACTGACCATGACATGGGCACGGTCGGGCGAAGGTTAAATGCCGGCTCTCATCGTTGGCGACGGGTGGAACAGACTGGTCATATATATGCACATTAGGTAATGGATGTACGAAAGATGAGTGGTTGGAAGAATGTGAGACGAGCCTGCGCGCCCAATTTGTGACACTGAAAATAAAATTTGATCGTCTCTCCGTGCACTCAGGCTAACAAAAATGTGAAGACTAACACTTCACCTGTCCACAGCACGTCCCTTTACGGGAATTATTATTATTATTATTATTATTATTATTATTATTATTATTATTAACAAATTCTTCACCAAGCGTGTTGTTCTGATTCCGTTATCAAAGTGACTAATATTGAAAACAAGTCAAACCTCCTGCAATCCACCTCGAAACAGTCAATGTTTTGAAATAAACTCATTGACATACACAAACTGGAACAAGCTGGAGGTTTGGAGACCTGCATTTGCCAATAGTATTGCGCTGCAGTTTCTGTCCCCGTGCGTGCGTGCAATGTTTAACCTCCCACCATTCATGCCACATTTGTGTTTTAAATTTGTTTGTAAATTACGTAGATGCTAGGAAGTCACATGATGACACTTTCTTAATCTAAATAGTTCTCTAACGAACTGGCGAGTATGAGAAATGTCAGCATGATTTCAGCTCTAATGTACTAGATAGTATGATAAATGTTATCAAGATTGCAACTCTAACATACTGTATATTATGAGAAATGTTATCAAGATTTCAGCTCTAAAGTACTGGATGGTATGAGAAATGTCATCATGATTTCAGCTCTAAAGTACTGGATAGTATGAGAAATGTCATCATGATTTCAGCTCTAAAGTACTGGATAGTATGAGAAATATCATCATGATTTCAGCTCTAAAGTACTGGATGGTATGAGAAGTCTCATCACAACAGGACAGACAAATCGCAGCGTAGAAGGGGATTTGAAACAACAGATGTGGCTGTGGAAGTCAAGGTTACACCACCATATCGCCGTCCCAAAATAAATTTAAAAAGATGTCGCAAATTAGAACGGAGAGTATTGCGTTTTCAAAAACAGCAGACCAGTCTCCGGAAAAACAGTTTGGAGTTTTAATCCACAATTATAAATCAGTCAGGTGCCGTCTCCACGATGAAGGTTGGCTGTAATTGATATCCAACATTGTCTATCTCTCGCCCTGACTGTAAATTCTGTCAGAATGCTGTTTATCCATCTCTTGTTGTTATCTTCCCACTTGTATTGTTGTCTACCTCATGCTCGCTTGCTCGCTTCAACCTGACCCTCTGGTATGGTATTTTTAAGACTCCTGTGTCTTTTAACGTGACCGAAATATTTCACTTTCCTTTTTTATTGCTCTCATTAACTCTCTTCTCATTCCCAGTTTTTCTAGAACCTTTATATTTGATTGTGCTTGTTTCTTTGAAATAAGACGTATTATTCGAAAGTAGCCTTTAGCAAGATGAAAAACATTCTGACCAATAAAAAGATGTCAATTGAAACAAGAAAAAGAGTGTTGAGGGGATACATAGAGCCTGTTCTTTTGTATGGATGTGAAACTTGGACAATGTGCAGTCAAGCTGAAAAACATCTGATGGCTGCAGAAATGTGGTTTCTGAGGAAAATGCAAAGAATACCATGGACAGATAGAAAAATCAATGACCAAGTACTACAGGAGACAAATTAAACTTGTAAATTGATTAGAGAAATTAGACGTAGACAGCCAACATTTTTTGGGCATGTTATGAGAAGAAATGGACTGGAGAACTTAGTGACAGCTGGCAAGATCGAAGGGAACAGACCAAGAGGAAGACCGAGAGGAAAATACCTGGATGGCTTGGCCACATGTCATGGACGAAATAGGAACACTGAACTGATCCACGACTCTGGTGATCGAGTGAAATGGCGAGTCATGACCGCCCACGCTTTCCGGCATGGCACATGATTGATTGATTCCGCATATCCATATCTCCAGTGTCTCTATTCAGCTTTCTAATTGCTTGTTCATTGTCCAGGCTTCCGCGCTATATTGTAGTGTTGAATAGTCATAACTTTTGAAATTTTCATTTTTAACGGATTGTTTATATCTCTAGATGTTAATGATTGTCTGCGTCTTGTTATATATCAGGTATTCTGCTTGTGACAATGTTCCCTGTTTCTTTTGTCTTTAATTTGGTACACAAGATAATTAAGTATGGTATGGAAACACTCAAGACCATATGACTGGCACCTTGCTGTCTTGACAGGCGACATTTTGTCAAATGGAGTTATTCCTCTCCATAGTACAAAGCCTGGGCTAATTTTAGAGACCACGTGTTGCCTATACAGCATGATCCCTCTCTCGGCCCGCTTTGTTTACTCCAGAAGAAAGATAACACCAATACGTCGAGAACAAGACATGCTGCAGAAGCCGCCGGATTAGCAAGGCAATGCTCTAACTTCTATCCTAGACCAGATGCTCATCAAAGCTTAATGCCTGGTCTGCCCTGCCATGACATTTAGTCTTTAGGTTGCATTTCCTCGCACTAGGGAAAGGCTTGTACCCTCCCAGAGCTAGAGTCGCTAGAGCTACGGAGTTCGTGCTTTGTGCGACGCTTTCCCTCGCTGCGGAAAGAGATCGAGCCATATGGGATAAACCCGATGCAATGAAGCCGACCTTGCCGACTTTTAAGCGACCTTCTTTATAGCCTCCCAATTGCGCTCTTCCACCCAAACCCGTTGGCACAATATAAACTGCCGAGTTTGGTGAGCCGCCCAAGATTCGGAGCTAACAGAGAGTGGGTAGTATCGTCTACTGTCATACGGTAGCCGAGTCATATCTGACTTAACAAGACCATATGTGTAACGAATGCATACATTACTGAGTGTTAGTGTTTAGCGAGAAAGGCAGTAACGAAAAAGGAGTATGTATCTGCAGACACAATGGGCAACCAATCAGAATAGAAAGATACAGACACCCTGGAGATTTCAAACCATTCATTCCAGATGACGTCAATACTCCGCTGGAGATAGCATTGTGTTGAGATTCAATGACGGCTCAACTAACGAGTAAGGAATTGGACAAGACTCCATTTCGGTCATTATTTTATTCGCTTTTTAAAAGTGTCGCGTTTTTTTTTTAAGCGCATGAGGAAAAACCAATCTGATATTAGATTCATATGTCAGTCTTGTATGATTTGTTTGACTGTCTATTCTGTCTGTCCACGTGCACACAAAGGTGACGGGACCAGTTTACGTGTGTGTAAGATTTCAAACTTTTCTTCGTCAACTGCAGACCGAATTTTGGTCCACGGATTAAAAAAAAAAGTCGCTTAAAACTCGTCAGGGTCGACATCATTGCACCGGGTTTTTATTCCTTATGGTTCGGTGTAGCGGAAAGCGTCGCAAAAAGCACGAACTCAGTAGCTCCAGCGACGATCCAAAGGCGTCTCCAAAAAAATTCACCCATGAACTGAAGGACGCAGCCCGGAATGGAACCCACAACCTTCGGACCCCGAGTCACACGGCTTGACCATTTCGCCACGGAGACTCCAGTAGGTGTGGCGACTGTCAGATTTCTTCAGAAAATCTGATTAATCCAGCATTATTGCCTGTCTGTTGTAATGGCGTGCATAGACTTGTTGGTTGATCCGAGCAAGCGAATATTATTTCCCAATTATGATGGCTAGAACTGTACAATTGTAGAGTTACCTATAGATACAGAACTGAGCCGTGAACGTCCAAATAAAAGAACCCGGGGAGCAGAACATACATTAAGTTCGGAGAGAAAGAACGTTCAATGCATGAGCCAGCTAACTCCAGAAAACACCCCAAAAACAGTTGTATGACCATAAAGGGGCCTCTTCCACCCCTTCCTCCACCCTCGTTGCATTTTTAAGTTATGTCTGTTTAGACACAGGCCAGCTGGATTAAAACGTAGACACATCGACTGAATCAAGCGAATCCACGCTGTAAATCCCCAACACCTTACAATTCAATAACTCACACGATTGCCTGCTTTAAAAAAAAATACAGACTTGAGAAAAATAGCCATGCGTAATCACCCACACACACCGACACGGCACATACCGATGATGAGAAGTTTGATACAGAAATGATAGGCAGGTTGTATTTTGGGACAACAATCTGGGCCTTTCATTTTCCTACGTCCTTCGGCAAGCTTTGATGTCATGAAGTACCAAATGTACACCGTGTGACAAGAGTCGTGTAATGCCTTTAATCTGACCAGGGTGAAGCAGCAATCAACACTAAAATCTGTACCTCTGATAACAGGGACCATGGTTGTGACGTTGAACACTTCCAGCTCACGCTAGAGGTAGGGCTGGATGGAGTCAACGACAAGGCTTAACATTGTGTAGGTATAACAGAAGGAAACACGGATCAGGGTTTTAATTGATTCAGTTCCATGGGATGATTAATCGTCTTAAACGACTTCCCGTTACTGCCACGGGCTTATATATCGCCGAAATGTTGTCATTACATTATAATACAACATGTCTGCTACCATATTAACAACTTTTACGTCATAACTGTGATACACCCCTACTTCTAATTTAACGTCACCCATATCTGTTTGGCCAAAATCTAGTGTTTGTTTGGCACATCTTGTGTTAAGCCTTGGAATTCCTCCTGGGCACGGGGTTGGGGTCTGTTGACAAAGGAAGACCTAATACACTACCCAACCAGACCTAACCACGGCCTGTCCGTCTGTGCTGACTCGTGACCTGGTTATAATCCCAACACACCTCTCGACACACGTGCAATTCTAGTACAGGTCTTACACACACACACCACATGTTTCTATGCAGGAGAGGGGAAACAGGGCTGTGTAAAACAGTTCCCGTGGAGATGGTACGTTAATACCGGGCCTAGAGAAACATCTCTACACCAACCTCACTCTGGAACAGTGGTTCTCAACCTTTTTTGGCCCGTGCCCCCCTTCACCATATTTTCAGAACGTCATTTCCCCCCCCCCCCCCCATCCTTCCTTTCAAAAATTTGGCCCGTGCCCCCTTCACCGTATTTTCAGAACGTCATCCCCCCTTTCATATTTCCTATCTAAAAACCCCCCACCCCTACACAATATACGTAACAATGGAAGGTAAATTTAATAGCATATACAAAAACAAGTCTAGAAGGATGAGACGCACATAACTGTAAAGTATGAAGGGAAAAACAATATCAAGTAATCGGTTCTTGTATTAACGCGATCTTGAAATGGTCTTCATCCACCCCCCACCCCCCCCCCCCCCCCTGGAAACCCTAAAATTCCCCCCTGGGGGGGGGGGAATTCCCCACCGGTTGAGAACCACTGCTCTGGAAGATGCCAGCCTTTTCCGGGACCTCTGTCATCTGAACGCAAATGCATCGGACTGAAACATGAAAACTCCCGATGTTCCAAGGGATTCACAATGAACCACCGACCACCCAGTTCTAGTTTTATCAGACTGGGTTCATCTCAAAGTTATACTGGTTTTAAACTACATATTTTTTTTTAAAATGCAGCCATTTAGGGATTGACACGGACCACTTCCTGGGGAAGGAAGCGCGCTAGACTACTAGAACATAGCTGCTCCTATAATTAAGATATTCAATACAATAATGAGACATGAAACTGGTGGAACTATTGTAAAGCTGTAAAACTACAAGAACACACACGTCCAGAGTGGGGTTAACAGCTGTACAGGTGGCGAACTAACATCAGCTAAGTAAGCTGTGTATATGTGCCTTATGTAGTTGTGTCAGTGTCTATTTGTTGTTTGTATGCCAATGAAGGCTCTAGCCTGAACGTCTATTCTGTCACTTATGATTGTGTTCTAGTAAAGTTACCAATTCTACTTCTCGTTTCGTTGATTTGATTACAATAATAACGATAACAATAATAATAATACGCAGCTCTGCTGTAAACAAGCACAACGCAATCATGTCCGGGGAAAAAAAACTCCGGATGAACGCAGAAGAAGAGGATAATAATAATAATAATAATAATAATAATAATAATAATAATAATAATAATAATGAAAAGTTAAGTTTAATTCAGACAAGACAATGGTCTTTCACATTTATCACCAGAGATCCGGATATTATATCCACTGTCGTTTCTGTAATTAACGACACGCGTATGTTGTAGGTTTATATAATAGTCGGTTGAGGCCGTTGGTTCGAATTACGGTCGTGTTTTTTCTTTCTTTCCGTCACTTTTTATATTGTCTAGTATGTCATATGATTCTTTACTTTCTGCCCATTACTTCTATAAGTGCTATCACTATCTGTGAATTTGTCTCATGGTAACACCTATGAAACTGGTAGCCACTTGAGTCTAGTCCTCTCATGTGGACTGTTATCAGTGGCGTGTCTTACAATCACAAATCACACACAGGGTAGCTATTTCATTCCACTGATTTCACTGATACAAACGGTGGAAAGACAAACAACAATGCGTAGTTCTGGTGGGTTGTTAAGATAATGTGTTAAAGATTACTTTAAGTATCCAGTCGTGCGCAGGAATACACATGTTAAAGCACTGGCATAGAAACACAAGTTGGTCATACGCGTTGGATGTTTGTTAACTATCTGACTGATGGCCGTACAGTGTTTCATGTCTATTTCACTGTTTGAATGCATGTGGTGTACGGCATGTGTATATGTGCTTAGGACTTGAAAATAAGACTGACATTAAGTTAGTTGCAAGTCTTTTACAAAACGTCGCAATCAACCTCAGCATTTATTGGCTGTTTGTAATTTTCTAGGCACATTTTACGTTCAGTAATTTGCTGTTGCCTTGGAATGTGATCAACATCGAACAATTAGTATAATGAGTCACATCACGAAGATTTTGCTAAGAATTATCATGCAAAGAGTTAGGAGGAAAATACAACCTGAAATAGGAGAAGAACAATGTGGGTTTGTGGAAGGCAAGGGTACAGTAAATGCTGTGTATATACTGAGAAACATAATCGAAGGCCTTTAGCAAGATGAAAAACATATTGACCAATAAAAAGATGTCAATTGAAACGAGAAAAAGAGTGTTGAGATGCTACATTGAACCTGTACTTTTATATGGATGTGAAGCGTGGACAATGAGCAGTCAGGCTGAAAAACATCTGATGGCTGTAGAGATGTGGTTTCTGAGGAAAATGCAAAGAATACCATGGACAGCCAGAAAGACCAATGAACAAGTCCTTCAAGAAACAAATGAAGATCGTAAATTGATTAGAGAAATTAGACGTAGACAGTCAAAATTTTTTGGGCATGTTATGAGAAGAAATGGATTGGAGAATTTGGTGACAACTGGTAAGATCGAGGGGAACAGACCAAGGGGAAGACCTAGAAGCAAGTACCTGGATGGCTTGGCCTTGTGGCATGGTCGAGACAGAAACACGGAGCTGATCCACGACTCTGGTGATCGAGTGAGATGGCAGAACATGACCGCCCACGCTTACCGGCATGGCACATGATGGATGGATGGAATTTGCTGTTACAAGTTAAACGGCTGACGCTAATATCATTATGAAAATCAACGCAAAGCGATATGTTCCCAAATTGCTCACGGCTGTCTTCAAACCCGGGTGTCGGAATTGTGAAACTGCGCTTACTATCACAAAGCCCCATTCGCCGACAACATGGAGTATACTGTTACGAAACAAAGGTTTGATATTTTTGGTGCCATAATACTTTATTTCAAATAGCAAGTTTATTATTATTCAAGTAAAAACGATGCGTTGCATACAGAGTGACTCAGTGAGTATTATCTGGAACAACTGAAGCACTGACCTGAAACCCAGCAGAGGAGGATAGTTCGTACTGTTACCATAATTTGAGTGCAATGACATGCTGACGACATGGGCAATGAAAGAGCACATGTCACTACTGGCGCTGTCACTACGTCAGAGTGTGCTGAAAGCATGTGCGCGAGCGCGTGCATGTGTAGGTGTCTGTCCGTCCGTCCGTCCGTCCGTCTGTCTGTCTGTCTGTCTGTCTGTCTGTCTGTCTGTCTGTCTGTCTGTCTGTCTGTCTGTCTGTCTGTCTGTCTGTCTGTCTATCTGTCTGTCTGTCTGTCTGGCCCGCGTGCCCAATTCATAACCATTTGAAAATAAAGATTGTTCGTTCGTTCTGTCTGTCTGTCTGCCTGCCTGCCTGCCTGCCTGTCTGTCTGTCTGTCTGTCTGTCTGTCTGTCTGTCTGTCTGTCTGTCTGTCTGTCTGTCTGTCTGTCTGTCTGTCTGTCTGTAGGTCGGTAGGTCGGTAGGTCGGTAGGTAGTCAGGTAGGTAGGTAGGTATGTATGTATGTTTGTATGTATTATGCGATTAATTGTATATATATAATTAATGGGAAGTCACATTTGGGTAAAACACACAATCGGTTAAGGTAAGAGCTGTCTGAGATAGAAAGTGATTCAATAATAATTGCTTTGGGATATAAAGAGGTAAAATAGCAACTGTCTGCGATCGAAAGTAGTTACCGTTACAAATGCTTCGGATGAACAGAGTTAAACTACGAACTCACTGGGATAGGATGAGTAAAAGTAACAACAGTTAGTGAAAGAAGGAATAAAAGTAAAAATTACTGTCTGGTATAGAAACAGTTAAGTGCTTGCAGCGACACTGAGCTGTGGATTTCGTGTAGAGTGCTTTTCCATCTGTCTGCAGTTTTGAATAGTGAACTGCATGTTCAGAAAATGGCGGCGACCGGTTGCTGAACTAGCTAGGTATTGCATTAAGCAGTAATGTGTGTGAAGCTGCTGCTTTGCTAGCGACTGCCGCTTTCTTCGACGGTGAACTGTAATTTTCGTGACGGATCTGTTGTGTTGGCATTGTGGCAGCGGTCTTATGCATATATTTACCTGTGCGTGCTATTGGTTTCTCGGTACTGCTGTTTGTTCCACTTTTCGCTTGGGGCTGTGAGAAGTATTTTTCGTTTGATATTCACTGGCACAGAAACGGTGCATTGTTGGGGTCACTCTTTGCCGTAAAGTTGGAAGCGCGACTAACGACTAACTAACGACCAATAGAAACAATTAACGGATTACTCCGTGCAACACACACTATAGGCTAGTTGGCATCTTTAATTTTACTTCAAATACCTAATTAATACTAAACGTATAGTCCATATTTGATTAGAGAAGGTAGTCGTAGACACTTGCATTTGTTTGAGCACGTTATGCCTTCTCTAGATAACTTGTTGACAACTGGCAAGATTGAGGGAACAAGAAAACGGAGAAGGCAGAGAAGTAAATTTCTGGATACTTGACCACAGGGCATGGTCGGGACAAGAACACAGAGCTGATCCACGACTCTAATGATCGAGTGAGATGGCGAAACTTGACCACCCACGCTTACCGGTGTGGCACATGATGATGATGATGATGATAGTTTAATATGAAAGTGTATCTTTTTTTTCTGTCAAGATCCGTGATGGCGGCATCAGAAGTGTTTCGACCCAGCAACGGAGACTTGTTCATCAGAGATGCCTTGGTACATGGGCCGGCCTTGTCCGCTGAGCATTTTAGGAAGGAGATCAGTCGACCCCAGACACAAGGAGGCTACAGGTTCGGGCAGTTGAGCCGCCATTCTTTCTTCACCCGTCACAATCCTCATCCTTCTCGGGTCAGGCACATGAAAGGTCAGTCATAATGCACGCACGCACACGCACACGCGCGCGCGCACACACACCTACACACACATCTACACACGCAAACACACACACGAGTGTGTGTTGTTTGTGAATAATGGTTTCGAAATTAAACGTAGTTAAAGCATTCTTTTTCCTCCTCCTTCTTCTTGTAAATATTATTATAATCCTCCTGTTATCCCCTTCCTCTTGTTCCTTCTTCGTCGTCTTCTTTTTCTTTTTCGTATGCCGCTTCTCCTTCTTCTTCTTCATCTGCCTCCACCACCAACACAACCACCACCTCCTCCTCCCAACCCTTCTTCTTTTTCTCCTCAACCGCCTCCTCCTCTTATTCTTCATCTTGTTCTTTTTTTAAACTTTGTTTTTTTTTATATTTTATTTTTCTGCTACTGTGTCTTCATTTACTACGCCACCACCCCCTTCTCCATTTTCTTCATTTACTACTTATTCAAACAGAAAGCCAGATCGGTAGAGTGCCATGCAGACAAACATATATGAGATAAACCATTCAGACAGACACGACAGAGAGACAAGAGAGAGAGAGAGAGAGAGAGAGAGAGAGAGAGAGAGAGAGAGAGAGAGAGAGAGAGAGAGAGAGAGCGAGAGAGAGAGAGAGAGAGAGAGAGAGAGAGAGAGAGAGAGAGAGAGAGAGAGCCAAACAGACAAGACAGACCAGGCAACAGATGGTTAGACAAGAAAACAGCCAGTTTTCAGTTAGTAATACTGAGTACTGTCTACCACTCACACATGCCTGAAACGATTTATAGCAAATAATTAGAAAGTAAAAAACTAGGGCTGCGGAAGTTAACGATTAATCGATTAATCGTTAATTTTTTTTAATGATTAATTTTTTAAAAACAATTAATCGAAAACTTTTCTCCCATCACTTATACAAATGAACCAGATGTCGAAAAAATTGTCGGGCATTTTAAACATAGTGCTGCAAACACAACCGAGTTGCAAAATTGTACTGAGTCACCATTGTGTAAACTGCTGCAAGATGTACCAACAAGATGGAACAGTATGTTTATTATGCTACAGAGTCTTCTACAGGTCAGAGAAGCATTAACTGTCTACATGTCAGATGAAAAGAAGCAATACAAAGGTCCAAAACTTTCAGGTTCAGACTCAGATTTGGAAAATATGTCAAAGTTTTGGACTTATTCTGCCAGACCACGGTCCTGCTTGGCGGTCAAGACTTTGTTTCATGTAGCTGTGTATTGCCACTGCTATCGTCGTTGACAAAGCATATGACTGTACACGATGATGATCCGGGCTACATAGCTAAATTTAAGGCAGCATGTATTAATGACTTCAGTGAACGTGTAGCTAATATGACAAGTATTTAAATACTACAGATTGCAACAGCACTTGATCAAAGCTACAAATACCTGAAATGTTTGTCAAAAGATGCAAAAGAACGAACTTGGTCACGTATTAAACAACAAATATCAGTTAATGTTCATGATGAGCAGATGGACACTGCTGCAACGAATGATACTGACATTGACAATATGTGAACCAAATGAAGAGAGTATTAAGCTAATTGAGTCTGAAATGGATAAGAAAGTTGCTGAATCGGTTGAAACTTTTACAATAGTGGAAATTTAATGAACATCGATATCCAAAATTGGCATTCCTTGCCAAGACCATTCTGTGCATTCCGGCTACCTCAGTTCCATGTGAACGATTGTTCAGCTCTGCTGGTTACATTGTTATTAATACGCGCTCGTCAATTGAACCAAATACTGTCAACAAACTCGTCTGTTTGCATAGTTGGTTATTAGATGACATATGAACAAGACAATCCAGTGTTATTTCGATTTTTGACAAATACGACTATAATGTGAGTTATATGGCTATAATCGTTTTGCTTTAATCGAAATTAACGATTAATTAATCGTTAATTTTTCAAAAGTTAACTATTAAATTTAAATTAATCGGTCGCAGCCCTATAAAAAAAACACATTCGAACACAGAAAGCCCTATAGCTGCGCAGGTACATCGGAATCGAACTCGTTACTCAAATGATGCCGTTGTCTCACTGATACTGTAGCTTCGAAATTTCTCCTTTATCTAGTGTGTTCTCTACTATCTGCATCCTTCCGTTGTGTAATGTATTCCCTGTTAATCTCTGTTTTGTGTTGTCTAGTGTGTTCTCTACTATCTGCATCCTTCCGTTGTGTAATGTATTCCCTGTTAATCTCTGTTTTGTGTTGTCTAGTGTGTTCTCTACTATCTGCATCCTTCCGTTGTTTAATGTATTCCCTGTTAATCTCTGTTTTGTGTTGCGCGCTGCATTCTCCTTTCTCCACCCGACGGGTAAAAAAGGTAAAGGTAGTCCCACAATAGATACTGCCGCTGGGGTGTAAAATGTTAGGCTCTCACATATTCTAGCCACAACATATAATGTGGGCTGGCAAGTTACCTTCATCATCACCTTTCGTTCCAGACAATTCCCGGAAAAGTCTGAAAACTGTGTCGTGTCCATTTTATTAGGGCTAGCGTAGTGGCTAGACATTCGCCCGTTGATCTAGTGGTCATGGGTTCGATCAGCAGCTGTGCGAATTCGATTTTTTTTAAAAATGAATCTAGGCTCCTAGGTAGATCCGGTCTAAATGGGTACCAAGAATGTCTTGGGAAGTAAAGGGGTTGGTGAAATACTGACCACTCACCCACCTGAGTGCCGATTGATGTATGAAAATATAGGTGTTTGCACCGTATCCCAGGTACGCCTTAAGGCGCATAAAATGGCGATTTACTTTTTTTACTTACATTTTCATTAGACTGAGTGCACCCCATAGCAGCAATAGTCGGGGGAAGGGGAAACGTTTCCTTCCTGTGTAACCTCGAAGTGTAACCATTGTGTTGGCAGGCAAGCCCACTAGCCACTATGCCACCGAGGCTTCACGGAATGATTGCTAAATTGTATGTTAAAATGTATTTACCTTATTTCTTAAATGGACTCGGACATTTCTCAAAATCTTATATTCTTTCTTGTCTACTAAACCAAATGACTTCTATTTTATAAAATGTTTGTTTCCCTTGTCGTTTCTTTTCTTAATTCTTAGCCACATTAGCAAATCATCTTCATCGCCTTTAATTATATGCTGTTGGCAGGTACTTAACTTTCCAGAAATCGATCATTATTTGGCTTGTCATGCCAAGAAATCCGGTATTATTAATAGCACGCCAAGTAAAATGTCAATATGCCTGTTTTGCCTAGGTCTCCTGGATGTACCAATTTGTTGTGTCAACGACGAAGGATACTTTGCAAGCCCGCGATACTCTCTACAGTTCCCGCCAAACGGTTTTGATAACCAGAAACTAAAGGTATATTTTTAACTTATTATATATTTATATATAATTATATTATGTTTATCAGCCATATATTATTGGTAGTGGTCTAAGTGGCCATGGGGATTAAAGCACTTGCACTCTAACTTCCGATGCGCTGATGGTGGGGTGGTGGGTTCAATTCTCTAAACCGGTAATTTGGATTTCAACGTTGATTTCTCGGTCAGAAAGCAGTAGGAAACTAGTTAATGTAAAATAGCCAAGTAAAACAACCTCTGGTTAGGGTTGATCACAACTTCCGGCAAATGACATGCAACTTTTAAATAGTATTAGTAGCGCTAACTGTGTTATGTTAAATGTTAGTCGCGGTTCCAGCTTCGTGGCAAAGGGTCACCCCTTAATGTTCCGTTCCTGTGCCAGTGAGTATCACATAAAATGCTCCTCCCGATTGTCTCATATGAAAAGTGGAATAGACAGCAGTCTGGATAAACCAACAGCACGCACAGGCATCCATAGATAAGACCAATGCTAGAATGCCAACACAATGTGGATGTCTCATCTCATCTCATCTCATCTCATCGCATCATGTTCCTCTTGTACCTTGCAGGGACGAGGTGAAGTATAAACAGCGGGAGAGTGCCCGCACATGGGCTTCAGTGTATCGATATTCCCATGGACTCTGTTATGTGGATGTATTCTAGATATATGTAGTTATGTTCAGACATTAAACGTAACATATGTTAATAAAGCAGCAGTCAATAAGCTAATAGACTACAATGGCTGGGGCATATAGAAAGAATGGAAGATAATAGGGAAACAAAACTCGCTTACACTCAGGAAATAAATGACCGTAGACCCCGAGGTAGACCAAGAAGACGGTGGAGAGATAATACATATACAGACCTACAAGCACTTGGAATCAACGACTGGCAAGAGAAGGTCCACCAGAGAGACGAATGGAGACGGATTGTATCAGCAAAGAACCTCAATGGCTCGGAACGCTGAAGAAGAAGTCAATAAGTGGCTGTTGACAGCTCTTTATAGTTTGTGTAATACAAAAATTAATGGTTCTTTTCTGTATATAGTAAACACTCTTACAGCAAATGCATGACTATCAATTTATCACTTGCACGGTTAATTCTTCAGAATGTCCTGTGGGACGCAGAGGTGTTTCCAAGGCACCAGGGCCAGGTTCTATACTGGCCAAGACCTACTAACACGTCCTAGTCGTGCGTCCTGGGCAACAGATCCCTTCGGTGCCCTGGCTAACATAGTAGAATCGCTTATTCTTCCGAAGTGGAGAATATCTGCCTGCACGGCGAGGAACCACCAGTCTGCACACAGATAAGCCAGACATGGGACAACGGATACTCACGAAAACCTCAGTCCGGTGTGACATCACACTGATGTTAGACAACAGGATGTCGTCATCCGACATACAGGACTTCACGCTGGAGTTCACAGCCAGCGAACGCAAGCAAGCAAGCAAGCGTGTCCTGTCTTCAGCTTGTTGAACAAGTGGTCTCTCAGAGAAAACACTTAAGCCATTACCCTTCATGGACAAGTCACCGTATCCTATTTGTGGCTGACTCGGTCACAGAATTATTACTCTGAGCCAGGGATGGACCCTATTATAACTTCTCTTCTGGGGTTGGACAAAATTGACATTTACATGATGCAGAATGGATGTTCAGATGATGCAGTCTCACCATTTTGTGCCTTTAAACAGACAATGGGAAGATAAATCACAGACTTTTTATGGGTGGGAGTTATGGTATCAAGGAATAGAATGGCATCTCAGCTGTGTCCTGCGTGTAGTCTGAGGATGGTTACTTACTTATTTCAATGTAATTTATTTGCAACATCATTCTGGTGGCCTGGGGGTCTCCGATTCCCACTTGGTTCTATAGCTATATCCCATGGCCTCATCACACTCTTCATTTGTATCAGGCAGAAGAAGTCTTCCAGCCTCTGTTGTCATCGTATCAGCCTCTTCAATTCCAGGTATGTAAGCAAGACGTATATTAAACGCTCGAGACGTGTATTGTAACTCTTCAACGACCTAAGATCTTGATTCATGCCTGGAGATGGATAACAACGCCTGCGTGTTACCGGGGTCCATAAATGAAGCAAAGAATGGTAACACGGTAACCTACCAGGCGTGTCTTAAGAGGGGATTAAAGTGGGTTGATATGACACAGACTACTTCACCCCGTTAACTGCAAAATTCAGCAAATCATGAACCAGTCTTTAAAAAAAAAAACACAATTCCACAGAAGATCATTCAGTTATTAAATGCAACATATGAGATCACGATACCAATTTTTTTTTTGGACGGAAAATTTACAGATAATTTTGAAATAAGAACGGGGGTGGGGGTCAGCGTGGCCGAATGGATAAAAGCGCTCGTTCTTAAACTTCCGGTGTTCTGATGCCGAGGTAGCTGGTTCAAACCCTACACCAGTCAACTGACTAAAATGTTGCTTCTCGTCCTTGACTTGGGGGCGTAAATTACAAGTGCCGCAGAAGTCGGAGTGGGCTCGCATGATGGCGAGGAACAATGGTAATATGGGAAAGCCAATCAACCCAGTGTACACCGCAGTAGTGGTGAAAACTACACGTTGTAGTACGTGTATGGACTATGCTTGAGTTCAAAGCGAGCCAACGCAAACGAACAGGGATGCCTTTTTCTGATCTCTGTGATATTTCTGACGGTAGACTTGATTATGAAGACAACAACAGCTAGCACCAAAAACAGAGTTCTATATATTCTGATAAAGTAGATGAACTGAACTTCGCTAATAGTACTGTCCTGTGCCCCACACGAAATCATTAGATGGATAATCAAACACCCCTGCTGAGAGATAACAACAATAAGGTCTGAAAAATTCATAGGGAAAAGACAAAGATAATGAGAATAAGCCAAGGAAATTATTACTCTGTTTCTCTTGCTATAGAAACCTCACTTCACGAGGCGGAATCATGCGTCTGTCTAGGCATAAGTCTATGCAAAAAATAATGGAGTTCGCGTATTTGTTTATAATTCCCCCCCCCCCCCCCCCACCCCACCACCACCCTATAATTATGATATTCATGATAACCTCCCCACCTTCTTCATGGAAACATGTGTTACGCATGTACTAGCTAGTAGTTTCATATAATGCAAGCTATATAATCCAGCTATATAATCCGGCGGCACAGGCTTAAAACGCAGTCACTTACTGTGGGACTTGCCTCGTCTTACAGATGCGGCAACTGTGACAGAGATTGTCACTCTCGCATTGGACTATACAGTCACCAGCAGTGCTGCCAGGTACCTCCCAAGCGGCACAGCTCTATAGTCCTTCAGGACTGAAAGAGGCCTACTAATCCTGCTGTTTATTCTTTTATATTTACAAATTTCATTATTGATATCAAACATACTTTTAAATAGTCATAACATCTGATGGGAGGGCGTTGAAGAGATTAGAACAAAAATCGCTATGGCAGAGGTAGCCTTTTGCAAAATGGAAAACATCATCATCATCTTCCACTTCTGCCGTCAAGCATCGTGGGGAGGAATAATTTGCGTTCCAGCGCCCGGTGGACAGCACTGGATAGTGTCATTCCGTGTGGTTGTACAATGTCTCTGATGTCGTCAATCCATTTTCTTCTTGGACGTCCTCGTGGTCTCGTCGCAGATGATCTTTGATGTAAGGCCAGTGATGGTAGTTGCTGATGATGCATTCTAACGACATGGCCAAACCACTTGATCTTCTGTATTTCAATAAATGTGGCACAAGGTTTTGATCCCACAGTCTGTCTGATAGTAGCATT
Source organism: Cepaea nemoralis (assembly GCA_014155875.1). Lineage (NCBI taxonomy): Eukaryota > Metazoa > Mollusca > Gastropoda > Stylommatophora > Helicidae > Cepaea > Cepaea nemoralis. The sequence continues at coordinate 433,348 of JACEFZ010016980.1, read as the reverse complement.
TCTTACTCGGTCTCGGATTGTTAAGTTGGCAGCTCTCCTTAGGCATCTCATTTCGCAGGTATTGATTTTGCGAAGGTGTAATTTGGATAAAGTCCAGGTTTGAGATTGGTAGCATAGGGTTGGTGTGAATATGCTGTTTATTATCTGTCGTTTTGCGGACATGGGTATGTTTGGATGTTTCAGTAAGGGTGATAGTTGATATGTAAGTGCACTAGCTTTTTGACATCTGATTTCAATTTCTCTGTCCAATCTGCCATCTTCTGTGATCATACTTCCAAGGTATTTGAATTCTTTAACTTGTTTCAGAGGCGTGTTATTTATCTGTATACTTAGTGGGCCTGGCGATCTGCTAACTTGCATTACTTCGGTTTTGGCTGTATTTATACTCATATTGTATCTGCTGCAGGTTGAACTCAGATTAGTAATATGATTTTGTAGTCTGCCCTCATCGCTGTAAAACAGGCACTGTCTTAGAAGTTCATTTATTCCCTGTGGGTCAGTTGTTTCATCTGGAGTAAAGAGTTCTAAATTTTCTGAATCTGTATACTGACTAATAAAAAGATGTCAATTGCAATGACTAAAAGAGTGTTAAAGTGCTACATAGAACCTACACTTTTGTATGGGCGTGAAACGTGGACAATGAGCAGACAAGGTGAAAAACATCTTATTACAGTGGAAATGTGGTTTCTGAGGAAAATGCAAAGACAGAAAAACCAATGAGCAAGTCCTACAAGAGGCAATTAACATCCGCAAACTGATTACATAAATTAATCGAAAACGGTCAAATTTTTTGGACACGTTATGATAAGAAATAAGCTAGAAAACATGGTGACAACTGGCAAGATTGAGGAAAAAAATTAAAACAAGGGGAAATATCTGGATGGCTTGACACATGGCATGGTCTTGACAAAAACACAGAACTGATCTACGATTCTGGTGATCGTGTAAGATGGCGAAACATGACCTCCCCCCGCTTACCAGCATAACACATAATGAATGAATGAATGAATGAATGAATGAATGAATGAATGAATGAATGAATGAATGAACATAAATAACAGCGACAATGTTGCATCGCGTTTGAAGAAACATACCATTGCCTTACTGTTATGCCACGGATTCCATGTTTATCATGCTTGCTTGTTGCTAGCGTTTGCTGGCTGTGAACTCCAGCGTGAAGTCCTGTATGTCGGATGAAGACATTCTGTTGTCCAACATCAGTGTGATGTCATACCGGACCTGAGGTTTGCGCGAGTATCCATTGTCCCATGTCTGGCTTATTGGTGTGCAGACTGGTGGTTCCTCGCCGTGCAGACAGATACTCTCCGACTTCGGAGGAATCAGCGATCCTACTGACGTTATCCATGACCCTGAAGGGACCTGTTGCTCAGGACGCGCGACCAGGACGTGTCAGTAGGTCTTGGCCAGTATAGAACCTGGCCCTGGTGCCTTGAAAACACCTCTGCGTCCCTGCTACGTTATAGAAAGGAGAATAAAGTTGCTGAAACGGTTGACCCTCTACAATAGTGGAAACTTAATTAACATTGATATCCAAAATTGGCATTCCTTGCAAAGGCCATTCTGTACATACCGGCTACCTCAGTTCCATGTGAACGATTGTTCAGCTCTGCTGGTTATATTGTTAATAAGACGCGCTCGTCAATTGAACCAAATACTGTCAACATACACGTCTGTTTACATAGCTGGTTATTAGATGACACATGAACAAGACAATCCAGTGTTATTTCGATTTTTGACAAATACGACTATAATGAGAGTTATGTGACTATAAGTGTTTTGCTTTAATCAACTTTAACTATTAATTAATCGTTAAGTTTTCAAAAGTTAACTATTAAATATAAATTAATCGTTCGCAGCCCTAGTAAAGATACAACATGGAAGAAATATATATTACATAGAAAGGTCTTCCTCTAGAATCCGCAAGACAAAAGAAATATCATCATCCTTATCAAGTATTTAAGCTGTAATGCTAGTAGTTAATCCTGTGTGTACCTGTATTGACAGATCTATGCATGTCTGTTTTATAAATGTTGTCCTTGGTCTACCCCTTCCTCTTGTCCCAAGTATTGTGCCCTTCGGTAATATCTTTAGTGTTTCTCCGTGTTAGGATGTAACCAAGTCATGAGAGACTTCTCTTGTTTGACCACTTTAAGAAGCCTACTTTGCTATATTTTCCAGAACATTCTTTGGCAACATCATGAAAAGGGAAAAACTGTAGTAAGCTGTGATAACGGTGAAAGCTGGGGCAAAACGGAGGTAGGGGGAGATCTAGAGGGAAGATACTGGACAGTTTGGCATCAAGACATAGAGGAACATCTGTACCAGAAATGACTGGCTGTACACAAGACAGAAAACTGGACAGGCATGATGACAAACGCCACACAGTACAGACTATAAGAAGAAAGGAAACTGACAGTTTCTACCTCAAGACTTGATTGTGCATTCTGCCAGGCTGATCTTACTGTGTGTCTGTCCGTGTATATCTTTGATGCTCTGAAGCTCTTTTGCTTTCAAATCTTCCCAATATCATGGTTTCAAATAGTATCTTGTCTTTCTAATGTGTGTGTTTGTTTTAACTACACCCGTTGTGTATTGTTTTTTTTAATCTTTAATCAGAATTTCCATAACTATTTATTTTACATCATTATTATAGATAAGAAACAGCCCACTCTTTAAATTATAAGAAATAAAGAAACAGTCACAGTATAATAATTATAACAGATAAGAAACAGTCACGGTATAACAATCACTAGAAATAACGAAACAGTGCCAGTTTAACAATTATTAAAAATAAAGAAATAGTCCCAGAATAACATTATTAGAGATAAAGAAATAGTCCCAGTATAAAAATCATTAGAAATAAAGAAACAGTTACAGTATAAGAGTTATTAGTGATAAAGAAACACTTTATAAATTATATTTAAAAAAAAAAGAAATAGCCCCACGATATAACTTATTAGAGTTAAAATAAACAGGTCCCTTTAATAAATTAGTGGTCATAAAGAAAGCCCCAGATAAACTTTACTACAGATAAAAAAAGACAGCCCAGATTATTAGAGATAAAGAAAACGGCCTCATTATATAAGTAACATACTGGAGATAAAGAAAACTTATTAAAGATTGTGTTCAAAAACAGCTCCAGATGCAAATTATTGAAGATAAGGAAACAGCTCCATTACATGTTATTAATAATCAAGAAAACAGTAGTTTATTACAACACATTAATAGATGCACAAAACATCTTCACACTACACCACAAGCAGTTGACAACACACAAGGCATACCATGTTTATCATAATTATCATCTTCATCATAGCCATTACAATACATTTTCGTTTAGTTTCTAAAAGAGGGATATGTTTCTCTGCAAGACAGCCAGTGCCAATTTATATGAAATGGACTCCTCTGAAGTCGGAGAGTGTCTGCCTGTACGGCGAGGAACCACCAGTCTGCACACCAATAAGCCAGACATGGGACAACGGATACTCACGCAAACCTCAGGTCCAGTATGACATCACACTGATGTTGGACAACAGGATGCCTTCATCCGACATACAGGACTTCGCGTTGAAGCTCAAGCCGACGAACACAAGCAAGCAGCAAGCAAGCATATGAAATGGACGCTCCTTGGAGTTTTGTTTGCTGTATTAATAAATAAAAGTGGAACAAAGGTGTGAAGCTTCTGCGGTGAACTGTTTTTCCATATTGAGAGAGCGTTGCTAAAGTAATATATGTAATATTCTGGCAGGGTTCTCTTCGCATTTGGTTTCCGAAATTAGTATGGCGCGTTTGCAGTGTTGTTTCCATACTGGAAAGGCATTTCTTTAGCGTTATGCTTCTCATTTTGAGGCTGTCGTCCCCTGCACCTCCTTTCCGACAATATAGGTAACTAACACATAAGAATGAATGGACGTATTGTGTGAACTCTACAGAACTGGAGGGGTCGTATCCCGGTCAATGCCATCAATTTAAACAAGCACCTCAGTACAGTCACCCCCTGGCAGAGCTTGGCCGGGTTAAACAACTACCCGTTCAGGGAGAAAGCCATACCTAAGGTTGGTCTTGGTGAGTACTGGGTACGTCTCGTGTATTAATGTGTGTATATAGTCAGAGAGCCATTGTCTCTTACTGTGTAGGCCTGGTATACAAATGTGTGTATGAAGACGAGAGAGCCGTTGTCTCTCACTGTGGATTTGTTGCTTAGAAATCAGTGTACTGAGAACCATCCTCTCTCACTGTGTGTATGTGTTGTGTAGAAATTAGTATTTTAGTTAGAGAGCCATTCTCTCTCACCGAATATGTGTTCTGTGGACATTTTAGTACGTGGTCACATAAACAAATTAATAAGTATTGATTGACGCTCATTGAAGTAGAAGAATTAATGTATATAGTCATCCACGACACTAGTGATCGAGTGAAATGGCGAGTCATGACCGCCCACGCTTTCCGGCATGGCACATGATTGATTGATTGATTGATTGATGTAGTCAAAGAGCACAGGACATTTTACATAGAACAAATTTTAACATATGGCTGCGAATCCTGGACAGTTAGTAAACAGGCGAAAAAATCCCTGGAACCCTTGGAGATGTGGTTTCAAAGAAGAATGCTAAAAATTAATTGGACAGCCAAAATGAGCAATCTGGACATTTTGAAGGAAGCTCAGTCGCAAAAACAACTTTTTACAAACATCAGAAAGAGGCAGTCATCGTTTTTTGGCCACGTTATGAGAAGGCAAAAACTGAAACATGTCGTAAAAACCGGAAAGATTTGCGGAAAGAGAGGCAGGGGAAGACAGCGGGAAAAGATTCTTGATAGTCTTGTGTCATGGTACAGAAGGGAGTCAACACACCAATTAATCTATATCATCGAAGATCGCAATTTTTGGAGAGGCATGATCGTCCACGCCAGCCGGCAATGCACCGGATGATGATGATGAATCAAAGAGTCTGGTTTGTCGCAGCGTTTATGTCCATAACAGTTTGACATCATCGTACTATACGAGAACAAGTGTAGTGTAACCTCAACACAACTCACTGGGCATTGGGTCTGTTGACTATGAAATACTAACACCCGTGCAGGAAACATGACTAACCTTGGCCTCGGTTTCCAGATCGACCCCAAGTAGGTCCTTTGGTTAACTGATTTTAACAAAAATAGGACACAGTTAGTTGTCTAGCTTTTTAAAAAAGAATATATTTAGCGTGTCCGCATAACTGGCTACCCTACATATTAACATATTTCGAGAACGAACATTCCAGCACAGTTAAATAAACACTTTGCTCCCCACTTTGTTTTCAGAACGTGGGCATAATCTCCACGTCCACTGAAATGCAATACGGATGTTGCTTCATGGGCTATACAGGTATTAGATTTAACTCATTGTGTCCAAAGCATAGTAATATGTATGATTAGTATTTCCCCGCATATAATAAGCAAGTATCCGGGAAGGTAACCCGGCTAACAAATGCCTGAAGAAGTCGGATGTGTCGGGTGATAGGTTCAAATATTGCAGCTCTGCTGTAAACAAGCACAGCTGCAGTTACGTCTAAAACAACATTCCGGACGAACGCAGAAGAAAAAGAAGAATAAGCAAGTATGATGTGTTGTTAAACACCTCACTTTTTGTTTGAGGGTGCTAAGAAATCTGACTATTTGTTGTAACATGCAACACATCATGTTTTCTACAAAGTGTATATATGTTGCCTCTATTCAAGTAAGGCATTTGAGATTTGTCATTGTATTCTCTTTGGATATCTATTACAACATCGACTGGGATTGATTTTGTGATTTTAAATTATCAGCATAAAAGTCACTGCAAACATAAATACTTATAGAGCTAAGTGTAACAATGGAAATATGCGAATCAGCGTAAATCGAACCGGCTCAGAAAGTGGGCTACCTGTCTTTGTCACACCTGGCCACAGTTTGGTATAAAGCAATGACGTTTATTGGCAAATATCTGCAGTTCCTCTACGACAGTGGTTCTCAACCGGTGGGGAATTCACCCCCCCCCCCCCGGGGGGGGGGGGAATTTTAGAGTTTCCAGGGGGGGGGGGACATGAAGACCATTTCAAGATCGCGTTAATACAAAAACCGATTACTTGATATTGTTTTTCCCTTCATACTTTACAGTTAAGTACGTCTCCATCCATCCATCCATCCATCCATCCATCCATCACGTGCCACGCCGGTAAGCGTGGGCGGTCATGTTCTGCCATCTCACTCGATCACAAGAGTCGTGGATCAGCTCCGTGTTTCTGTCACGACCATGCCACAAGGCCAAGCCATCCAGGTACTTGCTTCTAGGTCTTCCCCTTGGTCTGTTCCCTTCGATCTTACCAGTTGTCACAAAGTTCTCCGGATCATTTCTTCTCATAACATGCCCAAAAATTGTGACTGTCTACGTCTAATGTCTCTAATCAGTTTACGATCTTCATTTGTTTCTTGAAGAACTTGTTCATTGGTCTTTCCGGCTGTCCATGGTATTCTTTGCATTTTCCTCAGAAACCACATTTCTACAGCCATCAGATGTTTTTCAGCCTGACTGCTCATTGTCCAAGCTTCGCATCCATACAATGAACAGGACCTGCAAAATTTAGTAGATGCGGTTGTTACACACAGTGAACAACTAGGGTTGGAATTAAATTGTAAAAAGACAGAGATTATGGTCGCCACTAGGAAGAACGAAATACCACAATGTAATATACAAGTAAATTGGAATATTCTTCAACAAGTGAATAGGTACAATTATCTTGGAACAGTAATAACATCTGATGGGAGATGCCTTGAAGAGATTAGAACAAGAATCGCCATGGCAAAAGTAGCCTTTAGCAAGATGAAAAACATACTGACCAATAAAAAATACGTCTCATCCTTCTAAAATTCATTTTATAAAGTCAGTAGACCCACAAATCATGTTTTATGTGGATGTCTAGACTTGTTTTAGTATGTGCTATTAAATTTACCTTACATTTTTACGTATACTGTGTAGGGGTGGGGAGATTTTTAGATAGGAAATATGAAAAGGGGGGGGGGGGGGGTGACGTTCTGACAATACGGTGATTGGGGGGGGGGGGGGGGCACGGGCCAAATTTTTGATAGGAAGGGGGGGGGGGAATGACGTTCTGAAAATATGGTGAAGGGGGGTACGGGCCAAAAATCGTTGAGAAACACTGCTCTACGAGTAGACCTGAAGCTGATCGTGTTTGTGAACTATATAACTATAAAGAATATAAAATTTTGTTAATCACACTGATTTTCTTATCTCTAGAGATCGCAGATAGCTACGCTTTGACCGGATAGTACTTAAATCCGATATGAACCTGTTTTTTTTATTTTGATATCCACTTCAGTGCTTCTCTTCATGTCTGCACCGACACGTTTCACCACTAAGTATTAATCTGTTATTGAGCTCGCCTGCAATATTTCTCCATTTCTTATGTTTGGTTTAATTTATGATCAGGTGAATTTTCAGTTTTAATATCCATCCAAAGTGTTTATTTCCCGGACAAATCCGGCTATCTGTTTGCTAGAAAGCATAAGTTATTAATACACTGTAAACCCATCAGTTGTTTGCTAAATATCTACAGCAGTGGTTTCAACCTCTTTTAGTCCATGATTTTCATTGCCAAACTACATCCGTTGTTCGGTGTATTGTTTTTGTCTCTCTGAGAAGATAAACATGTGGCTATATTGTTACAATCAGAGGAACCACATCATAAGAAGAGAAACACGTGTATATATTGTAGATCACAAGAATAGAGAAACATGTGATCTATCAATGGTATATATTGTAACAACTTGTAAGATTACTGGGGAAAGCGGGAGAGAGAGAGAGAGAGAGAGAGAGAGAGAGAGAGAGAGAGAGAGAGAGAGAGAGAGAGAGAGAGAGAGAGAGAGAGAGATAGAGAGCTTCCGCTTATATTTGCATCACGGCATGTACAGTTATCAGCTCATGAGTTGATATAATGATCATAGAGCTGAAGATCCAGGGTATGTGAAGCTGATATGCTGACCGACGCCAGTAGACAGGACACTTGATGCTGGTGATTATTATGATTATGTGGTATGATGATTGTGATGATGGGGGAAAGTTCAGAACCTGTACCACACATCGGACGCCAGCGGGCTGAGTGCTGGATTGACGGAACCCCATGCAAGACTTCTGCCATACGTCCTCGTTGTACACCACGACCATCATAGACCATAAACCTGACTAGTACCGACAGGGGATCTCGGAGTTGCCGGTCCTGAAGATGCAGTGACCAGGAACCACGAAGTGAAAAAGCCTCTAGTTCTTAGCCTCTCGCCCAAATCATAGGTAAATGATGTCCACCGAAAGCGTGCATCTACTAATTTGACAAATGGATTCTGATTTCCCCTCTGCAGGATTCATACTGAATGACAATTAGGGTCACGTGTAACCATACCACTCTGTAGTGGTTACACGGGTACTTGTGCAACGTCTACGAAACTAGCCAGAAAGGTAATCTATTCAACAAATGTTGGGTAGAAGTCGGATGTACCGACCGAAAACAGGCATAACGCAACTGCATATAAAATAAAAATTATATCGGGTGAAGGAAGAAGGAGAAGAATATGACGGTGATAGTGATGATGATGAAGATGATGATGATGATGATGATGATGATGATGATGATGAAACGTAAATGAAAACAACAGGATAAAATGATCCCAAAGTATAATATTAAGCTAGTTAGTAAACAGATAATCCCAATTGTACACCGAAGCTTAGGTCCATAAGAGCTGAGATCTTCTCCTCAGTTTCTCCTTTATCTTATAGTGACTCACGACACCAGTTCTGTGTTGCTTGACTTTTCATAATATTAAGTAATCTATATTAAAAAGAGTGTTTTTTAAACGTACATTTGAGTAAAGCTATCATGTATGTAAATGAAGTGGACTGTAGTTCACGCAAGCAGTCTGTGTTAATAAAAAATTCAGACTTTAAATTTCAAAGAAATAAACTGCACGCGTGAGGGCCTGAATGAACCACGTATCGATAAATGTCAAAATCAAATCAGTGTGCCGTTTAATTAGTCCCGGATACAGTTAAGATAAACTCTCCCAGAACGACAACAATGGCCAGGTACTTGAACGCTGCCTTGTTCAAACTGGTGAACTGTGCTTTTGTTGAGAGCGATCGAATATTGATTGTCGGATTCCTATCGATATATCCATAACGTTAAATCTGATAGCTTTGCTGCAGTAATTTCTGGAATTAACTTTAGCGATACCCCCAATCTCTCTACAAGTGACTCGTGCTAAGTTAGAAATATTAGAAGGGTAATGCCTAGACAAGCAGACAAGCGGGTATACAAACAAATGGAAAGGCCTGGCAGACAGATATACTGAACTAATGGATGGATGGTGGTCAGATAGACTATGCAAACAGACAGGCAGGCAGACAGACGAACAGATAAATGGATGGATGGTGGACAAACAAGCAAGTATACAAACACACGTAAAGTCAAACAGGCAGACAGACAGGCAGGTTAGATTAGATTAGATTAGATTAGATTAGATTAGATTAGATTAGATTAGATGGTCGAAAGATGAATTGATGGACAGACAGGCATGCAAAAAACAGACAGACAGACAGACAGACGGACGGACGGACGGACGGAAGGGGGAGGGAGTGGGGAGGGATGGACAGACATACAAACATAACTGTTAGACAAAGATGTAGCCGTGTTTCGACAAGCGTGGGCGGTCATGTTCTGCTATCTCACTCGATCACCAGAGTCGTGGATCAGCTCCGTGTTCCTGTCTCGACCATGCCAGGTGGCCATGCCATCCAAGTATTTACTTCTGGGTCTTCCCCTTGGTCTCTTCCCTTCGATCTTACCAGTCGTCACCAAGTTCTCCATTCATTTCTTCTCATAACATGCCCAAAAAATTTTGACTCATCTCATCTCATCTCATCATGTTCCTCTTGTACCTTGCGGTGTCGAGGTGAAGTATAAACTTCGTGAGAGTGCCCGGTTATGGGCTTCGTATATCGACATTCCCATGGACTCTGTTATTCCCTCCGTCCAACGTTTACGTGGTCGGCCTCTTCCTCTGTTTCCATCTGGTCTGTACATCATTGCTTGTTGTGGCATGCTGTTGACTGGTAGCCTACTTGCATGGCCAAACCATTTGACTTGCTGCTTTCTAATAAAATCTAGAGCAGCTTTAACCCCCAATTTTGACTGTCAACGTCTAATGACTCTAATCTTCATTTATCATTTGAAGGACTTGTTCATTGGTTTTTCTGTCTGTCCATGGTATTTTTTGCCATTTTCCTCAGAAACCACATTTCGACAGCCATCAGCTGTTTTTCAGCTTGTCTGCTCATTATCCCGGGAAAACCGATGTCTCTAAAAAGATTTGGGTCTATCAACATATGCCAGTACGACTTGAGGCGTGTAGAAAGGTGCTTTCCTACTGTTGTAACCTGGCGTTTGTTATTGTGTCACAACAATACAGTGGGATTTTCTGTGGAATTATGTTTACTCCCCACGACCAGTAAACCGTAGTAATCGTTTCCGATATACTGTTGCACAAAAGGTGACGACACAGTTTATGAACTGTCAGCAGTAAATAGATCGCGCTAATCCCGCTGGTCACTGTGACAATCGATCTTGGAGATGTGTAGACCAGACGTTGGCAACCTAAGGCACACATGGCAAGCGTGGCACAGCGAATAATTTTCAATGGCATGCCGATTAGATTGCTTGCTTGCTTGTGTTCGTTGGCTTGAGCTCCAACGCGAAGTCCTGTATGTCGGATGAAGGCATCCTGTTGTCCAACATCAGTGAGATGTCATACTGGACCTGAGGTTTGCGTGAGTATCCGTTGTCCAATGTCTGGCTTATTGGTGTGCAGACTGGTGGTCCCTCGCCGTACAGGCAGACACTCTCCGACTTCGGAGGAATCGGTGATCTACTGACTTTAGCCAGGACTCCGAAGGGACCTGTTGCCCAGGACGCTCGACGAGGTCGCGTCAATAGGTCTTGGCCAGTATATAACCCGGCCCTGGTGCCTTGGAAACACCTCTGCGTCCCGCCGATTAAATTGAAATACAATATCATCATCATCATCACGTGCCTTGCCGGCTGGCGTAGGCGATCATGCCTCTCCACAAATTGCGATCTCTGACGTCATGGATATATTTGTGTGTTGACTCCCTTCCGCGCCATGACACAAGACTGTCAAAATTCTTCTCAGCGCTGATCTTCCTCTATCTCTGTTTCCGCAAATCTTTCCGGTTATCACAACATGTTCCAGCCTTTGTCTTCTCATAATGAGGCCAAACAACAATGACTGCTTCTTAATGATGTTTGTGATAAGTTGTCTTTGTGACTTAGCTTTCCCTCAAAATGTCCAGATTGCTCATTCAGATTACCATAAAAGATACCATAAATACAACACAGTCTGGTGTTTCCTTTTCAAACAATCCAAGTGCCAGTCACGGAGACCTGGAGAGATGAGCTAGCGGCTTTCACTCGAGCCCTGGGTGTAGAGGAGATGCTGGCCGACAACAAAGCTGCTCCTGATGCCTATAAACCCACAAGTGAAGGACGCAAACGATCAACTGTGTACTCTCCTGATACGGGTCGAATCATTCCGCCTCCTTCCCGAGCTGTGTCCAGGGGTCAGTCTAGAAGAGGTCATGTCAATCAACAGTTCGTGGGAGGGAACCTCCAACATATCTCGGCTTATCCGGACTGGGAGAATCTTGTAAGTACATTTTGTAATGATGTGTCAAGTTTGCTTTCTCGATGTCGATTGCTGTCCCAAAACGTGTACCCATTCGCGAATTGCATCATTTGAAGACATGGTTCATGTAAGTAATTAGAACACAGCAAACCAAAGTGACTGAGATAACTAATCATAACTAGCTTGGTTTTGGGCATATGATCTATAGACAGATAAGAAGAAGAAGAAGAAGAAGAAGAAGACGAAGAAGAAGAAGAAGAAGAAGAAGAAGAAGAAGAAGAAGAAGAAGAAGAAGAAGAAGAAGAAGAAGAAGAAGAAGAAGAAGAAACAAAACCAAGTATGTGCGTGTAGATGGGATAGGGAGAGAGAAATATTGCGTGGAAAAGGAGAAGTAAAAAGCGATTAAAACGTGTCACAAGTCCAGGGGCGCTGGTTCCCGCCCTTCGGCCCAGTGATGATACATGCAAATGTTCATCATGTTGTGTTGTTCCAAATGCATTGCTAGTTGTATGTTGTTGTTGGAGAAAATAAGAATTCCCTGATATTTGTAAGAGCAGAAATACCATAAGAAAGCAACAGAGAGAGGGAAAGATACTTTATAGAACTTTTCTGAAAAATATCTATGAGCTTTTAGACTGGTAACCGAGCTTTTAATCAAGTCACGCCAGAGATTCGTTCATTTGGCACCACATGTAAACTTCCTATGCGTGTCTCGTCATGCGTTACCAATGCACTGTTCCTGGGTCGAGCTGTTACGGGGAGCGATACGTGTACTAAGATCCGATAACGCGGTTGTATCGGATTAGGTAACGTACCTATTACTTTATAAACTGATTAAGTGCAATAGAATGATTAATCGTCGTAATCGACTCCCCGTATCTGCCATGGGTTGTGAAATGTTGTCTCAATTAATATATCAATACAGTGGTTTCCCCTAAGTAGCCTGCTTTAATTTTATATAATACCTACAACATGTCTACTATCATATTAACAACTTTTAGGTCATAACTGTGACACACCCATATTTCGCATTTTTCGCCATCTATTTTTGTTTGGTCTAAACATATTGGCACTGAAACTGTTATGGAATTAAAACAATTATATTTTATATTTTGATATATTTGGTCGAGCTGTTACGTAGAGCGATACATGTAGGTCCAATACCACGGTTATATCGGATTAAGTAACGTATCTATTAGTTTAGTGATTAAAACGACTATATTTTATATTTTGATATATTTTTCAAGTTCTAAAACGAATTATTATTGCTATCTGTAAGCGTATTCTTTTAAAACGTGATACCAGTAACATGTTTAATGCGTAGATTATAAAACCAGTCCAGTAGCAGGAACTTGTATGCATATCAAGTGTTAGGATCATCACATTTGTAGGCCTGAGTGTACGGAGGAATACGTAGTCAGTAATTCTCTCCTGTAGCGAATGTCGAGAGCTAGCATCAAACTCTTGTCTGACCGCACTCATATCATTGGCAGCGTAACGTCATAACAATTACACCGCCCATAACATAGCTTAATATTCGTTTATTTAACTAACCAAACTCTGTCAATTCTCTGTGCTGTGAGGTGAAAAAGTGTCTATGGGTTTGTGGCGAAGGTTGGTGGACGATGTTTTATGCAGGAGAGCCTGGCATATGATACAACAACATCTAGTCTGAGAATGGAGGTTCAGGTAGTCACAGCGGCGTTTAGCTGGCTGGAGGACAAACAAAACATACATGTCATGATTGTAACGGACTCACAAAGTATGATGAGAAAGGTGAAGACATGCATGCTTCGGACATAATGGCAGGTTTCAATTCAACAACAATAACTAGAGAGCATCCATCGTATGTTTTTCCCAGGACGTGCTGGTGTGCTGGGAATCGAGCAGACGGACAGACTGGCTGGGGAAACTGCTCGGTGGAATACTGATGCTTGATAAGGCAGACGTACTCGGGGCTATTTAGGACCGTGAGTATAGTGCAGAAGAATAGATAGATCATCATGGCCTGGAGAGAATGGTGCTGCAGGGAGTGAGCTACCAGAGGAACTGTCCAAAACTCAGGACTCGCAGGAAAGGCCAGACTGCTGCTGGTACCATTATTATTATTATTGAGACTCTTCGCTGCCTGTTGGAGATGAGGACGGAGCACGTATGAGAATATCGCGAGTGCTGTGATGTCGCTTCCTGACTCAACCGAACACAACTGTGTATTCGCTTATTTCGCTCATATATTACTCCACAAATTCCTCCTTACAATTACAACTCATAAACCTGCAGACCCCCCAGACAAATATACCAATAACGTTGGTTATTCAATGACATGCGATCTCAATAGATCCGTTTGTGTTGAAGACCGTCTGGTGCAAGTAGCGCTTGAGAACAATGGTAGCTTTATAGTTTGTGTTCTGCCTCCTGTATCTGGAGTTAACCCCCCTGCTGTGTTTAATGAATTTAAAAAAAAAAAAAACCAGAAGTAGACGCTAAGCTTTACTAGAACAAGATCACAAGTAATAAACTGAACGTTGCGGCTGAAGTATTTCTGAGCACAGAAGAAACAAACACAAACCGACACAACTACATGAAAAGCACTTCATGAAAATATACAATAATTTAAAAACGGACTGTAAAAATCAACAAAAACTTGACAGACTACGAAGATGAAACGGGAAACAGCTAGTAGCAGTTCAGATCTGATGATTACTGCTGTGTTTAAGAATTTTAACATTCAGCATATTCACCGACAACAAAAGCATATGCGCGCGCACACACACACACACACACACACACACACACACACACACGCGCGCGCGCGCGCACACACACACACACACTCACACACACACACACACACACACACATATATATATATATATATACACACACACACTACTGACATAGAAAGAAGCCGCGTGGGCGCAATGGTTAGCACGTTTGCCTGCAGGGCTGGTGATCGTGTGAACACCTCTCTATGTGGAGATATTTTAAACATTGACCTCGTTCCCAGATCTGTCCAGCATAAAGTGGGTATCTGGACATGTTCTAGGGAGTAAAAGCAGCTGGTATGATATTGAACACATAACCGTTTGCGTGCTGATTGGTCTAAACAATATGGGGATAGCACAGTATACTCAATAAGCCCCAAGGCATGTAGGGGGGTTTCTTTCCTTTTATTGGCCCCAGTAGGCCCAAAACGTGGAAATAGGCCCTTTAACTGTCTTTTTTTCTTACTGCCAAGGAGACGATGGAGTGTCGCCGCTGGCGTTTGTCAGGACTAAATAAAAGTTAGTTGTATATCCTTTACATGACACACCACTGAACGTAAACTTGCCTAGAAATCACAAACAGCCCAAACAAACAAAAAATGTTGAGGTTGCATGCGACTTCCTGATAAGGACGTGTTAATTGTTAACTCTCTCTCAGTCCCATAGCAGCTACTGTGGGATGTGACGTGTTAGGACCTTCTCATGTTTTAGGCCCGAGTCCACGGAGGAATAGGTGACCAGCCTTGCTCTTCAGTGGCAAGCGGCGAGTACAGGTATCGAACCTCCACCAACCACGCTCAATGCGTTGATGTAAAGGCGGCTGGCGTAATACTGACTGCACCACCCACCGAGTGCCGATTGGTCTGTAAAGTATTTGTCTAGCACCATATGTCCAGTGCACGTTAAGACGTGTATAATGGTCCTTTACCAACTATTTTTACTATTCTTTAATGAAGCGCAAACGATAATCTATACTTCGCTGCTTTCAGATACAAACATCCGTATTACTGCATTGAACGGGGCGCAGAGGTGTTTCCAAGGCACCAGGGCCAGGTTTTATACTGGCCAAGACCTACTAACACGTCCTAGTCGTGCGTCCTGGGCAATAGGTAGCTTCGGGGTCCTGGCTAGCGTAGTAGGATCGCTGATTCTTCCGAAGTCGGAGAGTGTCTGCCTACACGGCGAGGAACCACTAGTCTGTACATTAATATGCCAGACATGGGACAACGGACACTCACGCAAACCTCAGGTCCTGTATGACATCACACTGATGTTGGACAACAGGATGTCTTCATCCGACAAACAGGACTTCGCGCTGGAGTTCACAGCCAGCGAACGCAAGCAAGCAAGCAATGCATTGAACATATTTCAGCCTCTTCATCCACGTCTCCTATAAGTATTCCTAGCCCATCTGTGTGTTTAATCATGATCACGTGAAATTGACCGATATATTGCAGGTGTTCATCATGCTGTGTCAGATTCTACAAACCGAAGACACCAATGCTGTTCAGGCTTGGCTGTGCTCTGCCGGCGAGAGAGGTATTCACATCTTCTTTCACATTACACTACTTACTTCATTACGGTATTCACATCTTTCACATTACACTACTTACTTCATTACGGTATTGACATCTTCTTTCACACTACACTACTTACTTCATTACGTATTCACATCTTTCACATTACACTACTTACTTAATTA
The DNA here is from genome assembly GCA_014155875.1 of Cepaea nemoralis. Taxonomy (NCBI): domain Eukaryota; kingdom Metazoa; phylum Mollusca; class Gastropoda; order Stylommatophora; family Helicidae; genus Cepaea; species Cepaea nemoralis. The sequence goes on along the minus strand of JACEFZ010016980.1, from coordinate 417,133 downwards.
CGGTATTCATATCTTTCACATTACACTACTTACTTCAGTACGGTATTCACATCTTTCACATTACACTACTTACTTCATTACGGTATTCATATCATCTTTCACATTACACTACTTACTTCATTACGGTATTCACATCTTTCACATTACACTACTTACTTCATTACGGTATTCACATCTTTCACATTACACTACTTACTTCATTACGGTATTCACATCTTTCACATTACACTACTTACTTCATTACGGTATTCATATCATCTTTCACATTTCACTACTTACTTCATTACGGTATACATATCTTCTTTCACATTACACTACTTACTTCATTACGGTATTCATATCTTTCACATTACACTACTTACTTCATTACGGTATACATATCTTTCACAATACACTACTTACTTCAGTAAGGTAATTCACACATTCTTTCACGCTACACTACTTATTCCAGTAAGGTAATTCACATATTCTTTCCTACTACACTACTTATTTCAGTAAGGTAATTCACAGAGCTATTCACATCTTTCACACTACACTACTTATTTCGTTAAGGTATTCACATCTCTCACACTACACTACTTACTTCAGTAAGTTATTCACATCTTTCACACTACACAACATATTTCAGTAAGGTTTCAGATCTTGCACACCACACTATATACTTCAGTAAAGTTTTAAAGTTTTCACATCATTCACACTACACTATATACTTTAGTAAGGTATTAACATATTTCACACTACACTACATACTTCAGTAAGGCATCCACATCTTTTATACTACACTAATTACTTCAGTAAGGTATTCATATCATTCACACTACACTAATTACTTCAGTAAGGTATTCACATCTTTCACACTACACTACTTACTTCAGTACAACTACATTGTGCAAGCATAACTTCAAGCTTTCCACTCCCTGCTCGGATATACATCATCATCATCATCATCATCATTATCATGTACCACCTCCACACTGAAGGTTGATTGTAATTAGTCTTCAACAAATTTACATCTTTGATTTGAATTCGCAACTTAAGTTATGTAGATTTCAGAAGATGATTCATATTGTTTGATTATTTCTATAATTTTTCTTATTCTGCTTCATACCTTCATCATTTGCTCTGAATTGTCTTAGGTAAGGAGAGTTAATGACATGTCTAAGTGTCTACTCATTGACTGAAATTGTCAAAACTGCATTTCTATTACGTTTGTTGATGATCGTAAAGTGTAGCATTAAGGTGTAAAGATTAAGGTCATCACGTGACAGATGCTGAGGTGGCAGTTTGAAGAGCCAGACCTCATATATACTAGATGACGCACGTAGTATGATGGAAAATAAGTTTCCCTTCTCTAAGCCTTCTTTTTTCCTAGAAGATTGTTATATTTTCTATGATAGCCATATTGTCAGGCTGGGACGACCCCACTGCCGTATTGTAAGTAAATAAAGTTAAGTAAGTAAGTAAAGGGCCGGTCTCTCTGGCCTAGGGGTTAGCGACTTTCTCCGTAATCCCGTATACTCTCGTGAGTAACGTGGCGTGCGCGAGAATAGGTGGTGGCTCTAGCCGCGTCGGTAACTTACGGGGTATGTGAGCCTGTCGCTCAGAAAGCAATGGCAAACTACTGAGCGTAATCTTGCCAATAAATCAACAATCAGCTGAAAGATGCTGATGTTGACAGCGATGTCCTGTAAAGAATATGCGAACACACAAAAAAGTAAGTACAGGAACCCTGTACATCCTTAGGCGCTATTAGTTTAGTCGACGGATCAACATCACGGCACACAGGTGTAACCCATAAGTGCTCCGTTCTACTTCTAACTCAAGCCTGAGTCCGGAGAATCTCAGCTCAGTGCACGAATTCCGTAGCACCGGCGAGGATCCTGAAACACTTTGGGTAGATTTTTAACTCGAAATTTTTGCCCGGGCAGCGCCGTTAGGCTACCCTTTTTCAATTTCCAGCTGCCAAGGTGTTTATTTACGTGCCCAACAATACACACGGGCGTCCGATCTCACTACCCAGAGACCAGGGAACATTTTGTTACTAGAAGTCCACGTGAAAAAATCCCGGCCCTCACCGGGGCTTGAACCAGAGACCTCAAGCACTCGAGGCGGACACCATACCTCGAAACCATTCAGCCCCCTTAGGCGCAATGGACATATAGAGCTATGCCCATATTTGAAGATTTCAAATTTGTTTGTATGTATGTGTGTGTGTGAGTATGTGTGTGTGTGTGTGTGTGTGTGTGAGAGAGAGAGAGAGAGAGAGAGAGAGAGAGAGAGAGAGAGAGAGAGAGAGAGAGAGAGAGAGAGAGAGTTAGGTCGCATTTCTCTGCTCCTTCATCATGGTTTACCTGGATGCTTGCTTATTAATCCTCTAGAACAGTGGTTCCCAAGCTTTTCAAGCAGAGGGCCATATCTACTATTTTCGGTAGTTAAGCGGGCCACAACGTTATAAAATTATAAACGTCGTGCAATATCATTCTTACCTTTCTTAGCTTTCGTCAACAAAATTCTAAAACTTTAAAGGCAGTCAGTGTCAGTACTACACTGCGGTCATTTTTTGGTTTAAAATCTAAAGTTCATTTAACAATACATTTTTAATCAGTTTCGAAAATCGCTAGTAATGTAATTATTTTACAATTGTAACTGTTCTTCATAATCAGTTACTTAAGTTAAGATGCCAGTTTATCAATGTCTGGGCACAAATCTGTTGTGCCCAAAGTCATAAGCGCAGCTAGGTTACTGTCGATGAGTCTGGAACGTAGCTTCTTTTTTTTTTTTTATAACAGCCATTGCGGAAAATAACTGCTCGCATCTGTAAATCGAACCAAAACGACAAATGCATCTCTGGGCGAATGAACGCAAGTGTTCCAATTGTTCGACAGACAATAGTCGCCAGAATGAGATCGTATGATCAGCTGAACGTTGCGAGCTGAACAGGCGCATTCGATAATATCTGAACATAACAACCACGAGCAGAGTAAATTATCGCACGCTCATAGTGTATTTTTTGAAATTATTAAAATATATTATTTTAACTGACGAGGCCTCGCGTGCCACTTACTAACAGTTGGCAGGCCACAAGTGGCCCGCGGGCCGTGGTTTGGGAACCTCTGCTCTAGAAGGAACCGTTTCCACGCAGCGCATCCGGCATTAGGTGGGTACGGTTGTCGATATCACGCCGGCCGCCTTTAGTTTCCAAGAGATTTCCTGGTATCTATTTCAAGTTGGGCCAACCCAGAAGCCCAGGTTAATTTAGAAAATGCGAATCCGCCCCACTGAGCGTGACTCACGGGCGGACAGGCGAGCGTCCAGCCGCTACTCTTCCACAACCCCCATACAATGCAATAACTCCTGGAAATATTCAGATATAACCTGTTTGTTCCAGAGAAGAGCCTCGTTATGGATCTTGTCAAGAGTGCCATTGCCAGCAGCGAAGAGTACTACAAACAATATCCGGCTGAGTTCATTGTGGACACCAGTAAAGTCAAGTTACCTCCCATTCACGAGAAGCCCAGCTCCTCTAGTGGAGAAGTGAACCGGTAAGGAGATAACCAGAAATGGTTAAACGTTTGTTACGTGTTCTTTACAGGACGTTGCAATCAACCCCAGCATTTATTGATAATTAATTAATCCCCATAATTTATTGATAATTAATTAATCCCCAGCATTTATTGACAATTGATTTGTCTCAAAGCAGTTTCTTGCTATATGTGCATTCGTAAATATTCAAATATTCCCATCACTAAAGTATTCAGCAAATGAAAAGCTTATAATCAGTGTTGCACAAGCCACGCCACACATATGGCTTCTCGGCCTTTTGGATAAGATCAAAATGTAGTATCTGCACTTGATTTTACCAGGCCACTAGCAGAGGCGGTCAGCCGAATGACACATGGCGGCGTGGAACATCATGGGGCGGCTGCTGCCCCTGGGGAACAGCCAGCCCTTATTTTAAAAAAAATATAAAAAAAAAAAAAACGACGCCACACACAAATTCTAACAATTACTGTAATCAGTGTTATACAAGCGACGTCACACAAACATTTCAACAATTACTGTAATCACAGTGTTATAGAAGCGACGTCACACAAACATTTCAACAATTACTGTAATCAGAGTGTTATAGAAGCGACGCCACACAAACATTTCAACAATTACTGTAATCAGAGTGTTATACAAGCGACGCCACACAAACATTTCAACAATTACTGTAATCAGAGTGTTATAGAAGCGACGCCACACAAACATTTCAACAATTACTGTAATCACAGTGTTATACAAGCGACGCCACACAAACATTTCAACAATTACTGTAATCACAGTGTTATAGAAGCGACGTCACACAAACATTTCAACAATTACTGTAATCACAGTGTTATACAAGCGACGTCACACAAACATTTCAACAATTACTGTAATCAGAGTGTTATAGAAGCGACGTCACACAAACATTTCAACAATTACTGTAATCACAGTGTTATAGAAGCGACGTCACACAAACATTTCAACAATTACTGTAATCACAGTGTTATACAAGCGACGTCACACAAACATTTCAACAATTACTGTAATCAGAGTGTTATAGAAGCGACGTCACCCAAACATTTCAACAATTACTGTAATCACAGTGTTATAGAAGCGACGTCACACAAACATTTCAACAATTACTGTAATCACAGTGTTATAGAAGCGACGCCACACAAACATTTCAACAATTACTGTAATCAGAGTGTTATAGAAGCGACGCCACACAAACATTTCAACAATTACTGTAATCAGAGTGTTATAGAAGCGACGACACACAAACATTTCAACAATTACTGTAATCACAGTGTTATACAAGCGACGCCACACAAACATTTCAACAATTACTGTAATCAGAGTGTTATAGAAGCGACGTCACCCAAACATTTCAACAATTACTGTAATCACAGTGTTATAGAAGCGACGACACACAAACATTTCAACAATTACTGTAATCAGTGTTATACAAGCGACGTCACACAAACATTTCAACAATTACTGTAATCACAGTGTTATAGAAGCGACGACACACAAACATTTCAACAATTACTGTAATCAGAGTGTTATAGAAGCGACGTCACACACAAATTCTAACAATTACTGTAATCAGTGTTATACAAGCGACGCCACACACAAATTCTAACAATTACTGTAATCAGTGTTATACAAGCGACGCCACACAAACATTTCAACAATTACTGTAATCAGAGTGTTATAGAAGCGACGTCACACAAACATTTCAACAATTACTGTAAACACATGTTATACATGCAACATCACACAACTATTCTAACAATTACTGTAATCACACTGTTATCCTGGCGACGTCACACAAACATTTCAACAATTACTGTAATCAGAGTGTTATAGAAGCGACGTCACACAAACATTTCAACAATTACTGTAATCACAGTGTTATAGAGGCGACGTCACACAAACATTTCAACAATTACTGTAAACACATGTTATACATGCAACATCACACAACTATTCTAACAATTACTGTAATCACACTGTTATCCTGGCGACGTCACACACACATTCTGTAATCATGGTATTATACAAGCGACATCACACACACAAATTCTAATACTGCAATCAGTGTTATACAAGCGACAAGGAAGCCGCAAACATTCTATCATCTTCACAGACCAATGTCCATTCACGCCTTGTTACTGCGTGTCATTGTAAAATCTGGTTCTACACTGGAGAACGAAACATGGCTGCTTTGAGTCATTTAACTCTAGTGTGTCTTGCTGTGCTTTCTCTCACATTAACCTTGTAGTCGGGATGCGATTTTTTGCTGAATCCTGTATGACTTGTTCTGCATATTCATGTCTTTAACATCAGCCATGTGCACATGTGGTTTGGCGTCGCAGACAGTAGAGCACATACTCCAGGATTGCCCAAACTACAACGTATCCAGGCGAACCTTCTGGCCTAGAGAGACAACAGTGGAAGATAAACTCTATGGACCGCTGAATGAACTAAAAAAGACTGTTAGATTCATACAAGAGACAACATTGCAGTTATAAACATATTTCAGGCGAACGAAAGAAGAAGAAGAAAAAAATTTCTTCAACAAATTTTTCAGTTTTTGCCAGTACATTTCCTGTCCATTTTTTAATATCATCTGTCCAACACATTTTCTGACTGACGCTTTTTCTCGTCACTGGGTCAGTCTCTGGGCACGTAGGTGCATGAAACAAAAGAAATGGACAGAGGTCGAGAGACTTCGGCGGGCCGTGATGAGAGTGACATTCGGCCAAAGATCCGCCACGTGAAGATGGGTCCAATCCAATCCAAATGGTAACAAGTTTCACCCTCGTTCAACCTGCTTTCTAGCCTTGGTTATAATTGAGGTGGTTCATGTTGCCGTTTTCAATTAGATTGTGTCCCTCTCCCGTGTAAGTGAATGTTTCCTCTGTAGCAACATATTTCATCCTTGTGTCGTCAGCTAGGAGTTTTGCCGGTGCGACTATATTTGCGCTATTTTCTTATGTTTTTAGCGGATGTAGTCTAGGATTCGCCGGTCTCTCTGGCCGAGGGGTTACACCACTTTCTCCGTAATCCCGTTTATCACGCAGAGTCTCGTAGCGGGCGAGAACTGGGAGCGGTTCGTCCCCCGCTGGTGACTTGCGGGATAACTGAGCCAGCCGCTCAGAAAGCAATGGCAAACTACTGAGAGTAATCTTGCCAAGAAATTAACAGACAGCTGAAAGATGCTGCTGTTGATAGCGATGTCCTGTAAAGGATATGCGAATTTAAAAAAAAAAAGTCTAGGATTCATCTAATATGTTAGTTTCTTTGTTTTCTGGATTGCCTTACAATTTTCTGCCTCTCGCTTTTGCGGGTCTAGTGCCTCTTTGAACATCTGCTTCATACTTTAGCTGTTTTACCCAGCTTTAGATTGATCGCTGGCCCTAGACTGCTGGCTTCTGCTTGCGGTGTTTTGGGATGATGGGTCTATTTCTTACCTCTAGAGCAGTGGTTCTCAACCTTGTTTGGCCTGTGCCCCCCCCTCACCATAGTTTCAGAACGCCATTCCTCCCTTTCGTATTTCCTACATAAAAATCCCGCCCCGCCTCTACACAGTATACCAGTATACGTGATAATGGAAGCTAAATTTAATAGCACATACTAAAACAAGTCTAGACATCCTGTCGTGGAATGCCGCCTTAACATCCCAGAATATTTTTCTCGGTCTCCAAATTTGAGAGGCCAAATTGAGAAAGAATGCATTAATCACGCTACTCAACGGCTATCTAGTCGTGAGGTAAGATTATTCACAAAAAGCCTCTAGCCATGACGTAAGCTTGCAGATGGCAAGTAAAATGGCAACTAGATAATTAGTATACACCTTGGGAAACTGCTGACCCAGACATGCTGAATCAACAATGAACTGGGCCATGGACTGTGTAATTAAAACCGACCAGGCATGACACCTGATAAGCAGGGGTAGAAAATCGCCCAGGTGTGAACAACATTGACCCAGGGAAAGATAATAGCCCCAGGGCTGTAAACTAAGCCCCGCCCACTCTGACTGGCAGACTCAGGGGGGTGTGAACCAGGTCTGATAAGACAATTAACACTGAACCTGTGGACTTGGGACCAGACAGAGAGGAGCAAGGTGTGATGGCCAATTGCAGTGATAATTGCAATTAACGCAAGGGGGAGATAAAGGAAGAATTGATGACTTGAATTCCTGGGAGATAAGGGTCTACTGCTAGGCTAGGTATAAAAACCCCTGCTAGACTTTTGCGAGTAAACCCAACAACCTAACCATAATTAACGTATACTGTCCTAAAGGAAAAATAGAAGAAGAAGACCTAATAGAGATAAAGAACAGAATCAAAACACCAACAATAATAGTCGGCGACTTCAACTGTTGCCACCCAATGTGGGGTGGAACAAGAAGCAGCGTAGCGGGAACAAAATTGATCGAATTTATAGAGAGTAACCAGCTAAAAGTACTAAATGACGGGTCGATGACACGAATAGACCCCAACCCGGAAAGATACGACACAGCAATCGACTTAACAATAGTAACAACGGGCCTAACAAGGAGTCATTGGGAAGTAAAAGAAGACACCAACAGCGATCACCTACCGATAATCATCGACACAAACACGAGAGCACAGAAGAGTAAGGAAAGTAATAAACCGACCTTCCACTTCAAGAACGCGAAATGGGAGCAGTTTAGAGAAGAACTGGACGGGATGGAGCTAGAACAGACAGAAGGTGAAGATATAGACAAATACACAGAAAGAATCACTAACAACATCCTACAGGCCGCGGTAAAATACATCCCCAATAGAAATATGCTTGCATACCTGACAGCGGACACACAGAGAACGCGAACAACAGGAAAACAATGGAACAAACAACCAGCTGGCTGGTGGAACCAGAGCTGCACAGAGGCACTGGAAAAAAGAAAGAAGGCGCTCCAACAATACAGAAGAAGGAGGACAGACGAAAACTACAACGAATACAAAATTCAGAGGAACGAAGCCAACAGACTGATAACCAAAGCCAAAGAAACAGCATGGAAAACATACTGCCAGAAATTGTCACCAGACACACCCACAAAAGAAGTATGGGAGCAAATAAAAGCTATACAAAGAAACCAAACAAACAGCAACATCTCAACAATAAAAATCCCAACACTAGCGGTAACAGACAAAGAAAAAGCAGACGCATTCGGCAAATACTTCTACGAGGTATGCTCCAACATGTCACTAGGAGAGCAGGAAAAACAAAGACGAGAAAAATACACTGAAGAGTTGGAAGAACTGCAACAAGAAATAGAGGACTTCTACATGGACGCGGACATAACGACTGACGAAGTAACATCAGCAATCAAGGAAAAGGACGACACAGCAGCAGGGTCAGACATCCTAAACTATACAATACTGAAAAGGATACCAAGAAAAACAATAGAGACAATAACAGCTCTCTACAACAAAGTGTGGCACACGGGACAAATACCAGCACAATGGAAGAAGGCGACAGTTATACCAGTCAAAAAGCAGTTCAAGAACCCACAAAGAATCGACTCATACAGACCAATATCCCTGACATCACACCTCGGAAAAATTATGGAAACAGTCATCAATAAAAGAATCACACACCACCTGGAGAAAAACGGACTAATTAGCGACACACAGTCGGGGTTTAGAGCCAACCGAAGCGCAATTGACCAAATAATTAAACTAGAAAACCACGTAAAGAGGGCATTCAAAAAAGGAGAGAAAACGATAGCAGTATTTTTAGATCTGGCAAAGCATATGACCAATGCTGGAGACAAGCAGCTCTGATCAAAATCAACAAAATAGGGATAGTAGGCAGGACATATCGATATATCGAAAACTTCCTACAGAACAGAAGCTTCACCGTACGAATAAAAAACGAGGAATCCAGAACCTATGAGCAAGAAAACGGAATACCACAGGGATCGGTAATATCACCGACAATATTCGCAATATTAGTAAATGACCTAGATGAAGAAAAACTGGAAGACAGGATAGGGATATCGCAATTCGCCGATGACTGTGCAATATGGAGAAGCGGAAGACACATAAAAACTACAAGAGACCGACTACAACGGCAAATAAACAGAATTGCCAAATGGATGGAAAAATGGGGCTTCCAGATCAACACAGACAAAACGGCCATTATGATATTCAACGCGAAAAGAAAACGAAACTACACGGACGGGGACATCAAGATCCAAGGGAAGAATATAAAGAGAACAAAAAACACAAGATTCCTCGGGATGACACTAGACGAACAACTAAGCTGGAGAAAACATATAGACCAGACAGTCGAAAAAGGCAAAAAGACAATAAAGATTCTAAGAGTAATTAAAGGCAGTGGATGGGGAGCCCATACAAAAACGATGCTAATGCTATACAAATCTCTGATCAGAGGAAGAATAGAATACGGAAGCATAGTATATGACGCTGCACCGGAACACAAAAAACGAAGACTGGACTCAATACAGAACCAAGCGCTGGGTATTATCCTAGGAACAGGCAAGCAAACACCAAGGGAAGCCCTAGAGGTAGCACTAGGAGTACTTCCACTACAACTGAGAAGAAAGCAATTAGTGTACAACTACTGGATAAAGGCTGCGAAGGATTCAAGACACCCCGCGTTCAGTGCATTCGAAGAAAACAGAAGCAAATGGGGAGGAATACCCATACAAAAGACGCAAACACCAGCAGGATGGACAGCTGCACAAGAGATGAACGCGAACGAGAAACTAGCCAGGGCACTGGCACGAACAAAAGTTCACAGACAAACAACACCCCAATGGGAGCTAGAACTACCATTTACGGATACGACACTCGCGAGCATAATTAATAAATCAACAGAGGACAGGGAAGCCAAAGACATAGCGGAGGAATACATAAGACAAATAAGCACTGACAACCTCACTATATACACAGACGGATCAAAGAACGAGAATGGGGAGGTAGGGGCAGGAGTAGTAGTACCATACCGGAACATCCAAAAGGAGTACAAAATAACAGACAATGCATCGGTATACACGGCAGAACTAGTAGGTATTATGAAAGGACTAGAAATAGCAACAGAGAACCCCCCTATAAAACTAACCATACTGACGGACTCACTATCTGCAGTACAAGCGCTAGGCAACCATTCTAAAGTGAACAGACAAGACCTGAAAGAGAAAATACTAACACTAACAACAAAACTAAAAAGTATGGGATGCCAGGTCACAATTACATGGATACCAGCACACAGAGGGATAACTGGCAACGAGAGGGCAGACAGGGCCGCAAAACGCGGGACAAGCAGCCAGAATATAGTAAACACAGGACTCGGCATTCTGGAGGCAAAAAGCATTATCAAACAACAAGTAATCGACAAATGGAAACAACAATGGAGAGACAGCAATAAAGGACGACACGCTTACCACATGCTCAGAGAGCCAAGTATGAAAAGTCAAGTGAAAGACAACACAAAAATACCAACGTACAAGAAACTATGGAGATTGAGAATCGGGAAATGGAAAGATAAAATCACCCGACCACATTGCATTGATTGCCGGGAGGAAAACACCATAGAACACTACCTACTATCGTGCACAGCCTATGCCCAGGAACGCAGGGACCTAGTAGAATACTTCCAAACAAGAAACACTACGATGACGATGAAGGAATGCCTACAGGTGGAAGGCGACAAAGAAATACAAAAGCTTACAAAACAATTCATTGCAAGAACAGGGAAAGAAATATAACCAACATAAAATAAAGCCAACAGCAAAATAAAAATACAGTGAGGAAAAACTCGACCACACGAAAACCAGACAATAGGAAATATATAGGGGTGCGTTAAAACGCTCAAATGGTGGACAATAGAGAGACGAAACGACCCTCTCCGACGGGGGAGACAAGGAGAAGGGTGGAAATTGCCCCAACGATGGAGAAGACGATGGGAAACTTCCCTGAAGATGGATAAGAGGGACGTGCAGGAAACCCCTCCGGAGTGGGACAAGAGGAGACGGAAGGAAACCTCCCCAACGATGGACAAGAGAGATGATACAATCCGACCCCTACGCTTGACAAAAAACCGCTGAACAAAGACCCAAGAAAATAAGCCCAGACGATAACAGGCGCCCACCCCCAGGGCAAGCACAAGAAAGCAGATGATAAAAGACAGCCCCTCCCCACCCCCCAGCGTCAGCCCCGGACAAGAAAACACCAAACGAGAGGGATGGGCAAACCGACAATGACAGCAGACACACCAGCAAAACGACAGAAGCAAAAAGGATGGCAAAAAGAGGAACTCGGACAGACATGCAGAAATAGAAGCTGTCCAACACACAAAAGACCATAAAACCTATACCGCACTATGAACCACCACAACTATAACCAACGTCATTAAGACGGGTTGAACGAGGTGGAAAGTTTCTTTTTTTTTTCTACAAATCGGAATCGGAATTTCCCCTTTAGATTAAGTCTGACTTCAGAACAGGTAGGAACTATCTCAATGTTCTGTAGTCATGTGCATGATTATTATGTTAGATTTCACTACAAAAGTTATTTCTTAGTTACTTATTTTCAGTCTATATCTGATCTAGGTTATTTCAAGAACTATCTTTGGCGTAGGTTACTTGAGTGTTCTTTCTAAGTTCTGTGTTCAATATCATTGTGCTTCATGTATTACTCTTATGAGAAGTAGAAACTTATAGAAGGCAGGTCTGGTCTAGATATACTTGAGGTGTCGTAGCAGATGCTTGCCATTTCTTTCTAAACTAGACTAGTCTCTTTTTGGTGTGTGCATTTGTTGTACAGAATATAGTCAACTGACTATTTATTTAATTCTTACAACAGCAGTAACTAAGTGGTAACTTCAATTAAGACTTGTTGTATATCTCATTTTGTAGCTATACAATATTAGTACTCATTAATAATGCCTGATGCTATTATGTTGAGTATCATTAGATGTCCATCTTGAAGTAATATAATGTTTACGGATATGTTGGATGTATGTATGTGTAATTTCATAAACTAACTAGTGCATTATGCTATGATGTTAAAGTATCATAATATGTCTAGTTTAATCAATATGTTTATGTGTATTGGATGTTTGATATATTGATTTGTCATATGCAAACCTACCAATATGAAGTGTTATGCTATTGTCTGCGCATTGGCACATTGGCCAATGATTGTGTTGGAAGCAGAGGTGTAATGGTACAGACATTACCCACAATTGGTAGTATAGGGTATATGGTGCTAAACTTTCTCAGTGTATTGTGGGCGTGCGTCCACGGTAATGCATGGAAACCTGGCACAGCTACTGGTCACGGCTTGCAAGCCCGGATGATCAGGCATTGTTATAATACCCTTACCGACCCTGTGAGCTGCTAAACTAACATTGGACGGAGCGGCTGTACGACACAGAATTTCTGTATTAGCGACATGGACATGGGGCGGCAGAAATGTAATCATTACAGGCGTGTGAGACAATTGAAAAGCCCGTCCCAGACTAAAGACAGTAGGGAGAAGGAGGATGGTGAACTCAGTAGAGCTGGAAGATAAACTTGGCCAGACTGGTCATTGTATATGTTTGTGTTATGATATGTTTTAATTAGGATTGCGCTGATGTAGAACTAGATATAACACATTCTTGACTTTCTTTCAAGCTCTCACAAGGAGCACCTATGTTATAGATCTCAAGAACGAGTTATGACTAGGTAGAGCCAGGACTGGCAGACGTCAGAATACCGGCAAGCTGTTCTCTTTTTTGAGTCTACTGGAGAGTGGGGATCTGGACCACAGTTCCAGATAGATGAAGTAACAAGTAAAGTTACGTAATGTTTCTCATCACAATATGTTATATGATTTTATCATCCTCATATTGACAATCATCCGATGTCTATTGTTATGATTAGCAAATAAATGTTGTAGTATTGTAACTCATAGTTCTGTCATTATATTTTTTTCCAATTGTGCATACGTGTTGTGTGTGTACATTGGTGGGGGTTCACTTACACACCAAGGAAAGGAGCAGTCAGGGAGAAAAACCTGTACTAAGATAGTTGTCTTTAAACTTTAATTCAGACTTAAAAACCTATCCTAGCTAACCTTCTCTTTCCTAGTCCTTGGCGAATATTCAGCACAGTTCATTTCAATTTTGTAACGAGCCACTTGGAGCTGTACGTTGGATATTCATGGGCTTAATCTGTAGTTCAGCCATATAGATTTTGTCCCTAGTCAGTTTCTGACTATCTGGGGTTGCTCGCCAGTGAATAATACATTCATCTAGCCGGTGGGGCACCCCGACTTCTGACACATCCAGATAAAACATGATTTGCGGGTCTATTTACTTCATAAAATGAATTTTAGAAGAGTGAGAAGTACAGAACAATACAGAATGAAGGGAAAAACAATATTTTTTTAATGCGATCTTGAAATACTTAACCCCCCCCCCCCCCCCCCCCATCCGAAACCCTAAAATCCCCCCCAGAGGGGGGGGGGGGAATTCCCCACCGGTTGAGAACCACTGCTCTAGAGTATAGACTGTGTTGGAACCCCAACTGGCCTTGACGCATGACTACAGTGAAGTTTGTGTGTTTTTAATTAAGTGGTCTTTACACGGCTACACACACTGCACTCAGTCAAGCCCTTTGTAGACTTGTTCACGACTAGCTGGATGTTGCAGTTTTCTGCTAGATGAGGTAGCCAGTCGCACACCAGCCCTCCTTAGTCGCCTCTTACGACACGCTTGGTAGGTTACATAGTTACTCTTCTTCGCTTCACTCGGTAACAGACGGGTGAATTTAAAGAATATTCTAACATGATATTCACCATCTTTGATATGTATTTCCATCCCTAATCTTGAATGTGTTCTTAAAAGTTCTTTTGGTCACTTGAAATTTGTCTATATCTTTAATGTTTGTATGAACTTAACTATCTTTTTTTTTTGTTCGCTCTGTGGTGAAGGGGTTATGGACGCAGTTCGCAATCCTGCATTCAAAATACAGCTGCGGATTTGGCAGCAGACCACCTTTCATTGGTTTGTATAAAATGGTATGAGTGCAGGTTGTTCAGAAAGCAATGGCAAACTACTAAACATAAACTTGCCAAGAAATCACAAACAGCCAAAACATGCTGGGATTGACTGCAACGTCCTGTAAAGGATTTGCAAATAACTAACAGTGGTCAATAGGGTATCGTAGTTTCTGCAGTCTTTGAGTATGTGATCTGCGACACCAGTCCACATGTGCACATGGCTGATTCACAAATCTTGAATTTTGTATACTTGTGGTTGTGTAATCTATGTTCAGAAATGTGTTATGCACATTATGAAACACTACAACACCATATCAAATTGCGACCCTACTGATTACCTTTTCAGACTAGTTCTGCATGACGACAGAGGACATCACCCAGAAAGTGAGGTCAAAGAATTCCAGGACATTGCTGTGTCCACAGAGGACATGGAAGAGGACATTGCTGAGACTTCTCAACAATCCACACAGAACCACAACCTGCTGGACAAGAGCGGTAAGTGATTGTGATAATTTGGTTGTCATAAGACATCCACTATCCAAATTCAGATGTGGATGATTTTTTTCCTTCAAAATAAGAATTCCAAGGAATTATAATACTCCCTGATCCAATGTTCACATACCCTATTGCTCCAAGGTTCACGTACCCAATTGCTCCAAGGTTCACATACCCTATTGTTCCAAGGTTCACGTACCCTATTGCTCCAAGGTTTACGAACCCTATTTCCCCAAGTTCATATACCCAATTGCCCCAAGGTTCACATACTCAATTGCCCCAAGGTTCACGTACCCTATTGCTCCAAGGTTCACTCACATACCCTATTGTTCCAAGGTTCACGTATCCAATTGCCCCAAGGTTTACAACCCGATTGTCCCAAGTTCACATACCCTTTGGCCCCAAGGTTCACATATCCAATGTCCCCAAGGCGTGTGAAAGGCTTCTTTGAATATGAAAAAAAAAAAACTGATCCCAGGAAATTGGACTTGTAATTTCAAATTAATCACACAAACCTGCAGCGAAGCCATCATAAATGACGGACAAAAGGGAGTGATGTAAACTAACAACCTTGTAGGCTGGGAAAGATGGGATAGGAAAAAGATAAGAAAACTGAAGAAATAGATGATCACAAAATTTACATACAAATTATGCAAATAAAACTTCAATTAAAAAACAATTATGCAATGTACAGAGAAGATTATTTAAAAGCTTAACTGAGAAGGAATGTTGAATTCAAATGTGTCTATAAATTAAAGTCTTTGCAGTGAATGCCAAGACATAAATGATTAAACATGACCATACACCTACTACAGTATCTCATTCTGTGTAGCAGCATTGAGAACAATGGTACTGGATTAAAACAGATTGCACTTAAACGGTAATTGTATGTACATGCATAGGGTTGAAACAATAGTTAAGTCACATCTCATGAGCATGTTAGCAAAGTTGACAAGGAACTGCACTGATATTACCACGAGCAAAGGTAGAGTTCAACACCTGGACTGGTCACCTGCTATGTGAGAGAATGACTGGCCACCTAATCCTCCGGGCATTCAGGCTTGCAAAATATGATGGTCCTATCACATCACAGACCCATAGCAGAAAACTGCTCTAGAGAAATCTAAGTGCAAGCCAACATTCTACAACTGTTGGATGTTGCATAGAGTAGGCTGTACAGGGCCTTGTCCTATGCACATTTAAACAGATTTAAAAAAAAAATACCTACAATAGATTTATGGCAAACTACTGAACGTATAATCTTGCCTAGCACATCAACAGCAGCTGAAAAATGCTGGTATTGATTGCAACGTCCTGTAAGGGATATGCAACATTAAAAAAAAAACAATAGATTTACAGAAAATACAGTGCAAACCTCTTAAAGCTATCTTGGATGTGCCAAATTTCTGTTGTGAAGTATGAGGGTAAGTTAATAAGTAAGTCACAAATGGCTGTAGAAAAATAACCAAATATGATAACAACTTGAAACCAGTTTATTTTTATACATACATTGTCCCTTTATTTCTCAACATAATTTCCACCAACAATGATGCACTTATCCCATCGATTTATTAGTCCTCCCAAACCGACTGCACAGAACTGCCAGTCACTGTGCTAGACTTGTAGTGGAGTGAAACAGTGTAGGATTCTTGTCCATGCCTCGTGGCATATTGGGTATATGACTTACCTGGCCAGTCATTGTGCTAGATCTGTAGTGGAGTAAACCAGTGTAGGATTCTTGTCTATGCCTTGTGGCATGTTGGGTATATGGTGCTAGCTTCCATATTTGTATAGACAAACTGGCACAGGATAGGCAATGTGGCCATTATCTCGCTGACCCCCCCCCCCCCCCCCCCCCCCCCCCCCCCCCAGCATTTCCTGGTTTTAGGCTGGGTCCTAAGGTAATTTTTAAAATCCCCTGCTTTGAGAGAGATTTAAATTCATGACCACACAAAAAGCTGATCCTAGTTCGCAGTCTTCCTTTGTCTGTCTTTCCAGTTGTCACAACATGCTCATGTTTCTCTTCTCATCATGTGACCATAGATAACGACTACCACTTTCTGATGTTTGTGATAACATTTTTTTTCCGCTCGCTCGCTTTGAACTCAAGCATAGTCCATACACACTACTTCTAGTTGTGTTAGATTGAATTTTGCGTGTGGATTAGCTTTCTCTATTACCAGTGTCCCTCGACATCAGGCGAACCCACTCCGACTTCAGAAGTACTTGTAATTTACATCCCCATGTCAAGGACGATAGGTCAACATTTTAGTCCAGCAGGATGTTAAAGAACATGCATTCTTATCCATTCAGCCATGCTGACGTACTCATTTTGTGTCTTAGACTCAATACATTTAGATTACTACAATCAAGGAATCTTCAGCATTTGTCTGTAAAACCACGTATCTGAGACATCAAGGAATTTTTGTGATTGTGTGACATATATGTACATATTTATCTGTTGCTGCGAGATTAGCATGGCCTAATAGATAAGAGCGCTAGCTCTTAAACTTCCGGTGTGCTGATGCTATGTAAATGTTGACTTCTTGTCCTTGACTTGGGATGTGAATTGCAAGTACACCAGAAGTTGGAGTGGGTTTGCCTGATGGTGTGAGACGTAGGTAATAGGGAAAGCTAACCCACATGCAAAAATCAGTCCAGCGCACTCAAGTATAGGGTGTATTTTTACACACTGTGGGGTTTTTGAAAATATTGCCGTTCCAAGTTTTGTATTTACCCTTGTGGAGTTCATGCAACATAAAAGGTAAATACAAAACTTGGAAAGGCAATATTGTCAAAAACCCGTCATAAATACACCCTGTAGCAGCAACTGATAGAAGTAGTAGCACATGTATGAACTACGTTTGAGTTCAAAGCAAGCACACACAAAAATCTGTTCCTGCTTTTCCACAGCAATATAATAATACCTCACATTTAATGTCATACAGTTTCAGATCCCGTAGTTCATCCTACAACCAATGAGGGCAACAGATCACTACCTACTCCAGGAAAGAATCCCCTGACCCCGCTTCAACCAGCCAGGCTGGCCACAGGACGGAGGCAGCAGAAGATTCAAGCCTCAAAGCCATCTGTTTCAGAATCTAAAATTAAATACACCAAATCTTCATTTAAAGACAAACAGGATGCCATGTGGAGTCAAAACCAATCCGTAAACACCTTTTGAGGTCACAGTTAATAGAATCAATGCATGTTATAAAACTAATTGTCAAGGAAAGACAAGTTACACAAGTACAACACAGACCCGATAAGGTGAACTCACCTGGGACCCAAGAAATAGTTCTTCTTATCAGATATTCCTCTTATAAGAGTTCAAGCATATAGTAATGCATTTACAATATTTTTCTTCAAACAGAAATTAGCCATATCCTAGATCGCCTTAAGCAGTTTACACTGTACACGTCTTGCTTTTTAACATTCAGAATCACATTGAATCATATGACTCATTTCTTACTTTTAAATTAAGAATCATGCCGAATCATATGTCTCATTTCTTATACGTTAACATTCAGAATCACACCGAATCATATAAATTATTTCTTACTTGTTAATATTGAGAATCACATTGAATCATATGATTAATTTCTTACTTTTTGACATTCAGAGCCACACTGAATCATATGACTCATTTACAGGTTGCATGCTTTGACTCTGCACACATTACATGTGGATATGTATGCAAGACAGAAATGTGCTATTACAAAGAAATTAAACACTTTTTTTTACAGATTGATTTTACAGTTTGATTGACAATCCCCAAACATTAAGGTCAGCATTTCAGAAGTAAAATAAATATATAGATACCCGGATGCCCAAGAGAAAATAAACCACCTCCAAAATGTTTCAGGGCAAATTGGTTTCCAAATTAACACCACAAAAACAAAGACTATTGATCTTACCAACAGTTTCAGATGACACCAAATTGAACAGCTACGTCCTTGAAAAAGTCAACAGCTTTACATACCTAGGAAGCAAAATGACATCTACAGGGGACTCAACACCAGAAATATCATCTAGAATCGCACTGGCATCTAGTGCCTTCAATAAACTGTCAAACATCTGGAAGTCAAAGACACTCAGCAAACACAACAAAAACTTAAAATCTTCAACTCTTGTGTGATTCCAGTGTTAACGTATGGATGTGAAAGTTGGAAATCAACGGTAGCTTTAGATAAAAAATTAGACAATTTTGAGAACAAATGTCTTAGAAGACTTCTAAACATCCACTGGACAGACTTCAGAACCAATTCGCAAATAAGACAAGAGACTAAGCAAGATACAGTATCCAATTTCATAAGAAGACGCCGTTGGAACTACATCGGCCATGTACTCAGAATGGACAAGTCAAGACTCCCCTACCAAGCCTCATATGGTCACCAGTAGGGAAAAGAAAACGGGGAGGACCAAGAGAGACCCTGCGTAGAACCATCATTAGAGAAGGCTCATTCAATGGCCAAGTAAATATCCAAGATCTACAACAGGTAGCAGCGAACCACCAGGCATGGAGAGACAGGACTTCTGCCCTATGCGCCGCCTTAGGCTCAAGAGGAAAGACTAACTAACTAACTAATTTACAGACAACAAAAATAATCTGTTGAACTCTGATAACAATTTCATAGATTCATGTTTTTGGTGTTGTATGTTTGAAATCTGTATATGAATTAGAACAAACCATTGCATATTACCAACCCTTTTAGTTCCCTGCTTACAAAATGGAAGAATGTACTTCACACCTGTTATATGATATGTGTATCACCAGTCATGATTGTTGCAATGTACCGATTTTATTTGCTGCGTGGTTTTGGAGTGAAATAATAAAAACTAAACTGAAAAAGTGTTTCATGTTTTTATTCATAAAATTAAGATCTAAAACAACAATCCACTTCCAAAATCAAAAATATAAATGCAAAAATATTCAGATTGCAGCAATCTACTTACAAAGTTATTCAGAAGAGCTAAACCAATAATTTTACCAGGTGAAGCGGTCAAGCTGCTTGCCTTGTGCTAAGGTTATGGGTTCATTGTCAGGCTCTATCATTTTGTTCAGGAGTGCAATTTTGTTTTGAGACCAATGGGGCTCACTGCTATTAAAATAGCGTGTTGTCACAATATGTTTCAGTGTTTTCTCACACTACGGTCAAAATACACGACTGCCTCCTCCTGATGTATTTGATAAGTTTGCTCAGTGTTTTGGCTGCATTTTGATGATAATTGTAGCCATTTATGATAGGTCTGCATTAAGTTCATAAAGAAACAAGTAATAGAATAATGAAACTCTAAAACAACAATCCAAATGAAAGAAAGACAAAACAAGAGACTGAAATAGTAAAAGGACAATTATCAAATAGTTATTTTTAAAAGAGCTAAAAACAATTTCTAAAACCAAGCATCAAATAGGCTAGGATGCAGTTATTTCCAAATGTTCATCACTAGTCTCTGTCACCTGTCCGCCATTACCTTGCTCAACGCTCTGTGCCTTGTCCTCTGTACTGACACTGAAGTTAGAATGTGTCCTCAGGCTCCACTGAAAACTTCTGTTCATTAATTACTTGATTAAGTTGTAGTTCAGTACAACTAGCTAATGATGTCTGCTCTGATATACTATCTTCTGTTGAACCAGAATGTATTTTGGGTCCTCTGCTCCATTAACTTCAGAATCATCTAGTTTCTTGGTGCCATTCTTATTGCTGTCTTCTTGAACTGCATTGCTGTCTTCTTGAACTGCATTGCTGTCTTCTTGAACTGCACTGCTGTCTTCTTGAACTGCATTGCTGTCTTCTTGAACTGCATTGCTGTCTTCTTGAACTGCACTGCTGTCAAAGACTCTGCTGATATCACTGTCTGCCTTATCTGAGTGCCCAGATGCAGTGTCTACACTCTCACCCTTGAGCTGAGCTTGCTTTCTCTGTGGCATTTCTGCCAGAAATGCAGTTTTCCAGTCATGGGTCTCTGTGTACCTCAACAGTATTGAAAACACTGGGAGGAAAAATAATAAGCAACTTCATGTTACATAATAATCCCATAAAAGGAAATGTGTTACATGTAAATGTGTTAGTTTAAAAAAAAATAATTTAAGGAGATTCAATATCTAATATACATTAAAAAAGGCTACAATTCTGCGGTAAATAGCATCACAATAATCCAGTACCTTGCCGGCTGGCATGGCATGTATCAATTCATGTGCTGACTCCCTTCCATGCCATGACGCAAGACTTTCAAGAATTTTCTCACTCTGTCTTCCTCTAACTCTATTTCCACAAATCTTTCCGGCTGTCACAACATATTACAGTTGTTGTCTTCCCAACATGTGGCCAAAAAATATGACTGCTTCTTTCTGATGTTTGTGATAAGCTGTCTTTGCAACTTAGCTTCCCTCAAAATATCCAGACTGCTCATTTAGGCTGTCCAATTAATTAATTTAATGGTAAATAATGGCCGTTTAAAAACTATACAAGTTGTGATGGAAAACTATACATAAAGCTTTAAATACAATAGTTGACTAATTTATTCATAGGTTGCAAAGTATGTCTAATCAAAGAACTCTAAAAATGTGAAACTAGTTCTAAACTAGTTCAATTACTGGGCTTGTCACTCACTAGGGAAGGGAAAGACTGGCCAACCATTCTACACGCACTTAGGCCCAGAAAATAAGATGGTTCTAGCACGTCATAGACCCAAATGTTTATCCCTAATGTAAAATTTGTACTGCTGTATGGATCAGACATGTAGAGAATTAAAACAAGAACTAATAAGCTACAAACAGTCATTAATTGGTGCCTGTAGAGAAGAGAAGGATAACATGCCATGAGAGAATCACTCATGCAGAACTTATTGAGAGAACTAGAAATCTTCCAGCCAATCAACAGGTGAGGTTAAGATAGTGAAGACACACAATGAGAAAACCAGGTAATAGTATAACCAGGAAGACTTCTCTGGCATGTGAGAACAGCAGAATACAAATTATTTTTAACAACTGTTTGTGACCACTTAGTGACTGTTCCATTACATATGTACAGTGCAATGATGGCCTCTATAATCACAATGAACTAAGTAAATATAGTGATGTATTGTTCAAGTCACAAACTGTTATTATCTGGGCTTACTTAATGGGGAGTGGCTGGCAGAGCGGCTAAGAATGCCAGGTTCTCCTTAGGGAGACCCGGGTTCGAATCCTCGGTAAGGTTGGGATTATTTTCTGTCGGGGGCAAAAAGAAAACCCTAACCTGCACAGTTCGCGGTGACTGCACTAGCCAGGCGGCCTTAATTCCTCAGGCTCAAGACTCTCCTGTCATACACCACAAGGTATTATAGGAAGTAAATGACAGTAGATGACATAATCAATAACAAATGAGACTGTTTACAAGAAGTCACACACTGGCCACTCAATGCTGAGGATAAACAGTATTAAGGAATTATGGCACACACCAGAAAACAGATGAAAGCCACATTTGTGAGAACATATATCTTTCATGTAGCAATATATGAATCATGGATTGTTTTACACTAATTCAAGAAGAAAATTGGGGTTTGAGCTGAAACATTATAGAAAGTTATTATAATATTGTGGACTGAGAAGAAAACACAAACACTGACATTCTAAACATCAAAGACAAATTACTCTTAAATAGTGTCCTATCTCAGAAACTGAAATACTTTGGCCATATTAAACATCACAGCCGCTTGGAAAGAACAGTGATGGAAGGCATTGTTCTTGGAAGAAGACACAGGGGTTGATCAGCACGAAGATAAACACAGGACGCTGCAGACATCTTGGGCCTAAGGAAACATGTGAAAATGGCAAGAGATGAGAAACTTTTTGGCGGGCTGTAATGTGACCAATCTTCTGCAAAGGACCTGCCACATAATTATTAGCAGTCACTGAGCTCTTAAATTCTAACTAGTATAAACCAAATAAAACACTGTAATTACCATGATTGACAGCTAAGACCTTGCGAGTTTTCATGTCCAGATACTCAGCAATGGGTAGTTGAGCGTGAGCAATACCTCGTTCTTCTGCTATTTTATGACACAATCCCTGAACATAGAACATAAAGGAAGATACTATAGCATAACATTGTGCCAATGTCAACTATATCACACAGTAATAACCAAACATAACACGAGTAGTGGGCGTGTTGGTGTAATAGGTTAGGGAGTTGTGTTGACAATGGTATTGGTAAGGCCAGACAAGAGTTTGATTACTGGGCTCACTACGGAAGGGAAAGACTGGCAACCCATTCCTCCATGCACACAGGCCTACAAACTATGATTGTTTTAACACATCACAGAGACACAGCTTGCTCCTGCATAAAGACTAGTTATAAACATCACAGACATTTTTAAAATGTGATTCTTTCGTTCGTTCGCTGTCTTTGAACTCAAGCGTAGGCTACACACGTGCTACAACTTCTAGTGCACTAGACTGATTTTTGTGTGTGGATTAGCTTTCCCTATTAACAGTGTTCCTTGCAATCAGGCGAACCCACTCCGACTTCTGAGGGACTTTACACTCCCAAGTCAAGGATGAGAAGTCAACATTGTAGTCCACCTGACTGGTGTAGGGGTTGAACCAGCTACTTTGATATCAGCACACCGGAAGTTTAGGAGTGAGCGTTCTTATCTATTTGGTCATGCTGACCTCTATGTTTGAATATAACATACAGACATTTATATCACTGATAATATATTTTTTTTTAAAACAGTATTATTCAAAATGTAAAACAGAAAAAAGAAAACCAAATATTCACAGCGAAACACTAGCTAGACCTTTCAAATAAAGAGAAACACAACATACAAAGAAAATATGCAGGATGCCAGTAAACAATGAAACCAAAGATTGGCTGAATTCTCTAGAAGACTGGACTTTAATGCTCAAGTCCCGATACATGGGGGTTTAAGTCATCTAAGTCCTGAAAAAGAGTGAGACTGGCATAGAGACTTTTCTCCCAACCTGGTACCAATGTACCATCATCACTTGGGTTGTGTTACAGAGCTTTCATTTCTCTCTCCAAGATCAGACGTCAGTAGGGTGTGCATTACCAGTACTAGAACTTAATATCTAGAGGCATAATGGAATGTAACCAGAGCATACTTCAGCCCAGTTCATACAGACTGACTTGGACTAGGTCTTAGGCTGCAGTATTTCATTCACAAATGTTAGGTATTTCTTGTCAACTGACTCCAAACCAAATACATTTCAGACAACATTCACAAACTGAGCCTATCCAAAGTATAGTTATATAAAATGAGGCATAAGAAATAGGAATTCAGAGGAAAGAAATACATTTATGAGTCTGAGAAAAATCTCTCATCTCGTCATGTTCCTCTTGAACGTTGCGGTCGCTTAAAAGTCGACAGGGTCAACTTCATTGCACCGGGTTTTATCCCATATGGCTTGGTCTCTTCCCGCAGCGCAGAAAGCGTCACACAAAGCATGAACTCCATAGCCCTAGCAACGACCCACAGGAGTCTCCAAAAAATGTAACTCATGAACCGAAGGACGCGGCCCGGAATCAAACCCACAACATCCGGAGCCAAACGGCTTGACCACTTCGCCACGGAGACTCCCGCTCGGTGTCGAGGTGAATTATAAACAGCAGGAGAGTGCCCGCTTATGGGTTCAAGTATTGATATTCCCATGGACTCTGTTATTCCCGGTGCCCATTGTGTACGTGGTCTGCCTCTTCCTCTGCTTCCATCTGGTCTGTACATTCATCTTGCTTGTTGTGGTATAGTGTTGGTAACCTACTTGCATGGCCAAACCATTTGACTTGCTGCCTTCTAATAAAATCTAGAGCAGCTGTAACCCCCACTTTAGTCCTGATTTATTCATTTCTGATCTGATCTAATCTTGATACATTGAGCATTCTTTTCAGGAATCTCATTTCTGTTGTGATTTTTCTTTCATTGTCTAGGTTTGGCATTGGTAACATAGATTTGGTAGGAAGACTGTCTTAAAAAGTGCTTTCTTAGTAGTTATTGATACATGTTTTTTTTTAAGTATTGGTACCATTTGTCCAATGAGTTGGTTTGCCCTATTGCATCTATTTTCGATCTCGTCTTCTGATTTGCCATTTGATGATATTATACTTCCTAGGTACTTGAAACTCTTTTCTTGTTTCAAGGGATGTTCATTTAGGTGAATTGTTATTGTTTTTCCTTCTTTAGTTATATTAGTGCTTGGTCATCTGCAAACAGGAGTTCTCTAATGGTGTAATTTGTAGATGGTTCTTTTTCTGTGTTCTCATCATGTGGTGTTCTTGCGGTCTCCGTTTGGCTGGTTTCTTTACATATGTTGTCTATATATGTTATAAACAAGAGAGGGGACAGGACACAACCTTGTCGTACTCCGGATCTTATGGTGAAGAGTTCTGAGTGTCCTCCAGTTGCTCTCACTATTCATTCACTGTTGTTGTATAAACTTCTACATAGGTTTGTTAGATCATTCCATATTGTTTAAGGATTTCCCACAGTTTGTTTCTATCTACTCTATCAAATGCCTTTTCTTGGTCAACAAAGGCTAAGTAGAGTGTATCATTGAATTCGATTGATGTTTCTATAAGTTGTCTAAGAGCAAAAATAGCATCTGTCCATCCTTTGTTTTTCCTAAATCCAAGTTGTGTTTCACTTAGCTGGGGTTCTATAGTAGTTTGTAATCTTTTCTCAAGAATTTTGCAAAATATTTTCCCAGTATGACTCAACAGTGAAAATGTCTCTGTATTGTGGTGCAGTACTCTTTTGCTGCCTTTGTTTTTCCAATTGGAATAATTATGGCGTTTCCCCAGTCTCGTGGTGCCTGTTGTTCTACCCAAACATGGTTGAATAGTCAGTCCATTTATACTTCTTAGTTTTTCTACGAGCAGTATGAAGATCCCCTGCCAGCTTGGTAGGCCAGTTGCAGGTTTAGGACAAAAATCTGACCATAGGGAGTCCATCCCCTATGGCGAGTCATAGCCCTGTTAGCCCATGACCTCGCGGTCATAGTTTCCCGGTCTCACCACGTGGAGGTGGGGGTTGACTTGTGTAGTCTGAGGGTCATTGGCAGGCTACTAATTTTCATTTTCACCCCTCCTGGGAGAGGCTAACCGATTCTAACCCTGCTGGCTGCAGGGCCAGGCACAGTCCACACCTTGTAGACCCCTCTGAGAAAGAAATAGATGTAAAATTTACTTTTCAACAACCACTCAGTGAAGCGGTTTAAATACATTCATCTGATAGTTTATGAAATAATGCGTCTGATAAATGATAACAATTATCATTCGGCAGTAAAGGCACAGGCAGTTAGAAGAGATGGCGAGGCCATCAGATTGGGTTGGACGTCAAGCAAGGAGTGCCGTCAGGGCTGCGTGCTGTCACCCTATTTGTTTAACCTGTACGCCGAAAATATAATGAGAAATGTAGAGATGATATAAACAGGGAGCTATATGATGCCCCTAAAATATCGGCGGTCATGACATACCAGAGATTTGAATATGCTGATGATACAGTATTACTATCCACAACACAGAATGGCATAGAAAACCTAACGGGCCTCAACCCAATTTGAATAGTGAAAAATCACAACTTATATCTTAACATAGCAAAAACAAAGATAATGCATACAGATAAAACTACTATGGAGAAAGAAATATACATTAATGGGGAAAATTGGAGGTGGTGGAAAATTTTGAATATCTTGGGTCATTGATTACCAATAACGGTGGACACAATGAAAGAAATTAAACGGCGACTATCCATTGCTCTTCAAAGACTAAAACAGATGAATAAATTATGGAGTGGGACAGACAGAACTACAAAATTAGATTTTTAAGAGCATGCATCTTTCCCATTGCAACATACGCCTGTGAGACATGGAACACTTACTAAACTAAGCGCATAAACGCCTTTGAATATAAATGTTATAGACGAGTTCTAAGAATATCTTGGTAAAGAAAAGAACAAATGCATCCATACTTCAAGAGTTGAATATTGAGGAGGGATGGCTATTAAAGATGATAAAACAAAGAAAAGTAAAGTATTTTGGGTCACTTGAAACGTCACGAAGTTTGGAGAGAACAATAATGGAAGGGTATATGACTGGGAAGAGAGGAAGAGGAAGGCCAAGAGAAGATGGGTGCAGGATGTGGCGGATGATCTCCAGATGGGTGTATCAGACGCGGGACATCTTGCTTGTGATCGAGAAGCTTTCGGAAGGTTGTTATGGGAGCGAGGTTCTGCAAAGGACATGCTACTGAATGAATGAGTAAAGGCACATTAGCTGAGTCTTATCTTCTCCCTTATCATAGGTCACTGCAACACCAGCCACTGCTAAACATAGTATGTCTTGTCTCCACATGTCCAAGCTCTTAATTGGGAATTTGAATTTGGTCCACATGACTATGTCGAGTGGGGACATTTGAATTGAGAGATTTAGAAGCCTTGTTTAATCTCAACATCCCTTGTCTCAAGGAAATGTTAAGTGAATAACTTACAATGGGAATTTAATTTGGTTTAGAGCACGAGAAAGGTGTAGCAGCAAAGAGGTGATAAATTGTACAGCACAAGCTGACTAGCCAGAGGTTATTCTGAAACTGGACTTTGTGGTTGCCACAATTCCTGACCTGCATGACTAAGTGGAATGGAGACATTTGTATTGATAATTTTAGAAGCCTTGTTTTAGCTCAGTGTCCATTGTCCTGAGCAAATGTTACTTGGATAACTTACGCATGTAAGTGCGCTTGCAGCATGATGTGAGAAGCTGTAATATAAGCGACTAGCCAGAAGTAGTCATTCTAAAACTGGATTTTGTGGTGTACAACGCTTGGCTGTGGCTGGTCTGAATGTGGAACAGACAGCCTGGCATCACCATGTGTGTTAAACATGTACATGATTGTAGTTTGTTTACAAGTGGTGAGACCAAGTCTTCAGACCATCAATTAGGTGTCTTAGAGTTCCAGTAAGCTGTAGACTATAGTGGAATGCCTGTCAAGTCTGATACAAAATGAGACCTGCGGTCTTTGAGCCATAGCAGAACCATAGATCCTTGACACCATATGTCTAAATATTTCAGTTTACACACA
Organism: Cepaea nemoralis; assembly: GCA_014155875.1. Classification (NCBI taxonomy): domain Eukaryota; kingdom Metazoa; phylum Mollusca; class Gastropoda; order Stylommatophora; family Helicidae; genus Cepaea; species Cepaea nemoralis. The sequence continues at coordinate 388,989 of JACEFZ010016980.1, read as the reverse complement.
AAAGTTTCCCGTCTAAATATGATCTACTCGGCACCTTTTTTGGTCTGCTCTCTTTATATTTTTTTTCCTTGGACTATTCCAGTAAATAAAGTACTAGACAACCCAACCAATCTTGACACATGACCACACTATTGGGGTGCCAGTGTGCTTAGTTGTTTAGAGGTCTTTGTACAGCTTCATACAATGTCTGATGATATTCTGCACATTGCCATTTTCACTATGAGTTTAAGTTATTCATAGGACATGTTTAAAACAGCTCATTGTCAAAACTGACATTTGTTTTAGTTCAACAAGTTTCATATACATAAGACGTGGTGATACTCGGGAAGGTTAGCCCAGTCAACAAATGCCCGCAGAAGTCAGATGTGTCAGCCAAAAGGCATAAGTATCGCAGCTCTGCAAACTGGCACAACACAATTACGTCTAAAACATTCCGGACGAACGCAAAAGAAGACAGTGTGATGTTCAAAGACAACGATAATCTCATCTTCCCCTTCTGTGATACTTTCTTAATTTTCCATACTGCCTTTAGTCTGATTAGAATTGCCATTGCCTGGGCAGTTCTTATTCTGAGGACCTACAATATACAATATGTATGTTCAGACCTACAACATATGTCTGTTCTGACCTATAACATACCATATGTATGTTCTTACCTACAACATACTATATGTATGTTCTGACCTACAACATACCATATGTATATTCTGACCTGCAACATACCATATGTATGTTCTGACCTACAGCATACCATATGTATGTTATGACCTACAACATATCACACGTCTGTTTTGACCTACAACATACCATATGCCTGTTATGATCTACAATATAACATAAATCTGTTATGTTCCACAATACAATTTATGTCTATTACGATCAATAATGTACTTTATTTCTGTTATTATCTGCAATATACATTATGTCTGTTGAGATGTACACTATACCTTATGTCTGTTGTGATCCACCAAACCTCCAATGATATACACCTTGTCCTCTGACAGAGTTGTGAGAATATTTGATGACTCACTCGTCAAGTAGATTAGACTATCTTTGGGGAAAAGCTGCTCATAGCTTTCAGTCTCCAGATAAACCTGTACAAAACAGAAATGATAGGTCTCTCTAACTACTCTCATAAACCTGTATAAAACAAAAATGACAGGTCTCTCTAACTACTCATAAACCTGTATAAAATAGAAATGATAGGTCTCTGTAATTACTCTCATAAACCTGTATAAAACAGAAATGACAGGTCTCTCTAACTACTCTCATAAATCTGTATAAAACAGACTGGCAGACTGTACAAGAATGTATGGGACAGAAATGGAATAAGCCTGCAAACAAAGCTGAAAGTCTATAAAGCAGTTGTATTATCCACACTGCTATATGCTTGTGAAACATGGACTGTTTACCAGCGACATGCTAGGAAATTAAACCATTTCCACACAGTCTGCCTTAGGAAGCTATTGAAGATTAAATGGCAAGACAAGATCCCAAACACTGAAGTTCTAGAAAGAGCATCCATGCCCAGTATCTACACTCTACTAATGAAAAATCAGATTCGCTGGGCTGGTCACTTAACTCGTATGCCAGATCACAGGCTCCCTAAACAAATTTTTTACGGCGAGCTGCGTTGTGGTAAACGCTCCCAGGTGGCAAGAGGAATCGTTTTAAAGACACTCTGAAAGTCTCACTGAAAGCTTTTGGAATTCATCCTGACACCTGGAAGACTGCTGCTAAAGACCGTAATTCATGGCGTACATCATTACATAAGGGTGCAGTCACTTGTGAAGCAACCAGGACTACAAGAGCTGTGAAGAAAAGGCTGGACAGAAAAACCACTGCAGGAGATCCTCCTCCTGGAACGTCAAGCATTCTTTGGCCGCATTGTCAAAGAACATTTTGAGCCAAAATAGGCCTTATCAGCCATCTTAGAACTCATGGCTCCATACTTTCAACCCCACTGGATGAAATGAATGGTCGTCATCATCATTCTTAATGGACAAACAACATAAAACAGAAATGATAGGTCTCTCTAACTACTCTCATAAACCTGTATAAAACAGAAATGATAGGTAAGAAAATCAATTCAGCTAACCAAGATGAAAGGAAGTTTGTTTTCCTTGAAGAAGTATGACACAATGCAGAGAAAGCAGAAAGGAGTCTGGATCACTGACTTACCCACTTTCACCTAGGAAAATCTCTATAATTTCCACCTGGCTTTTAGCACAAGTGTCCTGTTTTGTTTAGGTGCAGAGTTATCTACTTAGTCAGGTGGATACTTTGTCCTGAAGTGTATTTTGCATGTTCCTCTGTGTTGCCTTGTGATCTACTGAGATAAGTGGTGCTGTTGGTAATTTCCTTTCATGTAGCAGAGACCGTCATGTATCTTCTCATACTGTCCACTGCTTTAGATGACAGCTTTTCACTAATAGTCAATATTTTACATTACATGTGTGATCTTCTATATGGGAATATTTTGGCTCTTGATTAATGCAGCAAAGAAATTTGCTTCTATAGGCTATAATAGTTTAGCTTCTTGGCTCTTTCTGATCTTACTTAAAGTCACTATCCTCTGCATGATAGAAAACTAAAAACCACACATAAACACATATTAAACTTCTGTAGATTATATATGGACAGTTATTTATAGCAAATAAGACAACATGAAATACTGATGCTGTAAAACATGTATCTATTGTACTTATTTATCCATACACACAAAATCATTAAGTGTGGCGAGAGTTAATTATATTTAAAAAGCGGTGTGACAACTTACATCCCAGCCTTTGTAGTCTCCTATCTCATCCAGCCTCTGTTTGATTTTCCCACCCAAGCTACACAGATAAAGCTAAAAGTCACGGAGAATAAATGACAGAAAACAACTTTATATATACAGAAATAACTTTTAACAATGAAATAAAACACATCCACACATATAAACTGTTGCATGATAATTTTATAAGCTAAACTTAAATAGAAAATTATATAAATGAAGTGAAATCTTATTCATTCATTAGATCAATTAGTCTGAAAACTGGTGTTGGAGCCTCAGCAACTCTCTGCAGCACTGCATACATCTGTGTCCCAACGTCTTTGCATGCATGTGTGATGTAATGTTTCCTAGAACAGCCTCTTTTTATGCAGTGGCATACTGGTTAGTGAACTAGACTGCCAAGATAATAGCCCTGGTTAAATCATCATTAGTAACAATATTTTTTTTTTTATCAGTACGGCACGGTGGGTCAACCCAGCCACATAAAAATGGACACAAGACAATTTAAAGAATTCTCTGGGAATTGTTTGTAAAGGAATGGCAATAAGGAAAGAGGGCACCCCATCTCATTACTATCAGGGTTGTTAGCAATTTTTCACAGCCCCTACCTCTAAAGAAAGATTCTATAATACTTTTTTTTCTTGTTTTTAAATGTTGCATATCCCTTACAGGACGTTGCAGTCAACACCAGCATTTTTCAGCTGCTGTTGATGTACTAGTCAAGTTTTCACGTTCAGTAGTTTGCCATTGCTTTCTGAACGACCGGTTCCCATACCAACACGTTATACACAACAGTCTGCTGCACAAATCGGTCGTAGCTGCATTTCGAACGCCTGGTAAGTGGCTCATGAACCGCATTTGCAAGCCTTTGGCCACGGAGACCAGCTATAATACTATAATAATACTTTACTGTAATTTTTTTTTTCTTGTTTGTTACAGTGTGGTGTGAGAGAGTGCTTTGTAACAATCACAGGTTTCTCTCATCTCCCTACACCTTTATCTCATTTTCTAAGCTCCGATCTCTCTCTAAGTATCTCTTCTCTTCTTTCTCTCCCTCTCTAACATACCCTGCTTCTTGTGGAAACTGTGAGAATTTTAATCACCAAACGTATAAATACATATGGTTGAAAGTAATAATGTGGGCAGTTGAGCTAAATGCATGTGAAATAACAGTCAATAAGCAGTCACACTAGCATTATGGACTGTGTATAAATATGCTCAAGTTCAGTGCCCTTACTGAGGATGACTTTCTCTAACTGCAAATGAGCGTCCGAGAATCAGTTGTAGTTTTCGTAGGCAAATGGAAACTAGAAAGTTCTCTCTCGGGGGAATGGAAAAGGCAACGTAGAACTAGAAATGCAGTTTTATCGAAGAAGAGAAGAATTGTGTACATGTAAAAGCAGATTGAACATCTTGAATTGAGTACATAAATAGCCTTTGAATACATTGAATTATGCAAATGTAAACCAGACATTGGAAGCAACAGCCTCTTGTTTATGAAACTATATTAGTTATTTTAACCTGCAATGGATTTTGGGCTCTTCGGTTGGCTGAGTAACTGTGCTGTAGTTGGCTTGACAAAGAATTCACATCCTGAAAAAAAAATTATACATACATACATATATATATATATATATATATATATATATATATATATATATATATATATATATATATATATATATATATATATAGTAAAGTCAATAGTGATGCTCTCAGTTTCAACAAAAACTATACTTTCAAAGTGAATATGTACCAAGTCTGAATCGATAATGATAAACAAGATAAATGTTTTAATTTTGACTACATTCTGCATCAGTCAGTGTCTGTGGCTTAGGCGTCACTGCAAATTCACAATTCCCCGATATACCAGGTCGAGGGTTTGAAATAAGCTGATGGTGGGTTGAGAGCAGATGGCTTTGCATTGATTTCAATGGTATGAGGTTTGCATTGACTTCGATGGTATAAGTGCCGGGACCATTCAGAAAGCAATGGTAAATTACTGAACGTAATAATTGCCCAGTAATTCACAACAGCCAATAAATACTGGGGTTACTGCAATATCCTGTAAAAGAACATGCAATTAATTTTTTTTAAAACATCATGTATCATTAGATCTAAGTTATGCCATTTAAAAAAGTCAGTTAAAAGTTGACAGCATCAATTTCATTGCACCGGGTTTTTATCCCATATGGCTCAGTTCTTTCTGCAGCATCAAAAAGCATTGCACAGAGCACAAACTCTGTAGCTCCAGCGACGACCCCCAGGAGGTTAAGAAAAATGCACTCATAAATCGAAGGATGCGGCCCGGAATCGAACCCACAGCCTTCGAAGCCCGAGTCAGACGGCTTCAACACTTCACCACAGAGACGCCCAAGTTATGCCATTTACAACACATTAATAAAACAATATGCAGAACACACTATACATAAAATAATGTCAAAGATGTACACAGTACACGGACATACCAACTATAGCAACAAATACAACATAGACTGACATTAGAGCAAACAATTGTGCAACAAACACAAACACAGACTGACATTAGAGCACACAATTCCTCAACATTGACATTAGCGCAAACAATTACTCAACAAACACAACATAGACTGACATTAGAGCAAACAATTCCTCAACAATGACATTAGCACAAACAATTACTCAACAAACACAACACAGACTGACATTAGAGCAAACAATTACTCAACATACCTTTTCAGCCATATACTCATCCAAGGACAGATCTAACACAACTCTAATTTTGCATGATGAATTTTTCATTGTGTTGGACTTTAAACTTTTTCTTGTTGGGCCCAGATCTTCTCCTTTTTCACGCAGCTCAGCCAAACGGCGTTTCCTGTTTCGTTTAATATTGCGCCTTAAAGAAAAAACACTAACTTGAGACAGGGAGATACAATCACGTGTAAAAGCACAATGTGCAGAACAACTATTTTTAAAGTAATCCAACAAGTTACTTTCATACAAAATAATAATTTTGATAGTGCTTGTGAATGGGTGCATGAGAATATATGTATTAAACAAACATCTTATTCATCATCATATACCACATTGATAAACATGGACAGTCATGGTTTGTCATCTCACACCGTCCTGGATCAGGTCTGTTTTCTTGACTTGATTCTGCCATGTAGTCAAGCCATCCAGGTAGTTATCTGTGTCTTCCCATTGCTCTTGAGCATTTGTAAAGAAGTCTGCCATTTCATTCTTTCTTAGCAGCGACCATACTGGTCAGCATTGCTCTATAGAGACATCCTCTGCCAGCTGTTGTAAACTTCATACCATAACCAACAATTATCTGTCAGCTGTTCAACATCTTATTACAACGATTTGCACATTTAGGCAGCGATGAGGGCATAGTGGTTGGTGCACTTGCTTGCCAACACAGTGGTCTGGGTTCAATCTCCAGCCCTGAAGAGATGTTTTTCTCCGACCAGAACAGTTCTGAAAATGACTCAGTCATGTAAAATGGCTACTATATAATTTTTAGAAACATCTGGCCCCGGAAACATCTGGAAAGAATAAATGAGGAGAAAGGAGCGTGTTATGCCACCTTATTATGTCATATGTGATGGCCTAGCACTTCACACTCAGTATCACACTCAGTATCAGACTTTTTATCTTAAAACCTTGATGCTTCCTTTTCTATTAAAATACAAATTCTCAGTGTCATTACTTTCTGCTAAGCAGAAACAAAAGTCACTGCAGTTGTCAAGGTCATCATAACATAGCAGGTCTTTTGCAGAATGTCGTTCTCATCACAGTCTATTAACAAATTTCTTGATCCACTGCCAGTTCTCCTGTCTCATGCACAAGGTGTCTCCATTGTCCTGTGTCCATCTTTGTGCAGCAAGGTGTTGTTTTGAGCACAGTCTTGTTCCATTTGTCTGAATTTACAATTATGCTGGCCATATCAGTCATCAATGGTTGATAGAGAGCCAGACAATAAAATCATTATTTTCAAATAGTACTATATATATATATATTTCATATATCATTTGAGTGTGCATAAAACTGAACCCAAGTCCAAGTAGTACAAACCAAAAGGTAAAGGTAGTAACAAATCAGCTACTCCCATTGGGGTGTCTGGGATGACAGGCATTGGTAGTACCTTTGGTAAGGATGGCTGTCATGCCCTTTTCAGGGCCCATTCCCAAATGGTTCCAGCCTGACATCCAACTCACGCCTGTGGCTCTTAGTAGCTGTCAGCATGCTGCGCCCCCCCCCCCCCCCACCCCCCCCCCCCCCCGACAACGGGCGTGACAGGCCGGCAAAACCAGGCGAGGGTAACTTATTTAGCATCCAAGCCAATCGGTGAACTAGGATATTGCCTACATGTGAAGACAGTAGTTCGGCGGACTGCGCGGACAAAATCATAGATGATTCAATGGGCAAGACGGCGTTTTACCTGCAAAAGCGTTGTGGATCATAATGAGCATGGCAAGGCACGTAGAGCACCCTGGTCAACCACTGCACCTGTATTCCTCTCCAGTCATCTTGACTTGTCTTGCCACTGGATTCAGATGGACTCAGGCGAGAGAGTGTGGTCAACGAATTGCGCAACACATCCTCACTTTAAATCCAATTCATTGTGAAGTCATTCTTCATCCATTAGGGTATGTAGTGTTAGGTCCTCCCATATTTTAGGCCAGAACATGAAGTGAGTTGGCCATTCCACTTCCCCATCACCGTTCCTTCCCAGAACACTTTGAAAATATCTGCACCCATTTTTATGAGGCTGGAAGACACAAGAGCAGTACTGTAGGGGGAACACAGCCCTACCTCTGCTGGGGATTGAATTGTCATGGCAGATAATTAAGCTAACCACCATGCCACTCTTTAAATTGTATAGCACTGAATATTTCTGTGGTAATCCCACATACTCATGATTATCATGATACTTGATACTGCGGTTGAAACACAGCTGTGGTCAACTTGGCAGCAGACTGCCTTACGTTGGTTTTTTTATGACATAGTATTTGTGGCGGTTGTTCAGAAAGCAGTGACAAACTACTGAATGTAAACATGCCTAGGAATCAAGAAAAGCCAAAATTGATGGGGTTGACTGAATGACTGCAATGTCCTGAAGGAAGGATATGCAACTAACTTTTTATAAAAATAAATAAACAAACCAACAGTACACTGTGAAAATACATACCGCCTTTCAGGCTTGATCTCTAGCCATTTTTGTCTTTTGCGCTGTTTCTTTAGCTGATTTTTTGACATCGTCGGTTCTTGCTGCTGAGACCAGGAGTCTTCGGGTTTTTTGACATCTTGTTGATCTCCGTCTACGACTGCTTCTCCTACATGTGGTACGATTGCATCTATGACCTTATCTTCATTCATTTTGATATTTTGCTTGCCGTCTTTTATTAGCACGCTAGATCAAACTAGATGCTATGTCTCCTAGCAATTTTAGTCTTAATTAATTGAAAATGAAATCTACTACGAACTGTAACGGCTAAAAAGCGTATCCACGTTCCGTTTTTTATTTTACACAACACACCAACAGGAAACATGAAAGTTTATGCCCTGGGAGTAAACAATGTTATTTTTTCATAGCTAATTCTTTTATTAAATTTTAAATCTATGCATTATAAATAATTTTTTTTACTATCTAGTATCAAATAAAAACTACTAAAACTATTATTTGTAGTGATTCAAAAGTTTCTGTAACATTATTAAACTCTAAAACTATTAAAATAATTACTCCCTATCAGTGATAGGAAAATCCCGAAAAGTTGACTTGTAGAACTACAATACAGGGACGGCGGAGCAACCGCCTCCACGTACACACCAGAGTTCTAGGAGCAGCTCAGTGTGAAACTTTTGTTAGGCAATTGTTGATTTAGTATCTGGGTTCTATATCTGCACTGTATTTATCACCTGTGTGTATCCTAAGTCGAGTTCGGTATAGTTAGATAACGAAAGTAGACCAGTGGGTCAAGGAAGCGATGATACTAACTGAAGTACTGAACTAACCCAGCTGGGTCCGCTATCTAACCTATCACTAATCTATCCACTGCCACTATCACTTTCTTTCGGTCAGTTCTTCAGGTTGAAGTTCAGCAGCTGACAAGTGTAGCTGTGTTAGAAGTTGGAATATTAGTTTAATAGCGCCAACACAGTACTTTGAGCTGTTTGCATATTTCTGACATTATCATTATTACCCGAATATAATAATTAATATATTGCTTTGTTCGCTTCATTCATATCTTAGAGCCGTGATAAATTTTGTCATTTTTACAAACATTGCATTTATTCAGTAACAATTTGTGAAAATAATTATTTGCTTAACTGTGGTAAAGTAAAAATTCGCAACAATGGAGTGTACCTGCAGATTAATTTCCGTTGTACTTGTAGCTTCATCACTGCTAAAATGTAAGTATATAATTATAAAACTATATAATATACAGTATATTATACTCTTGCCGGTCTCTCTGGCCTAGGGGTTAGTGACTTTCTCCGTAATCCCGTATACTCTCGTGAGTAACGTGACGACGGCGAGAATCGGTAGTGGTTCTAACCGTGTCCGAAACTTACTGGGTACGTGAGCCGGCCGCTCACAAAGCATTGGCAAAACTACTGAGCCTAATCTTGCCAGAAATCACTAATCACTGAAAGATGCTGATGTTGACAGCGATATACTGTCAAGGATATGCAAACATTTATTTTATTTATTTAATATACTCTTCCTTCATTTATTTAATAAACAAAACAAAAAAAAAGTTAGTTGCCTATCCTTTACAGAACGTAGCAGTCAACCCCAGAAATTCTTGGCTGTTTGTGATTTCTTGGCAAGTTTACGTCCAGTAGTTTGCCATTGCTTTCTGAACGACCAGCACCCCTACAATTTCATTAAAAAAAACAACATAAGGCCAAATCACTCACAGCTGTGTTTCCAATGCAGTACACGAGATTATGAACTGCATCCATTACTCCTTCACCACGGATACAAAGATATCCCCATAACAGAGATGCTGCAATGCTAGGGTGTGAAGTGTGCCAGTAGTATATTGGGTCATCAATTAAAGTCACCATACAATAAGGTGAGATGACTAGTTCACAGCCTTGCTAGTTTCCTTTAGAAAAATGATCTGGTATTCATGTTCCAAAGGTTGGATAAATGCAGAACCCTACAGGTCAAACAACAAACATTGAATCCTACAGTTCAAAGCCAGCGAGGGTCAACAACAACAAAAGTGACCACAATACTAGTGGACGACAACAACCCCCCACAAGTGCCCATGATAAGGGCATGCACGCTAACTTATTACAATTGGAGATTTAACTCAGGTCACAGTGTTGATGAATGAATGCACTATGTCTGCACTACATTAGTTCTGAATGTACACACAAAGCTTGTGCATGCAGTGAGCTTTGTCACGAAGTGTTGTTGACTCATCTAAGGGCATGAGGACTAATACGTTTCTGTCTATTCAAACATTATACATCTCTCCTTATACTTGAAATATAAAACGACAACCAAGAAACTGCTACTGCAACAAACCTTCATAAAACGATATGATTTTCTATCTTGCAGACTTTAATCTTCCGACTCCTGTCACATGTCGACAAACTCAATCGCTCCACAAGAACCACTTGAAATCACACACACTGAATTAACACAAAGAGCGGCATAACTGACTGTTAGCCATGCTCAAAAGACATGCTGCGTCCGAACAGGACGGCAGCCCAAGTCTAACTCCTTAGTGACGTTTTTCGTGACGCTTCCCTAGTTTCCCTGTGCACTCTATAATTGTACATTTCGGTGCATGTTTTAGGGAAGCTCCCTTCAGCCTTTCTCAGTCTGCTATGTGTCAGTGACTGATATGTGGCATTATGCCCCCCGCCCTACAAATTAAATGATATTATCATTTAATTCATATACATTCATTACCCATGACAAATAGCATCACTGACAACCTAAGTATCAATTGCTGAACATGACATTATGGTTCCCGTTAATAACCCTCAAAAAAAAAAAAAAATTACTGATGGGCATGCCCTCCTGCTCACACCCACGGTGAGCGTCATGTGGCCGGCCTATGGGAGGGCCGGACCAACTAATGATACCATTAGTCCCTAATGTCCTCACTCTAGGTCAAAACCCGGAGTTGTGGACGAGAGTATCAATCGGTATCATGCCGTCTGTATCAGTTGCCGATCCTCGTTGTCGCTGGCTATGCATATATCTTGCGTTGTCATTTAATGGCTGTAGGTGAGGTAGAGGCTGTCGCTGATCACATTCTAATTTAAGGGATATTTCTAATATTATTAAGTGCCGTACCAATAATACAACAATATAATTCATTCAACTAGCAATATCATAATAGCATCAGCTCTCTTTGTGTAAATAATGATCACCTAACCAATCATATTTCCGTAAATATTCTAATAAACTAATACTCTTCATACTCCAACATGATAAATCTTCTTCTTCAATCGACTGTTGTAATGTGGTATCATTGCCCAATGCTCATACCTGTATGTAGAGAAGCTAACTCATCATGCTTTAATCTACCCATCGGTGCCTGTAAAATTGCTGACATAACCATATAAGTTAGTATCCATAAATCGTCTTTAACTTTCTGACGATCATATGTCGGTATGATATTGACTGCCTTCACCATATCTCAAAGAGAGTTTCCCCAAACCTCTTAGATTAATGACGCTGGTTAGTCCATAGTACACCTCGATATTCACATATCTTGGTACAATTCTAGTGTACTGTTACATCCGCTCAGGGGAGTTGCTTCTATCCCAGTACACCTCACTGCACCCTCACATCACGTGTGTTTTCCTCTGTACCTTTATTATAACAACAATTGACAAACCTTTGCGTATGATCAAGCAGTAAATCAAAACTAATTTGTAAGACCACATGCATAGTCTAAAACCTAATATGTAAGGATCTTTATACTAACATTTAGCACAAATACTACAGATCAAATGACCATCACCCACGAATACAACAAATAAACACCATTCACTTAGTTTCCTATCATTGAACTCATGAACAACCTTAATCACGTGCTGGATTCACGTGAGAACAACATGACATTCTTTTATTCATGACGATGTAAATTAAATTAAATTATCTCTTAACTTTCAGGTGTATTAGCCGTTTTTTAAATGTCATTCATATTTTAGTATCTCGATTTCATCTGATAACAGTTTTTTTGTTTTTTTTCGACCAAATCCCAGTATGTTTTCACTCAATTTAACAACGTCGTGTATTTCTAATTTGTTATTGAATTGTTATTCATCGTTGACACAGAAGTTTGTCCTTCTAGTATTCGACTGATGTAATGACTGGGTAATTGGGCATCCATATAAAGTAGGTCTCAAACGTTGTATCATCGATTCGGGCGACGACTTGCCCTGCTGGAAAAGTTATCGCCTATCCTGAACACGTTGAATCGGAATTTTCTTCTGATCTCGACATAATTGAGTACGGTTGATATAATGGACGTGGGATGAAGTAAGCATCTGCAGTTTGGTGATTCGATGTTGTAGAACATTCCTCAAAGCAGAAAGATGCGAAAAAGATACCTTTAAATTTGAAGCATATATGGATTTCGTGACTTGAGTACCTCGGCCTGGGCCAATAAGCAAAATCTGGTCATGATTTTAGCTTAATAATATCAATTGAATGTAGACTGGCCACTGTTGGCTGTAGCATGGCCTAAGAAAGTTTCATGTATGCAAATCATGCTTTCATAATTGACGTATGTGTTTTAAGACTCCAGCAGCTCTGAAATTATATTGATTATTGATCGGCTTTCTGAAGATTGCTGTAATAAGTCCTGTGGACGTATCGACAAGCTTTTGTTTCTTCAGTGATATTTGATGCGAGTTATAATTATGTAACATTATTATAAAATATAATTCCGTTGTAGACCGATTCTTTCAAAGTCAAAATTTCGATTCTATATGTGTGTCGTACTGATTCTATACACAATTAGTTCTCGGTATGTAGCGTTTATAAAAATGTCAATGAACGCGCTCCTCCGATTTGACACAAATGGAACCGCAAAAGTTTATTTGTCAATTAATTTCCCGTTGAAACTGTATTTGCTGTATCTGTGAAGACCACTCTTAATCTTGCTAGCTGATGTTACAATGTTCATGTCGCCGGAACATCAAAATACCGCAGACGAACGTTTATGCAGATCAAGACAATTAGGTGTTCGGAGACTGTGTAAATTCCCTAGTAATGCTACCAATCTGTTGTTTGTTCGAGTAAATGTACATAATAAATAATGGTGAAATGAATCTTCAATTCCGATACTTCTTATTGGCTGTATGAACGTTCTCAAGTCATTTTGTTCTGTTAACTGACTGTGACAGATGTTGAATTCTATTATGTAATACATCAAGCACAATGCGATTAAATAGTAACTGTATCTTCTCAAGCATTAATGCTGTAAAGAATGTAATCAACGTAGCTCGCCTTCAATGAACAGCGCTGGATTAAAACCATAAGAACAGATGAAATCGAATCGTTGGCATGATTGTGTCAGAATCAATCTCTATATAATTTGATAAACAGCTTCATCCAATAGTCATCAAATTCTACCGTGCCTGGTGAATCTTTCTTAAATTCCAGAATAAACAATATGTTCTGAGAACTTTTTGTTCATAATTTTAAAATAAGATTCACTTGCTTTCATCCAAGTGTTCAATTCTCAATGTACACGTATCAATTTGACTTCATCCAAACCATCGTTTCCAGGAATTCAATGATTACTGCAATTTTCAAAGTTCAGTGAATTTCGACTGTTTTACCTTAAATTATAGTCTTGTGTCGTTGTAATTCAAGAAATTTCTTTGCGAACGTTCTTGTAAAACCGCGTATATAATTCCTCTGTACAACTGTTTGCTCTTTTTTTATTTTATGACAGTATTCTTGTGTGTAATAACAGACATGTTAGCACCTTCATCAAGTATTTGAGACAAAAAATGTGAACTGGAGTATCCTAATATGACGGTGAATCAAACAGTTCGATGCCGGGTTTTAGCATCTTTTTAGAGTTCCATCAGATAATCGGTAGCTGTCTCCTTAAAAGTGCCTGTTACACCAGGTCAGCATCTGAAGTCCATGAGAACAAGCGGTACGGATTCAACTGATGAACAGTAATACCGTAGATCACAGTCGAGATTTTCGAATACCGTCGAACAACATCCTGGTCCAAACGCAATTGCATGCTCTTCTATCACACATACGCCTTGAAGAGTACTAATTTACTGTCCATGTACGCTTTCTTTCACTTTAACACACTATGATTACAACAGTTTATATGTCAAATTATTTCACGTTGAACTATATGTTCCTGTATCTATGAAGACGAATTGTACTTGGATTTGATTGAATGATAAATGGTATCGTGATCCTGAGTTTAACTTTCAAATTTTGAATAAATATATTGTATCTTCAGAATAAGTCTTGACGACATGCTAGCTAATGTTCTGACATATAATGTTCGTGTCGCTTCATATAAAATGTTTATGTAGATCAATATAATTGCATGTTGAGAACTTGCGTGTGTCAATTTGTTGTTTATTCAAGCAAATTTTGTCAGTTGAGTTTTTCATTATCGTATGAATGTTGTACATCATTTCCTCCGTTACTGAATATGACATTTGTTAATTTTCCTTACTTGATCCATCAAACAAACTGCGATTAAATATTAGTTGAAAAGTTTCTTGAATCAAAATCATAAGATACTTTCCGGATGTTTTGTGTATGACCAAAATGATGATGTCATCACCACTGCTCAAAATTTGGTTACTTGGTGGTTTGAGATTATTCCACATATAGTAAATTATATATGAATGGCGTCATGATACAAATCTGCATGTGACCTTGGCCTTCATTTATATATGGCTCGATTCGTTAAATTACTGCAACATATGTCGTAAATTGATAATAAATCACGAGTTCAGTAATAATTACTACCGGTACAAGACCCCATTTGTCACGAAGTGTTGTTGACTCATCTAAGGGCATGAGGACTAATACGTTTCTGTCTATTCAAACATTATACATCTCTCCTTATACTTGAAATATAAAACGACAACCAAGAAACTGCTACTGCAACAAACCTTCATAAAACGATATGATTTTCTATCTTGCAGACTTTAATCTTCCGACTCCTTTCACATGTCGACAAACTCAATCGCTCAACAAGAACCACTTGAAATCACACACACTGAATTAACACAAAGAGCGGCATAACTGACTGTTAGCCATGCTCAAAAGACATGCTGCGTCCGAACAGGACGGCAGCCCAAGTCTAACTCCTAGTGACGTTTTTCGTGACGCTTCCCTAGTTTCCCTGTGCACTCTATAATTGTACATTTCGGTGCATGTTTTAGGGAAGCTCCCTTCAGCCTTTCTCAGTCTGCTATGTGTCAGTGACTGATATGTGGCAAGCTTCAGGGCATGTAAAAGGGTCCTTTACATTATTGTTTAATAAAAGCAGCATCACTGAACTCAGGACACCCTGAAAGGGACGAGGCACCTATGTAATATTGAAGTGTATTGATGCTCTCAACCCCGTCACACATTTTGTAGTAAATTCCAGCTCTCAGTCTTTCGTATTGTATATATTTATGTGTTAGTATTGTTTGATATCATAAAGTAATATAACCAAAAACTTAAGTTATTCCAGTTGTTAACAGGTTGGCATGGTTGAAAGTCATACTGGTTGGAAAAATAACCCGTGCTCTCTAGCTGCATACATGGACTTCTGAGCCGTGTATCATAACCCCTGGGCTACCACAGGGGTAAGAAATTTCACCAGTGCTTATCAATGTGGATACGAGCAAGATTGCCTCAAGGCACTAACATCTGCAAATGATGTTCTTGCATACAGGCAGGGAAGGGTAAGAAATCAAACAGCTCAGGAGCTGCAGATGACACTGGACAAAGTAATGGATTGGTGCATGGAGATAAATGCTGTCATTAACAATGAAAAGGCATCTGTCTTGTGGTGTTCTCTGGACATAGTAGTAGGCCTCTTTCAGTCCTGTAGGACTGTAGAGTCATGCCACTGGGGAGGCACCTGACAGCACCGCTGGTGATTGTATAGTCCAATGCGAGAGTTATAATCTCTGTCACAGTTTCTGCATCTGTAAGACAAGGCTGGTCCCACAGTAAGTGACCACATTTTATGCCTGTGCCTCCTATCCTCAGTTTGTTGGATCAGATTGTGCACAAAGAGCACCAGTCCGTTTCATACATCTCTTCTCCAGGGACATCTGTCTCTAGCAACTCTTTCCCATATATCTGGGTCTATGCCCAGGGTTTGCATATCTTGTTTACACACATCCCCTTGTCACATTTGGGGTCTTCCAGTTGGCCTCTTCCCTGTGGCTAGTTCTCCATGTAGATCTTTGGGAATACATTCATCATCCATTCAAGATACATGGCCCAGCCACCGGAGGAGTCTCTGCTTGAGGAGGGAGTGCACTGTGGTAATATCCGCTCTTTCAAGTATGTGTTTGTTTGTTATGAGGTCTTTCCACGATATGCCCAGGATACATTTGTGACAGCTCATATTAAACTTTCAATTAAACTTTCTTTCCTATCGTGAGTACAAAGTCCAGGATTCAGACCCATAGAGTAGTGTGCTAACAACACAAGCTTTATATACCTGAAATTTTGTACGCTCTGTTAGTCTATTATTCTCCCAAACTCTCTTAGTTAGCCTGGAAAGTGTTGTGGCTGCCTATCTAATGTTTGTTTGTTGAAACTTTTGGGCAAAGTGATGGATAGGCGCACGGAGATAAATGCTGACATTAACACAGAAAAGGTATCTGTCTTGTGGTACTTTCTGGACAATATGGTTGTTAAAGCTGACCTCCCATCTCACAATAAATGGTAGAAATATGAATAGAGAAAACAGTCTGAAGCACCTGAGAATCACTTTTGATAGAAATCTGTCCTTTAGGGATCATGTTGAAGTGGTGGTTACAAAATGTCAGAAGGGGCTCAATACACTGAAGTGTATGGCTGCAAGGGACATGGAGCAGAAAATGCTATTCACACTTTTTCAGCACTTGATAATTTCATTGGTAGTGTATTGACTAGGAATGCTCACTGTCTCAAAGAACCAGCTAGTGAAACTAGAGCGCATACAGAATGAAACCACGAGGGTGAAACTTTGTGAGTCCGTTACGATTATGACATGCGTGTATTGTTTGTCCACCAGCATGCAGAACACCACCGTGATTATCTGCACCTCCATTCTCGGACTAGATGTGGTAATCACATGTAGGCTCTCCTGCACAAAACATCATCCAACAACCTTCACCACAAACCCCAGGCA
Organism: Cepaea nemoralis; assembly: GCA_014155875.1. NCBI lineage: Eukaryota > Metazoa > Mollusca > Gastropoda > Stylommatophora > Helicidae > Cepaea > Cepaea nemoralis. The sequence continues at coordinate 371,859 of JACEFZ010016980.1, read as the reverse complement.
CTTCTTTTCAACCCAGTATCAACGTCATGAACGGCTATGCTGCAGAGCCCTCCTTCCTCTCTCAAAGTCCAGAAAGCTCTTAAAAAGGAGAAGTTGCATTCATTTCATTCTTGAAACTGAATAAATTAATATGCCATTATGAAGCTGAAAAACATCTGGTGACTGCAGAAATGTGGTTTCTGAGGAAAATGCAAAGAATACCATGGACAGACAGAAAAACCAATGACAAAGTACTACAGGAGACAAATGAAAATCGTAAATTGATTAGAGAAATTAGACGTAGACAGTCAAAATTTTTTGGATATGTTATGAGCAGAAATGGATTGGAGAACTTAGTGACAACTGGCAAGATTTAAGGGAACAGACCAAGGGGAAGACTGGGAAGTAAATACCTAGATGGCTTGGCCACATGGCATGGACGAGACAGGAACACTGAGCTGATCCACAACTCTGGTGATCAAGTGAAATGACGAGACATGACCGCCCATGCTTTCCGGCATGGTACATGATTGATTGATTATGAATTAATTGGCTCGAATCTCAACTATATATAAAGACGTTAATATGGTTCAGGGTTATTTCATAATTTCAGGTGCTGCACTTAAATATGATAAGTCCAAGGTTTATTCATACTCGTACCAGACTGATATCCTTCTCAATGAAGTCAACAGTAAAAAATCAACAAGAGCACAAGAGGATGTAGGTGTCCTGTTATCAGTTGACTTTGATCTGTCCACTGTATATCAAGATGATTCCTCCCAAATATTCAAGCTATTGGTGAGTTATCCCCTTTATTTTCTTATTTTACACACAACAAATATTTGCTTATATCTAAATGTCACCTATTGGGAGGTGAAAGAATGGTTTTAAAATATGTTTACTTTGGTTTGATTTGTGAAGGATCACTTTCATTGCACACATATATCTCCATCACGTGCTCCAGTCTCCTCCCATAGATCACACACAGATATCTCCATAAGTGCTCCAGTCTCCTCCCATAGATCACACACAGATATCTCCATAAGTGCTCCAGTCTCCTCCCATAGATCACACACAGATATCTCCATAAGTGCTCCAGTCTCCTCCCATAGATCACACACAGATATCTCCATAAGTGCTCCAGTCTCCTCCCATAGATCACACACAGATATCTCCATAAGTGCTCCAGTCTCCTCCCATAGATCACACACAGATATCTCCATAAGTGCTCCAGTCTCCTCCCATAGATCACACACAGATATCTCCATAAGTGCTCCAGTCTCCTCCCATAGATCACACACAGATATCTCCATAAGTGCTCCAGTCTCCTCCCATAGATCACACACAGATATCTCCATAAGTGCTCCAGTCTCCTCCCATAGATCACACACAGATATCTCCATAAGTGCTCCAGTCTCCTCCCATAGATCACACACAGATATCTCCATAAGTGCTCCAGTCTCCTCCCATAGATCACACACAGATATCTCCATAAGTGCTCCAGTCTCCTCCCATAGATCACACACAGATATCTCCATAAGTGCTCCAGTCTCCTCCCATAGATCACACACAGATATCTCCATAAGTGCTCCAGTCTCCTCCCATAGATCACACACAGATATCTCCATAAGTGCTCCAGTCTCCTCCCATAGATCACACACAGATATCTCCATAAGTGCTCCAGTCTCCTCCCATAGATCACACACAGATATCTCCATAAGTGCTCCAGTCTCCTCCCATAGATCACACACAGATATCTCCATAAGTGCTCCAGTCTCCTCCCATAGATCACACACAGATATCTCCATAAGTGCTCCAGTCTCCTCCCATAGATCACACACAGATATCTCCATAAGTGCTCCAGTCTCCTCCCATAGATCACACACAGATATCTCCATAAGTGCTCCAGTCTCCTCCCATAGATCACACACAGATATCTCCATAAGTGCTCCAGTCTCCTCCCATAGATCACACACAGATATCTCCATAAGTGCTCCAGTCTCCTCCCATAGATCACACACAGATATCTCCATAAGTGCTCCAGTCTCCTCCCATAGATCACACACAGATATCTCCATAAGTGCTCCAGTCTCCTCCCATAGATCACACACAGATATCTCCATAAGTGCTCCAGTCTCCTCCCATAGATCACACACAGATATCTCCATAAGTGCTCCAGTCTCCTCCCATAGATCACACACAGATATCTCCATAAGTGCTCCAGTCTCCTCCCATAGATCACACACAGATATCTCCATAAGTGCTCCAGTCTCCTCCCATAGATCACACACAGATATCTCCATAAGTGCTCCAGTCTCCTCCCATAGATCACACACAGATATCTCCATAAGTGCTCCAGTCTCCTCCCATAGATCACACACAGATATCTCCATAAGTGCTCCAGTCTCCTCCCATAGATCACACACAGATATCTCCATAAGTGCTCCAGTCTCCTCCCATAGATCACACACAGATATCTCCATAAGTGCTCCAGTCTCCTCCCATAGATCACACACAGATATCTCCATAAGTGCTCCAGTCTCCTCCCATAGATCACACACAGATATCTCCATAAGTGCTCCAGTCTCCTCCCATAGATCACACACAGATATCTCCATAAGTGCTCCAGTCTCCTCCCATAGATCACACACAGATATCTCCATAAGTGCTCCAGTCTCCTCCCATAGATCACACACAGATATCTCCATAAGTGCTCCAGTCTCCTCCCATAGATCACACACAGATATCTCCATAAGTGCTCCAGTCTCCTCCCATAGATCACACACAGATATCTCCATAAGTGCTCCAGTCTCCTCCCATAGATCACACACAGATATCTCCATAAGTGCTCCAGTCTCCTCCCATAGATCACACACAGATATCTCCATAAGTGCTCCAGTCTCCTCCCATAGATCACACACAGATATCTCCATAAGTGCTCCAGTCTCCTCCCATAGATCACACACAGATATCTCCATAAGTGCTCCAGTCTCCTCCCATAGATCACACACAGATATCTCCATAAGTGCTCCAGTCTCCTCCCATAGATCACACACAGATATCTCCATAAGTGCTCCAGTCTCCTCCCATAGATCACACACAGATATCTCCATAAGTGCTCCAGTCTCCTCCCATAGATCACACACAGATATCTCCATAAGTGCTCCAGTCTCCTCCCATAGATCACACACAGATATCTCCATAAGTGCTCCAGTCTCCTCCCATAGATCACACACGGATATCTCCATAAGAGATCCAGTCTCCTCCCATAGATCACACACGGATATCTCCATAAGAGATCCAGTCTCCTCCCATAGATCACACACGGATATCTCCATAAGAGATCCAGTCTCCTCCCATAGATCACACACGGATATCTCCATAAGTGCTCCAGTCTCCTCCCATAGATCACACATCATATCTCCATAAGAGATCCAGTCTCCTCCCATAGATCACACACAGATATCTCCATAAGAGATCCAGTCTCCTCCCATAGATCACACAGGGATATCTCCATAAGTGCCCCAGTCTCCTCCCATAAATCACACAGGTATCTCCGTAAGTACTCTGGTCTCCTCCCATAGATTTCACACACGATATTTCCATAAGTACTCCAGTCTCCTCCCATAGATCACACAAGGAAAATCTCAGGACGGTTCATGAACTCTGTTACACCAGTGAGGATCCAAATCTGTGTACAGCAGACTCACACATGCTATAAATTATTTGTGGGTAGGATTTACAACGTAATGTTTTTCAGCTGCCGAGGGATTTGTTAATGTGTGTGGTGTGCACATGGGTTTTTCAGATTGTTAGCCCTTGCCAGAACAGGCTAGATATCTAATAAACTATCCCAATATTGGGGGAGTATGCCATCCTAGTTTTATATTTGTGAAAATACAAACAGGCAAAACTGTAAGACAAACATGGTCTGCTTTAGCCAGATACTGATGCTGTGACCTCTGATCTACTCCATCCACAAGCATGTGAGACAACATCAACATTATAGTTTTATTGCATTCCCAAGCCACAGAAATAAGAAACCATTATATGTTCAATAGTATCAAGAGAGCCTTGTTTTCTTGCCATCATGGCATATTGAGGATAATATGCTCAGTGCACATGCAACACTCAATGGGTTTACCTTCCATAAAATGTGCTGGTGTCCAGCTTATGAAGCATTGTTGACCATAGAGCCATGTGGTTGCTAACAAATCTAACCTGTGTGTGTGTGTATATACGTGCGTGCGTGTGTGTGTGTGGAGGACATTTGAAAATGTAACTTTTGTTGAAATTAAATAAAGACATTGAAGTTTAATACAAGAGACAATATTCCAGACATAGACAATCAATTTCAAGCGAATGAAAGAAGAGGAAGTAGCTGTTTGTCAAATGATATAAATATTTCCAATAATCTTTTCACTAGCTGTCCTGAATTAACATGACAGGTAGGTATAATGGTTTTTTTAAAAACTCTAATAAGTGATTTTATTTGTAACTAGGTACAAACAACTAGTCCACACAAGTAAATCAAACTATAGGTTAACTTCTATATTTACCTACGATTATGTTCTTACACGATCTGGAACTAATTTACCCCTCTTTAATATATTGTTGAATAGTGTTTATTGTTTAGTTTGCTTGGTTTCATATTCTCTTGTTGATTACCTTGAAAATTACTATACCCATATTTTGTTGTGTGCTGCATGTTGTATTTCAGACTGATTAAACTTGGGTATGTATTTTTTAACTGAAAATAATCCATACTGCTTCTGGCCATTGACATCTAGATTCTGGGGATGGTACTAACTACATAAGCTTCATTGCTAAATAGATACAATGTACAGTGTACAATATGTATGTACAATACAGGGTTGCATGTGGTGTATATATATTCATAGCCACCTCAGAAATGAAGAGTTAACATTTTGAATTCTGAGAAATGTGGATTCTAGGTCTTGCGTGTGTGTGCATTGGACGTTTCAGAAATGCTAGTGATAAATGAAAATTGTCATATGGGTTAGATGCCCATGTATGAAAATGAAAAATGTCTTATGCAAAAAAGTCACTTAGATTCTCTTAGAATAAAAGATGTTAAACAAATTAATATTGCCACTCATCACCATAGGATTTTTGTGATAGTGAATACTGAATTTAAAAATCATCACTCCGCTTGGGACATCCCCACATTGTATGTGATTATTACTTCTAGATACAGAATTTACACCACGGTACTCGGAACAAACCCATAAATACAAAGGACTTGCACTTAGGGTTGCCAGGTCTTGTAACTGAGAAACCAGAACATTTCTCTTAGAATGACAGATGTTACAGAAATTATTATTATCACACATCATTATCAACATGTGCCCTGCCAACTGGTAGAGACATTCTTGTCTTTTCAAAGATCTCTGTCCTTGTGTTCCTGATCAACACAGCTCATGATATGTCTACAATGTCAACCGTCACAATCTATATAGCATCATTTCTCTCGGTCTACTATCTCTGTGTCTTCTCCCACTGATCTTTCCAGTTATCACATTATTTGACCAAAGAACGGTGTTTGTCTTTTGTTTTAGTTGTATATAGCGTTCTACTGGCTGGCTCCCTGGCCGAGGGGTTACCAGCTTTCGAATACTCTCGTGGTTGACGCTAGCGCACGAGAATTAGAAGTGGTTCGAGTCGCGCCAATGACTTATGAGAGTATGGAGCCGGTCGCTCAGAAAGTCGTGGCGTGCTGATGAGCGTAATCTAGCCTAGGAATCAACATACAGCTGAAAGATGCTGGTGTTGACCGCAATATCCTGAAACAGGATGGAAACGCGGGGGGAAAAAAATAACGTTCTACTATCATTAGTCTATTTCATGCAATTGCTGTTAGTTTATTTGTTAGTCCAAAGTATTCACAATATTTATCTTAGAAACCACGCTTCATTGCTTCAAGTCCTTCCTAATTTGTTCATTCACGTTGTTTGATTTACTGCCATACAGCAAAATACGTTCTGTATAACATGCCAGTACTACCTTTCTGGCATTCAGTGATAGTAACATTTTACACGACATTTTTCATTTTCTAAAATACAGCTTTTGCTTGATAAATTCTGCTCTTAATCACAGTCACAAGTTAAACAATTCCGCCAACTGAAAATCGAGAAGCAGTACAATTTATCTTGCATTTGACAGGAAAACATTGAGACAAACTGGCATCCCAGAAGCAGAGAGAGAGAGAGAGAGAGAGAGAGAGAGAGAGAGAGAGAGAATTGTTTAATTAAAAACTTAGACTGTCCCAGAAAACCGGTGCTACATGATGATCTTGAGGATGATGATGATGGTCCACGTTAGAGAATACCCGCCATGTTATTTGATATCGATTTTGCATCAAAGTTTCAGCTACCCACGGTTTTTCAAGTCTCGTGGGTCTCATTTGCACATGTTAGTTATGGTTCAAAGTCCAGAATGAAGAAGAGGAAGAAGAAAAGTCTTATCGGCTTTACTTTCTATACATGTTTGTGTGCGTTGATTGATTGCTTGTTTTGTGAAAGCTGCGGAAGTCTGAATTTTTAACTCTTTAGTCCGATTTATTGGCGTTCAGGTCGTTTGAATTGCCGACACTTTCCTCCAGACCCTATACCGAAGCATCGTCTCCACGGCGACTGCAGTAGAGTTCTCCTTCACCTCCCCAAGCTCAGAAACCAATGGGGCGTGCAAGACCGGCACTGGAACTTCACATCTGTGGAGAGGAATATTAGGATATGACTAGGTCATGATCCAGCACTCATCTCATTTTGTTCCTCTGGTACTTTGCGGTGTCGAAGTGAAGAATAAACAGCGGGATAGTGCCCGTTTATGGGCTTCCTGTATTGACATCCCGTGGACTCTGTTATTCACTAAAACTAAGATGATGTAGCACAATGTATACAGATTGGCTGGAATTAGGTGTGGGGGGGGGGGGGGGGGGGGGGGGTTGCTCACTTCCAGCGCTGTGCCAGTTATCTCGCTTGTCTGGCTAGGTTTCCGTTTTAGCCGCTACGACATAGAAAATAGACCTCAGCGGTATAGTTTCCGCTCTGTACACGAGCGTAGTTCATACTCGGGCTACTGCTGCTAGTAGTTGCTACTACTAGGGACTACACTGGACTGATTTTTTCTGCGTGTCGGTTAGCTTGCCCTATTACCAGTGTCTCTCGCCATCAGGCAAACCCACTCCGACTTCTGAGGTGCTTGTAATTTACATCCCCAAGTCAAGGACGAGAAGTCAACATTCACGCCCAAGTGGCCGGCGTGTGGAGTCGCTTCTTTTGAAAATAGATCAGTCAGGTGCCTCCTCAGTGCGGGCTTGGAACATTCGTTGACGGCTGCAGAAAGAACTAGCCTGAAAAATAAAGATTCTTATATAAACAAACCCTGGTTTTAACATAATCGCAGATCTTGCTTATTGTCGTTTACATATGCATAATGGTTATGAGGTCAAAGGTCAATACTGAAGACAAAGAACAAGACGTGGTTATCTTTTTATTTGTTCTTCCTGCTTCTTTCCATTCTGTTCTCCATTAAACGTGTTCCGTCAGTTGTATTTTATTTACTAGTCAATGACGATCCATTAAATGGTTCATTTAGACAAGTTCTGAGTGTATGCTTTGTTAAGTTGATTCTGTTTATAGTCGTAGCTAATTAAAGTGTCCCAACACTAGCAAGTAGTTGAGAAATCCACTTCAGCTGTATTGTTTTACCGGTTCTTATACAACATTCACCTCCCACTTCTTATTGTAGACCACTTTCTATCACAGTGGTTCTCAACATTTTTTGGCCCGTACCCCCCTTCACCATAATTTCAGAACGTCACCCCCCCCCCCCTTTTTTTCGTATTTCCTACCTAAAAATTTGGCCCGTGCCCCCCTTCACCATATTTTCAGAACGTCATTCCCCCTTTTCGTATTTCCTACCTAAACCCCCCCCCCCCCTTTTTTTATACAGTATACGTAATAATGGAAGCTAAATTTAATAGCACATACTAAAACAAGTCTAGACGTCCACATAAAACGTGATTTGTTGGTCTACTTACTTTATAAAGTGAATTTTAGAAGGGTGAGACGTACAGAACCGTAAAGTATGAAGGGAAAAACAATATCAAGTAATCGGTTCTTGTATTAACGCGATCTTGAAATAATATTAATTCCCCCCCCCCCCCCTGGAAACCCTAAAATTCCCCCCTGGGGGGGGGGGGGAAATTCCCCACCGGTTGAGAACCACAGTTCTATCATAACCTTTGTCACCCTTACAAGGCCTCTGTTCGACGCGCATTGCACTTTGACCTTGGTGGTGGGACATACTGTCTTCCCGCTTGTAATTTTATTGCTAAGTCAGCAGAAAGAATAATCCGAGTAGTTGTAGATAAATTATTTATGCAGCTTGGCTCGGTTTATTATAACAGAAGTACTAAGTATTTGGGTTCCCTGTGGTTGCTAAGTTGTTTGTTCACAAATATAAAAGTTAATCATTTATATATTAGGAATTAGCGATTGAAGTGCTTGCAAGTGATGAGTCAGCATGTTTCTGTACTGAATTATATTATTTACATACAAACATAAATCGCTGCTTTAGAATTGAAGTAGAGATTCGAATGAGGTACGGCTGTGTTGTATTTTTCTAGAGATATTCAGACGTGCAGGTTGCATCGTTTAAAACAATTTAAACAATGAAATGCATACTGGGAAGCTCGACGAAAAGAAACCAACACATATACAGAGAGAGAGAGAGAGAGAGAGAGAGAGAGAGAGAGAGAGAGAGAGAGAGAGAGAGAGAGAGAGAGAGAGAGAAAGCGAGAGAGAAAGAGAGAGAGAGAGAGAGAAATTTTTGCTTGTATTTGTATGTCTCTGTCTATTCGTCAAGCCTGCTAGTTACATTGTGTGTCCATTCGTTGATCTAAGTAAGCTTAAATGAACTAATAAACTGGACACTAGAACGGCAATAGTGGCCAGACTTGATCATTTCTTCTACACCCCCACCCCCTTTAAAAAAAAAAAAAAAAATAACCAGCATGTCGCCTGTGATGATACGATTCTCATTCTAAAAATGCGTGGGTTCTATTTTGTGTTCATTTATTTTATTTTTGTTTCACCCCTTAGTCACCCAATATTTTCGCTTACATTGAAAGTAAGAAAACGGGCGGATATCGTCTGTGACCGAGAATGCGAACATTTTTGGGGTGGGGGGGGGGGGGGCAAAGCACACAATCAAATTAACAAGTATTGTAATGTAAATGTCCGTTGACTGAGCACTGAAATTGTGAAGATACCATGAGATAAAACAACATAGACGATCACCCTAATATGACAATATATCGTCCTTCCGTCAAAATGGGAGGTCACGTTTGGCACTGAATCAGTTAAAATCGTTAATATTAGTCAATTTTTGTGTAGGGCATGAAGATACGGTAGACCGATGTTGCTGCTGCCGAGTCCCGCCTGATCGAGTTGTTCACTCGTGTATGATTTGTTCAAAAATGGATCGATGTCATGAGTGGGCACCAGGCATAGACACTGCTCTGCTCTCTGTTTGCACTTATTGGGATGTACTGCTCGGGTCGTGCTGGAGTGCGAGGGAACGAGCGAGAGGATCTATTGGTTTCAAGGGTCCCAGTTGTTAGAATACTTGCGATGAACAAGTGAGATATTTGGAAGATTTTCTATAAAGAACCTCTGTATCTCATATACTGTAGATTTGTCTGGGATTGTTGTAAATAATGGTGGTATCTATAGCTGATGAAACAACATACTTAAGGATGTTTCAGACTGGATTTAAGTGTAGTTCGAGCAAGCGGGTCGTACAAGAGGAGCGGATTCGACGTGTCTCCAACCATTGTGTTTACGGGAACGATCAGCATCTATATCACACGACACTTGCTTAAAGAGACTGGGCGTCTATGTGTTTCTCTGGAATGCTATGATGTCTATTCCTAGAAACTAAGAACCAAGAACGGCATGTTCAACTGGGGCCCGTTAAGAATTAGTCCCATTCTGGTAGGCTAGCCACACGCTTACTTCGAGCATGTTCTTTGGCTGTCCTAACACCGAGTGCCATACTTGGGTGTTAGTTGTCTACATCCATCGCAGGTAATGGTTTAGACTTGCTTTCGGTCTCGTAACGTGCACAGTTGAAGTTCACGACAGATTTCATTACAGTGAAAACCATGGCCACTCCCCCCCCCCCCCCCCCCCCTTCCTCTTCGTTAGCCAGCCTAGTGTCTGACAGCATGCCCCACGTGGTGATGAGGAGACGTCTTGTGACACTGACCCTGGCACAACAGTACATCTGCATCACATATACAAACAAAATCATGTCCTTTGTAGGACATTGTGATCAACTCCTGGGTGATTTTATAGGCAAATGTACGCTCTGTAGTTTATCATTGCTTTCTGAACGTATACTGTAGGTAAATACAGATGTGTGGATTCCCCTGGCATCCAGGTTTATCTAGGGTTAATAGTCTGCTACCCAGATGGTCAAAATTGAACCTACAAGGCAGTAGGAAGGAAGAGGTTATAGTGCAGAGTCAGAGATATTTTCTAGAGATAATTCATCCAACCTTATTCCGTCTCACTGTGAGCGACAGCCACCTGTTTCAGCTCACGGCTGTTTATTCTGTGTTGACATCTAATCCCTGTGTCTAGATGTTGTTCTGTCCACGGGGAAGCCAACCAATACGCCTGATAGTAACCCCATCGTTATGTTAATGCTGTTGTTAATATTAGAAACATAAGAGCCTGGATTGTTTTGTTTGAATTATGTTGCTGACTACAAACGGTAGCAGTTATAGTGACTAGCATGCTTGCCTGCCAGCCCGTGATCATGTGTTCGAATCACCTGATGGAGAGTTCACTTCGACTTCTCAGGTACTTGTAATTTACGTCCCCAAGTCGAGGACGAGAAGTCAACATTTTAGTCCAGCTGACTGGTGTAGGGGTTAAACCCGCTACTTCAGCATCAGCTCACTGGAAGGTTAATAGTGAGCGCTCTTATCCATTCGACCATATTTATATTGAAAATCAGATATGTGGTATCCAGCGGATCTGTCAAATATGCTTGCTCTTGGTACAGTATTCTGAGTTTTGTTGTTCTGTCTGTTTTCAGCCCATAGTTGGTTTATCTTTTGTAGAGCAATGACTGTTTTTGTTTTTTTCCCAATTTCTGTCATCGCATGTCCATCATCCGTCTGCAGAAAACTTAAATATTCAAAACTGCTCACTTTTCATTCGCTTCTCTCCGTTAATAAATATATATATGATGCCATGTTTGTTTTATTGGCTGTCGTTATTTTTGTTTTCGTTGCATTGAGATATACGAGAGTAAGTTAATAAGTAAGTCACAAATGGCTGTACAAAAATAACCTAAATATGATAACGACTGGGATGAGTATGGAGAAACCTTAAATAAAAACTACAAGGAGGCAACTAGAAACTTCTACAAAAAGATAAGTGCAATGAGAACCAGAGGAGAATCCTTTGACCCAACTGAAATAATTAGCATCGAAAATGGAGAACCAATAAGTGAACACACACAAAAAATCCTAATAAAATGGAAACAATACTTCGAACAACTTCTCAACATCCCATCAGATGTCACATGAATTCAAGAAACCGACACAGATGCCACAGAAGAACAAGAACCAGACATACTGAAAGAAGAAATTATTGAAGCCGTCAGATTAGCCCCATTGAACAAATCACCAGGACAAGATTAAATACCAAATTAACTAATTAAAGCAGTAAGAGAAGTAGGAGCAACATGGCTACATAGACCATTCAACCATGTTTGGGTAGAACAACAGACACAACGAGACTGGGGAAACGCAATAATTATCCCAATTTGGAAAAATAAATGCAATACAGAGTCATTTCACTGGTGACTGGGAAAATATTTTGCAAAATTCTTGAGAAAAGATTACGAACTACTATAGAACCCCAGCTAAGCGAAATACAACTTGGATTTAGGGAAAAAAAACAAAGGGTGCACAGATGCCATTTTTGCCCTTGGACAACTTATAGAAAAATCAATTGAATTCAATGAAACACTCTACTTAGCCTTTGTCGACCAAGAAAAGCCATTTGATAGAGTAGATAGAAACAAGCTGTGAGAAATCCTTAAACAATATTGAATGAGTACACATCTAAGAAACCTATGTAGACGCTTATACACCAATAGTGAATGCTTAGTGAGAGCAACTGGAGAATACTCAGAACCCTTCACTATTAGATCTGGAGTATGACAAGGTTGTGTCCTGTCCCCTCTCTTGTTCATAACATATATAGACAACATATGTAAAGAAACCAGCCAAACAGAAAACGCAGTAACACCGCATGACGAGAACACGGAAGAACACATCTGCAAATCTAACCATTAGAGAACTCATGTTTGCGGACGACTGTCATGAAATCACTGTGGATTAACCAGATGATGATAATACAGACAGTCTGATTCACAGCATGTTTTCAAGGCCACAATTGTTTTTAACAAGTACAGAAAAAACAAGTCGGATCCCAGTAGAATTGCCCAACTCGGGAGATGAAACAGTCCCGTCGGTCATTGAGAATTCTCCGGCATCAAACGAATTGGCGGCTTGTTATTGAAACCCGTTGTTGGGAGAATGCAGGAACTCGCTACCTTGTTTTGGAAGTTGCAACAAGGGGAATCACTTTTGCATTGATTAAACCTAGGGGACATAAGATTTATGGAAATAGTTAGTGCCCTTGGGGGACACCTGCGTGACATCAAAGACTTCACTGGAACACTCCCAGCTCTTGACAGATACAAGACTTGTGTACATTAGTGTGGCCAAGGAAATTGACTAGGATTGACGTGTTTTGTTACCGCAGTTATGAAGTTCGGAGAGCTCTACAGTGTTAGATTAATTAAAAATTAAATAACATGTGTCTTTATGGCAAAGTGTAGAGGCCATCCAGGAATGATGCGGTGTTGCATAAGGTAGTATTGATAGTATATTTAAGCCTAATTAATATAAGCAGTTGCCTTGGTAAAACTAGCTAGAGTAGTGAAGGGATGATTAGCTCTGCTAGTGTGAATAGTGTAGCAGGGTGATATTTGGAGATATTAGGAATTGGTTGGAAGGTGGGGAAAGTGTCCAATAGTGGGATCTTTCAGTGGGTTGCCCACTGGGGTTCTGCACTCCGTTATTGATCTTTCCTTGTCTTAACCTGATTCATATTTAAGGGATGAGCCACTCTGATCCTTGACAGAGTTTAGTTCACTGATAACTCTCTGAGTAAGGCAGTAGGCCTACATTCAGCTAGTAGGGATTAGTATCAGGCGGCCTTCACCAGATGTGGTCTCTTTCTCTAACAGGTTCCCCTACGTCTATGAGGAAACTCTACACTGGGTTAGATGGAGGTCAACTCTCATTAAGAAGAACATCCAACTAACATTCACTTTATTTTATAAGATGAATAAATACCAAGAAGAAATTACAATCAGCACTGTTTATGCTAGGCCTAGAATCCAGAAGACCAGAGTGAAGCAAAGCAAGAGGCCGACCACGTAAACGATGGACGCAGGGAATAACAGAGTCCATGGGAATATCGATGCATGAAGCCCATAAGCGGGCACTCCCCTGCTGTTAATACTTCACCTCGACACCGCAAGGTACAAGAGGAACATGATGAGATGAGATAACAACTTGAAACCGGTTTATTTTTATACATACATTGTCCCTTTATTTCTCAACATAATTTCCACCAACATTGATGCACTTATCCCATCGTTTTATCTGTACTCCAAAACCAGCTGCATAGAACTGCGTACTTTGTTTTCTAGGCCACGTTTTCACGTCACATTCAACTTCGGCGTCATTCGCGAAATGTCTCCCGCCAAGAAGAGTTTTAAGTGTTTATGCTGACAGTTGTTTATCCCGTAAAGCGGTGCATAGCTGGGTAGAAAGTTACGAGAGCGAGTCAATAAGTAAGTCACACAGGTATGTTGGATGGCAGGTAAATGAAAACAAAGCACCCAGTTCTATGCAGCCGGTTTGGGATGACTGATAAAACGATGGGATAAGTGCATACATGTTGATAGCAATTATGTTGAGAAATAAAAGGACAATGTATGTATAAAAATAAACTTGTTTCAAGTTGTTATCATATTTAGATATTTTTCTACAGCCATTTGTGACTTACTTATTAACTTGCCCTCGTAAATTAAGTTTTCACGTTGCACTTGCACTGACTTAATTAGTTTCTCAATTCCCATTTGTGTTGTTGATAGTAATACTGTGTTATTGATAGTGATACCGTGCCGTCTGCATATCCAAGTTCCAGTATTTCTGTTCCTCCGATTACAAATGGGTTATATTGTTTCTTGCAACTGACCGGTGTAGGGGTCGGACCCGCTACCTCGTGCTGATGCCGTGGTAGCGGGTTCAACCCCTACACCGATCAGTTGGACTAGAATGTTGGCTTCTTGTTGTAGAGTTGGGGACGTAAATTACAAGTACCTCAGAAGTCGGAGTGGGTTCACTTGATGGCGAGGGACACTGGTAAACGGGAAAGTTAATCCACACACAAACATCAGTCCAGTGCAGAAATAGTAGCACGTGTACGGACTTAGCTTGGGGTCAAAGCGAGCGAACGAGGGGGGGGGGGGGGGGGAGAGATTACACCTCTGGTTAATAAAAACACAAAAATAATTTCTTTGCGTCAGGGATTAGAACCTGTGTCCTTAAATTACACACGCACACACACACACACACACACACACATACACACACACACACACACACACACACACACACACACACATTATAACTCAATAGCTATATTCTAAACAAAAGAGGAAATATATGTATGTTTTCAAGCCAAACGGAAGCAACAGAAAAGTAAAATCAAGCAGTTATTGTTTACTTTAGCACCACCACATCCATTCCTCTGTATTTACAACACGCGCGGGGGTCGTTAACCTCTCGTTCAGAAAGCCATGGCAAACTACTGAACGTTAGAACTGCGTCCAACTGATCGGTGTAGGGGTTGAACCCGCTAACCACCTAGGCATTAGCACGAGGTAGCGGGTTAAACCCCTACACCGGTCAGTTGCAGATCAATCTGATGTTGCCGTTGATGGCAACGTCCTGAAAAGGGTTTGCAAAAGGAAAGGAACATCTGCGGACATTCGACAACGGTCACAATCACAGCTGTGTGTGAGGTTACGTGTGTGGTAAGTCCACGACGGTCACGTTCACAGTTGTGTGAGAGGTACGTGTGTGGTAAGTCCACGACGGTCACGTTCACAGTTGTGTGAGAGGTACGTGTGTGGTAAGTCCACGACGGTCACAATCACAGCTACGTGTGTGGTAAGTCCACGACGGTCACGTTCACAGTTGTGTGAGAGGTACGTGTGTGGTTAGTCCACGACGGTCACAATCACAGCTGTGTGTGAGGTACGTGTGTGGTAAGTCCACAACGGTCACAATCACAGTTGTGTGTGAGGTACGTGTGTGGTAAGACCACGCCGAGAAAGGGAACTTTGTACCGTTACAGTCACGTGCCATGTCGATTTATCTTAACCAGCACACTCTTGAGGTGAAAGCCACTTTCATCAATTTCTTGATTACGATTATCATTGTTCAAGTACTGTTCCACTCTCTGTAGTATACTGTCGTGCTGTGTTCACATTGCTGGCGTATTCATATAACGAGGACCCAAAAAAACGTTGATAATTTAACACTGCGGGTGGGAACTCCACTTTAAACATAGTAATTTTTCGAACAGGTTACAAGTTGCTCTTATCTTTGTCTCAAAATAACAAATCAGGACCGGTGTGAAATTGAATGCAGGAGAATTGGGATGACAAAAGTTGCATTCCACGGCATGCAAAACATTCTGATAAATAGACAGTTATTTTATCGGTGAAAACTGAGATTCATGAAGTGCCAGTAATATTTTTATTGTTGCATGGTGAGGGCATATAGAAAGAATGGAAGATAATAGGGAAACAAAACTCGCTTACACTAAGGAAATAAATGACCGTAGAGCCCGAGGTATACCAAGAAGACGTGTAGAGATAATATATATATATACAGACCTACAAGCACTTGGAATCAGCGACTGGCAGGAGAGGGTCAACCAGAGAGACGAATGGAGACGGCTTGTATCTGCAGCAAAGAACCTCAATGGCTCGGAATGCTGAAGAAGAAGAAGATGGTGAGGATGCTGTGAACGAGCACTAGGAAGAAAGAAGTAATATTGTTGATGTGTAAGGAAGAAGTAATGCTGTTGATGTGTAAGGAAGAAATAATGCTGTTGAAATGTTGATGTGTAAGAACGAAGTAATGCTGTTGAAATGTCGATGTGAAAGATAGAAGTGATGCTGTTGAAATGTCGATGTGAAAAATAGAAGTAATGCTGTTGAAATGTCGATGTGAAAGATAGAAGTAATGCTGTTGAAATGTCGATGTGTTGAACTTGCCGAATACCATGAAAAGATAAAACCACCAAGAAGTCTGAAACACGAACCGGTAATAAAACGAAAATTACTAACGAGTTCAAGTTTTGACAAACAAAACATTTTGCGCACGTAAACTGGCAACCCCTCCACCCAAAAAAAAAACCCATACTAAATAGAAAATTGCACACCAATAAGCCAGACATGGGACAACGGATACTCACGCAAAACTCAGGTCCTGTATGACATCAGACTGATGTTGGACAACAGGATGCCTTCATCCGACATACAGGACTTCACGTTGGAGCTCAAGCCAACGAACACAAGCAAGCAAGCAATAGAAAATGAAAGCACGCGCACAATAGGAAGATAATAGTATAAAGGGGGTGGAGGTGGAGCATAATGCGCAGTTGGAAGACAACGGTTTCAGTGGAAAGGGAAGACAAATATACTCGTACATAAGGGAGACATCGGTTTAAATCGAAAGGGAAGGCAAGCGTGCAAGAAGACAGTGGTTTCAATGGGAAGTGAAGGCACATTATGTCTTAGCACGTCTTATCACATGATGATTATGGTATCTTGAGAAATTAATTCACTGTATTGATTAGCACTCATAGAAGGCAAAACATTTAGGCAGAAATAAAAGTATACATTATATGCTAAGGAGCATGCCAGCTGTAGGCATATAGGAATTCAAATTTCTTGCGCGCAAATGATGATAGCGCATCGCTTAACGACTAAGTTGATTTGGGCATGTGACCAGTGGTAAGAACTTCACCGTGTAGCAAGTTCATAAATAAACATACTTAGTATTGCTTGGCGCTCATAGAAGTGAGAAGAAGGAATAGAGACTAAAGACAACATAAACATTGAACGCTATAATTACCGACCGGGATTCGAACCTGCCACCTCTAAATGACTACTGTGCCTCGCTGCAGGAACAAATATACTTCGACGCATGACCAACTATACACCCCCACCGGGGAGCAAGAACGACAAGAGGCTTCTGATCATCAGAATTTGCCCCCCCCCCCTCGCCAAATGTTTCGGCCCCTCTACCTTCTTGACACTCAAGGGGTGGGGCGGGGCGCGGGCCCGTCCGGGTCATGGCTCCTGAACGTTTTTCTACTGTAGTGCATAGACACCTTCCAGACATTTATTTATGATCGTGCATTTCCTTTACCGACATCGCTAAGTGTATCTGCCCAGAAACCATCCCACCATCAGAGGGCGAACATTGAGCACCCGGTAGATCTGCCAGCATTGACACTGTAACTGACCACGAGAAAGTCAGCTTCTTCCCCCCCCCCCCCAGCAGTTGGCCGCAGTCTTCACCTCTGCCTTGGTGGCCAGTTATGACCCAGTCAGTAGACGTCGTTGCTGCCATGTTGCCCTCTTCGTACCCCGTTCACAGCTTGCGAATTCGCCCATGACTGCCTTTCTCCGTGATTGCCTTTATCTATGACTGCCTTTCTCCATGGTTGACTTTCTCTATGATTGACACATATATGGCTTGGTCACACTTCCGTTTGACTGAAGAGAATACAATTCTGTAGGAGTTCAGGTAGTGTTCATGAAGGTGCATTCCCCGCTAGTTAAAGGCCAACTCACAACCATTGTAGGCTTACTTGTTCGTGGTTATCTACATTTTACATCTAGTGTTCTATGGGTTAAGGTAGCCAGTCTCACAAAAACCCCACTTACAACATATACAGTAGGTTATAATGTTACTATTCTTTGCTTTCCTTATGGGACCTGGTAATGTACAGTAGGGCTGCAGGTTGTTGTATATTGTTATGTATGTAGATGTGTTACCACTGGTTTTTATATTATCATATACGAGGGGGCTTCAAATGAAAACCTTAAAAGTGTGATAGAGATTACAATAACCATGCCTTTGTCTTGTCACCTGTCAATATTGTCATTAAGGATGTCAAGAGTGTTAAGCATGTGACATCATGGTGAAGAAGAACACGGTGGTGTAATAAGGACAGTTTAAAGATGGCCGTCTCACGTTTGGCATGCACCAAAGAGAAGCAGCGATCTTTTATATGTTTTTTGATCAGTGAAGGGGTGAAACCTATAGAAATTCATCGACAAATGAAAGTCCAGTATGGCGATGCATGCCTGTCAATCCAGCTAGTGTATGAGTGGAGTAGGAAGTTTCAAAACAGTGTGACTTCTGTCATAGACTGTTCACGACTGGGTTAAACACGGTTAGACACACCAAGTTGTGACCACAGAGTGGTTACACATGTGACCAAGAGAATGTTTTTCTACAGGAATCCAAGCACTTTACTGGCACTGGAGGACTTGCATTGAACATAGTGACTACATTGAATAATGATACATTTGGTCCATGCTTTTTCAGAATATATTCACCAATAAAAACATTTAAGGTTTTCATTTGAAGCGCCCTTGTATATATGAGAAATATTTTACCATTAGTTGTTATATTGTCATGTATATACTTGTGTTACCCTTAGTTGTTGGCTGCTTCAGATTTCCCATCTTTAAAAATAGTCTGTTATGTTTTTATTTGCCACACTTCCCTTGTGTTCTTGTGTGAATTCTTGCTGTAGTATTTGTATAGTTGTGTTCTGTTATTTTGCTTATCATTTACTAAATATTGTCCACCTTCTGTCTTTGTTTAATAGCATGGATTGGGGGATGCTTAGCTCTGCTAGATGTCTGTGGTTGTTGTTATCGTAGTCAGTCACCAAGAATGTAAACAAATATTATGGATAAGTAAAATTAGAATGGAAGATCTACCAGCATGTACAAACGAGGCTGGCCTGTGCAGTCACAGTGAATGAGTAGATTTAGTGATGTTTCAAGATACAATGCTATGAAGTTTCACAATATGTTACTATGATGTTTTGAGATAGGTCTTTATGATGTTTCAAGATACATCGCTATGATGTTTTGATATATATTGCTATGATGTTTTGAGGTACATCACAATGATGTTTCAAGATGCATCACTATGCTGTTTTGAGGTACATTGCTATGATGTTTTGAGATGCATCACAATGATACTTCAAGATACATCGCTGTGCTGTTTTGAGATATGTCAAAATGAGGATTTGAGATACATCACTTTCATTTCACAATATATTCTTAGAGAATTTCAAGATATGGTGCCATGCGCTTCAAGATACAACTCTGAAATATTGTCATTCTACAAGATCTGAACATTGAAGAAAAGTGCATTATGTCTCAAAAAATGAAATACCTCCCACATATTGAACATCACAGCGACTTGACAAGAATAATAATGGAAGGTATTTTTCCTGGCACAGGGGGTAGGGACCAACAGCATGAAGATGGACACAGGACATTGCAGAAACTTTAGGCCTGAGGCAGGAGAAATGGCCAAGAGTGAAGATGGACACAGGACATTGCAGAAACTTTAGGCCTGAGGCAGGAGAAATGGCCAAGAGTCCAGAAACTTTTTTAACTTTCCTGTGACTAGTTTTGTGTCATGCAATAGCTACCAGGCTTTGCTGTGGGTTGGTTAGATAAGGGCAGTGAGGAAAGGAACTGCTTGCTTTATCACACGAAGACTGACCTAGTATAGCTTTCATATGTATCTGTCATTGCTTGTCAAAACTTAACAGTTTTCATTTTTGCTTTATTTAGTGTCTATAATAGTAAACCTTGAAGGATTTGATTATTTTTACTAACGTTTGTTTTATATTACAAGCTATTGTTATTTGCAAATGTTTCCACTGTATCATTGATTATAAAGATGATTGTCTGAACATTCCAGGAATGTACTACAGAACCTAAACGTTATATGTAAAATGTTATCACAGAAAAAATACTTGTACAATATATCATGTAATCAAAGTTATATATGTCTACTTCTATATCAGAATTGTAAAATTAATTTTAATAGACAAATTATTGTTTGCATATCCTTTACAGGACATCGCTGTCAACATCAGCATCTTTCAGCTGATTGTTGATTTCTTGGCAAGATTATGCTCAGTAGTTTGCCATTGCTTTCTGAGCGGCCGGCTCACATACCCCGTAAGTTACTGACGCAATTCGAACCACTGCTGATTCTTACCGTCATCACGTTACTTACGAGAGTATATGAGATTACGGAGAAAAGTCACTAACCTCTAGACCAGGAAGCCGGCTGACAAACTATTAACTAGTTATAATTATAATTGGTGCATTGTGTACACATTTTCTGTACAGTGTACATTTTGTTTAGTGGTTCAATGTGTAACATCATTACAGTGCTAATGTAATCATGTTTATTACTTTGAAAATATTCTTATATACATAGTTACTTGTCTATCATACAGCTTTTGATATTTACACAATGTGTGCGTTAATCTGTATGCTATTTGTATTTACTATTTTAACTATTTGTACTTACTAGATTAAAAAGGCCAAATCCTCCAGCACAATTCAGCCGAATGTCAAGAAGAATTTGCAAGAGTCTCTGCTTCTCCCAGTTTTATTCCAGTTAAATAGAGATCAAGTCGAATATTTGTACTTTGCTAACAAGGACTCTACATTTAGTCGCAATGTCAAAAAAGGAATTGTTGCTCTTTTCCAAATTCAAGAAAATGGAGGACATCGAAGAGAGGTCTGTATTTAGTTTATAAAAGCATAGAGATTATCATACAAGACTAGTTATTTTATTTTTAATTTGAAAAGGTAATACCCCTTTAAGCTTTACAGGATTATAATTTAGATATCCAGTGCATATTATTATTTCAGATAGTGAATTGTTTGTTCATGTCTTTTGAGCAATAGTGATTTTGATTTTTTTGGGGGGGTGTTTGCCCGCTTTGAACTCAAGTGTAGTCCA
Organism: Cepaea nemoralis; assembly: GCA_014155875.1. Lineage (NCBI taxonomy): Eukaryota > Metazoa > Mollusca > Gastropoda > Stylommatophora > Helicidae > Cepaea > Cepaea nemoralis. Next base: position 350,603 of record JACEFZ010016980.1, on the reverse strand, counting down.
TACATGTGCTGATTTGTCATTGTGGTTAATTCCCCTGTTCAGCATCTGCTGCAAAAGCCTTCTGGGACTGAAAAAGTTCCAACGTGGCAACCAATCAGTAATCAGAGGAATTTTTAATGGTAATTTTGACAAGATAATTGTCTACATGTCAGATGCACTGTTTCAGGATCTTCCTCGGGTTTGTTTTATTTTCTCAAATGTATCACTGTTCATGCTGTAAATGGTACCTGATGAGCATGATGTCGAAGCTCTAAGCCAATCCACCAATTTCATCAACAACCAGAATAAATGTTGCTGCAGAATTGTGGACCATTTCAATTGTGTGCCAAAAGGGTTTTGTTGAGTACTGAATGTTAAAGGCCTCTTGCTAAAGCAGTCACCACACTTTATACAGAGTTGTATTTCTTCTTCTTCTTCCTACACCATCAGATGTCAACCTGAGTATATATAAAGAAAGCAGCAGTCAATTTGAGGTTGCTGACACACCTCAATAGAGCATGTTCTCAAATGGAGGAGATGTAGCCAAAATAATTCTTTCTATTCTGTACATGTTGGAGATTTGCAGCAAATATTTAATTGCAGTCTTTTATTTTGCATCCAATAGCTACAGCTTTTGCCTTAATGATGAACAGAACTCGTGTCTCGTGATGCAGGAGACCAGTATTGTAAGCACTTCACCACATGCTCCTGGAGTTTTACTAAACATTAACTGTGTAGTTATAAAGTAAATTATGGGTAACTTGTATTGAAATAACATGGTTATATTGTGGTGATTGCATTCATAGGTGGACGTCAGCGGGGATTGTGAAGTCTCCTATAGCTCTAATAAGCCTGATGAGGTTACCCGTACCAAGACAGACTGCAGGAACCTGGAAATAGCCAGACAGTTTTCCAACACCAACAAGGTGAAATTGTGTTTAAGTTGGTAGTTCAGAATTGGTTCTTTGAAGCTCTGTTTAATGGATCTTGCTCACTATCTGACATGGCAAATCACGATTCGGTGCATATAATGGGGGGGGGGGGGTTTTCAACATAGTACACAGAGATATCGCATGCTGTGGGGCTGTTGAGGCCTCTAAAACAACACACAAATTCAGAAGTATTGGTTGGAGATGAAAGAAGTATAGATAGTATATAAGTATACACTAGACAACATACAAATTGAAAGCTATAGTTGCCAAACAGAGATTTGAACCTGTCACCTCCAAATGACGACTGTGCCTTGCTGCAGGAACAAATTGTACTTCAGGTTACTGAGTTGGCTATGTGTCACCGCACACTTTGCTCCTGCAGCACGGCGTCGCCATTTGGAGGTGACAGGTTTGAATCCTGGTTTGATAACTATAGCTTTCAATTTGTATGTTGTCTAGTGTGTCCTCTGATATATATTTCTTTCTTCTACTTCTATGAGTGCTAATCATTTGTGAATTTGTTAATGTACTCTGTAGGGTCAATAAGTCAGTTTTAATTGACTATCAAAGTAAATGTGTATGTCATCGGCATCATGTGTCATGTCAATAAACAATGATGATCACGGTTCACATGATCACCAAAGTCTTGGTATTGTGAGATGGGTTGACTAGTCTCTCTTCCCCCCCCCCCCCCCCCCCCCCCCCCCGGAAGGTTAACCCGGTCAACAAATGCCCGCAGAAGTCAGATTTGTTGGCCTAAAGGCGCAGTATCGCAGTCCCGCTGTAAACAGACACACCGCAATCACATCCACAAAAAAGACTCCGGATGAACACAGGAGAAGAAGAAGACTAGTTTCCTTTCTCACCTCCTTTCCTTCCAAGAAACATTGCTGGTTCCCATTTTATGAGGCTGGACTACCTCAGAGCCGTGCTGGTTTAGGAGGGAGTGGGAGGAGGATGAAACATGACATTGCTGAGAGTTGAACTTCAGACCACTGTATTAGTAAGTCAGTGCACTAAGTACGGTGCTTCCACAAATCCACTTAATCATTAGGTTCTTAGAGCACACTGCAATTGTGCAAGGAAGCAGCTTTTATATTTTCTTCTCATCCACGAAAGATTGAAAACAAAGAAGGTAATGTTTATGTGGCTAAGAGGCATTCAGAGTAAAAGTAAGTGAAGTCAGTATCATTCAAAGTGAAAGTAAGTCTGTCATGTGAAATGAAGTAAATAGCATTCAAAGTGAAAGTAAGTTAATAAAATGAAGTAAGTATCATTCAAAGTTAAAGTAAATAAAGTGAAGTGAAGTAAGTTGTATTCAGAGTAAAAGTAAGTAAGTAAGTAAAGTGAAGTAGCATTCAAAGTGAAAGTCAGTCAGTCAAGTGAAGTAAGTAATTGACCCTTCTTTACATATCTTGAGATGTATTGGACATATGGTGCTAGTCCTATATATTTATAGACCAATTAACACTCAAGGGGTGATGGAAAGACAGTAAAAAGTACATAATTGTTATGACTGTAACCGTGTCTAATGCAATGAAGATTCACATTTGTGAATATAATACATGTCAACCTCCAAGCATAAGATCCCAGACAACATAACAATAAAACCTCATCAAAGTGAATAAAATCTGTACATAGTTTTTTAGTTGTTTAACAATCTTTATCTTGCTACATAACACATTCTTCTGACTACATTACACATTCTTCTGACTACATAACACATTCTTCTTACCACATAACACATTCTTCTTACTACATTACACATTCTTCTTACTACATTACACATTCTTCTTACTACATCATACATTCTTCTGACTACATAACACATTCTTCTTACCACATAACACATTCTTCTTAGTACATTACAGATTCTTCTTAGTACATTACACATTCTTCTTACCACATAACACATTCTTCTGACTACATTACACATTCTTCTGACTACATAACACATTCTTCTTACTACATTACACATTCTTCTTACTACATTACACATTCTTCTTACTTTTTTTCTTGTTGAAAATCCTATTTACAGTACATTGCAGTCAGCACCAGCATTTTTCAGCTGCTGTTGATGTCTTGGCAAGTTTTTATGTTCAGTAGTTTCCCATTGCTTTCTGAACGACCGTTTCACATACCTTTCCGTAAGAAACCAACGTTACGCGATCCGCTGCTGAATCATTCTTCTTACAACATAACACATTCTTTATACATAACACATCTTTCTTACTGTATTACACATTCTTCTTACCACATAACACATTCTTCTCACTATTAACATATACTATCTCACATCTGAGAATCATGATTGTATCCAATTATTTAAAAACAAAAAGGTAGTGCCTTGACAGGTACTGCTGTGGGCGTGTGACATGTTGGGTTATCACATATTCTAAAGTAAACACCAAAAGTCAAGGGCCGTATTTCCACGCCTTGAGACATATTGGGCATATGGTGCAAGCCATATATTTTCAAGGACAAATCAGCACCTCAAGAGTGATATGAATATCTTCACAGACAAATCAGCACCTCGTGAGTGATATGAATATCTTCACGGACAAATCAGCACCTCATGAGTGATATGAATATTTTCATGGACAATTCAGCACATCGAGAGTAATATGAATATCTTCACGGACAAATCAGCACCTCGAGAGTGATATGAATATCTTCACAGGCAAATCAGCACCTCGAGAGTGATATGAATATCATCGTGGACAAATCAGCACCTCGAGAGTGATATGAATATCTTCATGGACAAATCAGCACCTCGAGAGTGATATGAATATCTTCACAGACAAATCAGCACCTCGAGAGTGATATGAATATCTTCATGGACAAATCAGCACCTTGAGAGTGATATGAATATCTTCACGGACAAATCAGCACCTCGAGAGTGATGTGAATATCCCACTGGCTGCCGTTACTCCCCAAGACATTTCCTGGAACCCAGTTTATGCTGGGTCAGCCTGAGAACCCAGGTCAGTTTAAACATCCTCCTCAATGGGGATTCGAACACATGACATTGGGCTGGCAGGCAAGTGTCTTCACATATTCTAGGTCACTTCTTAATGAAATGGGATGGCTAGTTTCCTTGCTGGCCGCCTTTCATTTCCAGACAATTCCCAATAAATTCTGAAATTTGCTGAGCACTCATTTCATGAGGCTGGATTCATTCTGGACCACAGTCTTGGTGAGTAGGCACACTAATATTTGGTTAATGCATTACAATGTAGCAGTGTTTTAAAACATAAACTTTTCCCTAAACCATTCCCCCCCCCATTCTCCCCCCCCCCCCCCCCCCCCCCCCTCTGCGTTTCCATCCTGTTTCAGGATATTGAGGGCAACATCAGCATCTTTCAAAATCAGTCAGAAAGCCACCAAAACCTGCTCAAGATGACTACCACGTTATGGACAGACCAGAACAAGTCATTATTCTGCGCCTCAGAACAGGACACAATAGATTACGCAACCACATGTATACAAAATTCAAGATTGGTGAAACAGCCATGTGCACATGTGGATTGGCGTCGCAGACAGCAGAGCACATACTCCAAGACTGCCCAAAATATAACATATCTAGGCAAACCTTCTGGCCTAGAGAGACGACAGTGGAAGATAAACTCTATGGACCACTGTGTGAACTGAAAAAAACAGTTCAATTCATGCAAGAGACGACATTGCAGATATAGACATATTTCAAGCGAACGAAAGAAGAAGAAAGCATCTTTCAGCTGTCTGTTGATTCCTAGGCTAGATTATGCTCATCAGCACGCCACGACTTTCTGAGCGACCGGCTCCATACTCTCATAAGTCACTCGTGCGACTCGAACCGCTTTCAATTCTCGTGCACTCACGTCAACCAAGAGAGTATTCGGGATTACGGAGAAAGCTGCTAACCCCTCGGCCAGGGAGCCGGCTTCCCTAACCATACATGCAATAAATATAATAAGTCACTCTAAATTGAATGTTAGAAAGAGTGTTATATCAGACTTGTTCTGTTGTGTGGCACTGAATCTTGGAATGTGAATAAACTATGAAGAACTTGGGAACAGAGAAGATGTGTTTTCTAAGACAAATGTTGCAGATATCTTCACTGGCCAGAGTAAGCAACAATATTTGTCTGGTAGAGGTTAATGGCTGGTCTCTCTGGCGAAGGGGTTAAGGACATTGTTCATAATCCCGTATACCACATACGAAACACAGCTGGGTGAGATTCAGCAGTAGATCGCTTCGCGTTGGTTTCTTGCGGAAGGGTATGTTAGCCGGTCGTTCAGAAAGCAATGGCAAACTACTGAACATCAACAAGACATCAACAGCAGCTGAAAAATGTTGGTATTGACTGCAATTTCCTGTAAATAGGATATGCAAAAAAAAAAACATTAAAAAATAAAAAAGAGGCTAATGACAGTTGAACATTATACATAACTATAAGACAGTTATAAGAAATAGACAGCGTTCTTTGATCATATAATGTGAAGAGAGGCATTTAAGATCATTGTAATGACTGGAAAGATCAACGGTAGAAAAGGCAGAGACAGACAGAGATAAATAATATATGATTGTCTACGATGATGACATGGAAGAATATCATTGGTGGGGTTGATCCAGAACACCAAGGACTGAGATCTGTGGAGAGAAATGAACACCTATGCCACTTGGTATGGCACGTGATGATGATGATGCAGCCTTGTCACATGCTGTAAATACTTGTTTCTGATTGGTTTCAGGCTCTAGGCACCTCCTTGTACATCAAGTCTAGCCAGCTGTACAAGCTGAGAGATTCCATCATTGAAAGTGTCTCTGGCAGCCAGCGTGTCATTGCTTACTTGAACATCAGGGCTGCCATGAATGGGGCAGCCACATCTAGGTCAGTTAACAGCACATTATGTTGGTGACCTGATCTTTTATTTTGAACAGTGCAGCCATTTAGCAGTGTACTGTTTGCTTGTATATGTATTTGCCTGCCGTTGGGTTCTAATCACCTTTGACATGGGAGTTTTGCATAATCGTATGGTTCCTGGGTCAGTACCACCTTGTAAAGTGGGCACCAGACAATTTTGTTGTTGTAGTAAAAGGTTGATGTGATGCTGAAATGCCTAAAATTCTGTTTAGTGAAGACAATATACAATAACACAAAGGAATGCAGTTTTACAGAACAGAATTATGAAACATACAGGATGTTGCGGCAACTAGTCTTCATCAGCAAGCACATACATACACAAAACACAACATATCAGGAGAAGATTCTCCGGTGACATCATCAAGGCATAAGAATGGGATCAGGAAAATTTAAAAAAGAAAAAATGAGAACAATGAAGAGAACATGAACATTTGAAAAAAGAATGTGTTGCTACTTATCTCAGAATCCCAGGCTGTGTTACTAACATGAATGTCACCTTGATCCTTTTATATAGACAGCTGTGGGATTTTTCATGGGGACAGGGGTAGGGGATGGTAATGGTTCAGTGAACATCAGGTAAATGAGTGGAAGTGGTACATGAAAAAAAGGGGCAGGAAGGTAAGGCAGGAAACTGGAAGCAATGGAGATGCGATGGTTGTTCGAGAGTGAAAACTAAGAAGGAGTCCCTGTGGATGCACATACAATGCATGAGTGGTTGCCAGTGAATGGGTTTGCCATAGTGGCCAAATATTCCAGAGCAATGATGTGTGCACCTAAGTATACTGGTGATAATAATGGAACTCATTTTCTGTGCTCATTTATGTGTGTACCAAGAGAATTCTAAAGTCTGGGTGGACTAATATGTGTGAGCGCACATACATACATCTACACACATCAAGAAGCATTCATACAATCTTATACATACATATGTGTATGGTATATATGAGAAAGGAGAGAGAGGAAGAGAGGGGTTGGTATAGTACCTGTGATATTAAAGAGAATTTTTGCTGACAGTCATGTCCCAATATGCCATATGTCCTTGACCTTTTTATCTTTTTTTATTAGAGTAATTTCCTATCAGTAAAGTGGTAGTCCCACAGCAAAATGAGAGTCATGGCGACTGCCAATATCGAGCAAAGACTGCTAATACTTCTGTTCCAAGGACTGGTGCTTTCACGCATCGAGTATGCCTTCGCCATCCTCACTGTCAGCCCTACACAGATTTGAAGACTTGAAAAGGTACAAAACGAAGCCATGCGCATCATTTTGGGCTGCACGAGAGACACCAGCTGTGTAGCAATGAGATACCTCCTTGACTTCCCGACAATGGAACACAGGATCAAGATCTGGAGAGCTCGTGCATACTTAAAAATAAGTGCAGATGAGCAGCACACTCTGCATGACGCTATATTCAGAGAAAGGGGTGACAGACTAAAGAGGGGCAAATCATGGATGGGTCGGGCAGAAGATGTCGTCAGACAGCTCTGCAGTCTTACCAGTATCAACCCCGGCAAGGAATGGGTGCCGGTGCCTCCAGCTTTTAAGTGCACTTTCTCCTGCATTATCACACTCGACAGACGGTGCAGAGAGCAGAACCCTGTCGCTGTCAATGCAGAGGTTAACGCGCTCATCTATGAACACTCAGATAGCCCTGAAGTGCTCATCTGTACAGATGGATCTGTTGTAAAGCAGCAGAGAAGTGCGTGGGCATTTACAGCCCGTTCAGCGGGCCGAACCGTTCAAGAATCCAGTGGTGCCCACTCTATGACCACGAGCAGCATGGCGATGGAGGTGATGGCAGTTACACGGGCTTTCATATGGCTGGAATCACAGCATTATACCAACGTATGTGTACTAAGTGATTCAATGAGCATGATTCAGAAGGTCGAAGCTGGATCTGTACGTAGACAGTGGACTGAGTCGCTGCGGAAGTCTGTTGTCCGTAAAGTCACCTTCATCTTCGTCCCGGGACATGCAGGAGTCGAGGGAAATGAACGAGCTGATAAACTGGCTGGCTCTGCACCCCCTGTAGATGGCCAGCCCATGGATCGTGCCGATGTTATTAACGTCCTCAAAGATATGGCGAGAACAGAGGACTTTGACGTCAGTGAATCCACATCGCTGTCCAGGATGAAAGACTTGGGAGTAAGAATCGGCACGGCCAGACGCGAGAGGTACATCGGGAAAACAAGGTGCCTCGTCAACCAACACAGAACTGACACTATTAGCCACCGGACGCTGATGCATAAGCTGGGGGGAGGATCTGAGCACCTATGGACATGTCCGGAGTGCAATGAAGATACCCCAACTGATAACTGATACTGCTGTAGGGTGTGGCATGTTAGGCCTTCACATATTCTAAGCCTTGATGTATGAGGTAGGGTGGCCAGTTCTCTTTCTCATCACCTTTCCTTTCCAGAAAATTCTGAAAATTATCTAATGACCAGTATCCCACTGGTAATAGGGAAAAAAACAAATCCACACACAAAAATCAGCCCAGTACACTAGAGGTTGTAGCACGTGTATGGACTATCTTTGGACAACTGCTAAGTTAAGATATAACAGATAAAATAATATTTATGAATGTTTTAGTGTGAATTTACATGTGGTTCCAGCAAAGAGAGACATGAGGTTAACCAATCTGATATGTTTATAATCAATGTGTTACTGGAACAATCATCTACACCTTATGGATGTGCTGAAGGAGACAGGGCTTCTGTGGATTTTTCTAGAACGCTGTAGTGTTGATTCTTAAAACCACTGGTCAAGATCATAAATGGATCATTTGAAATTATAATCAAAACACAATGAAACAAATGTTTGGTAACATTGTTTTCTCTCAATACTGACCTCCCATTCTGTCACAATTGATGTATACATCTTTAAGATAAACCATCTCCACTATAATGTTATGCTTAAAGTCAAGGATAAATATTTATTTTTGAGCCTGTTCAGAATTGTTGAGTTTTGGTTTTCTCTTTTTCTATAATATGCAGTCAACATCTTCAATACCAGTCAGAACGTGATGGTTCTATATTGGCTTCTAGTTCTGCTGAAGCCGTACTTCAGGTAGAGACAGGTGGGTTTTTAATTTTTTATCAGTTCTTGTATAATTCTGTAACATTTAATTGGTTATATAAGTTCTCCAACAATTCAATAAAATTAAGCGGGTTATATGAGTTCTCCAGTCATTCTGTAAAACTAAACTTTATTGGTTATGAGTTCTCTGTTGATGTTGTAAAACCAAACTTTATTGGTTGTAAGTTATCCATATATAATACAATGCTGGCCTGTGCAGAAACAATAAACTTTAAAAAAAATGCAGCTATGTATCAGGAAAGTGTTTTTTTTTCCTCATCTTCAGGTGTATGCACACATGCACACACGCATGCACACATCACGTGCGCACACGCACACACACACACACACACACACACACAAAGTAGCAATTAATATTTGTCAATGCAGATGTCTGTTTATTTGAATACGTTGCTGTTTTGGATTCATAACCAATTGTGAGTTATCTGATCATTCTGTGACGCTACAATTTATTCGTTATGAGTTATCCAGGCATACTGTAAAACTAAGTTGTTTTGATTTTTAGTTATCCAGTTATTCCATAAATTATACATAACACCAATAATATAAAATATACAGATGATATTTTTTTTTACGCTCACTCGCTTTTGAACTCAAGCATAGTCCATACACACTACTTAATGTAGCGCTGGACTGAATTTTGCATGTGGATTAGCTTTCCTTATTAACAGCGTCCCTCGCCATCGAGTGAACCCCCTCCGAATTCAGGCGTACTTGTAATTTACGTCCCCAATTCAAACTGATAGGTCAACATTTTAGTCCAACTGTCCTGTGTAGGGGCTGAACCCCTTGCCTCGGCATCAGCACATCGGATGTTTAAGAGCACACATTCTTATCTATATAGCCATGCTGACCTACTGCAGATGATGTAATATTGATTGCAGACAACAAACAGGATCTGCAACAGTTAGTAGATGTGGTTAATGTACACTGTGAACAACTAGGCTTAGAATTAAATTGTTTTAAAAAATATCGTCAACTCTAAGAAGAAAGAAATACTACAATTTAACATCTAATTAAATGGGGATTTTCTTTAACAAGGGAATCAGTACAACTATCTCAGAACAGTCATAACATCTGATGGTATGTGCCTTGTAAAGATTAGAATGAGATTAGAATCGCTATGGCTAAAGTAGCCTTTTGCTAAATTGAAAACATACTGACCAATAAACAGTTGTCAATTGCAATGAGACAAATAGCGTTGAAGTGCTATATAAAACCTTTACTGTTATATTGATGTGAATCATTTCACAATAAGCAGACAAGTGGAGAATCATCTAATGGCAGTGGAAATGTGGTTTCTGAGAAAAATCTAAAGAATGCAATGATAATGGGAAAAGAGCAAGAGGAAGTCAGAGAAATAAATATCTGTATGGTCTGGCTACATGGCGTAATCAAGACAAAAACTCAAAGCTGATCCAAGACTGGTGATGGTGTGAGATAGTGAACCATGACACCCCTACACTTACATACATGGCACATGATGATCATCGTATATTAAAACTTCTGATATAAATTTGCAGAAAACAATGTAAGTCTATTGAAATATTGGTCCATAGAGTTTATTAAATATGAATATGATGTAATATTTATGTCATTTTAAAGATTAGAGTTTATCAGTAAGACTTTGATCATGATTTTATCTTTCATGTATTTTCTGCATGTTTTAATTTTTCTTCATAGAGACTGGTTCAAAGTTCACAGCAACACTTCTTCCCAGTGAAGAAGAAATCCAACATTGCACAGAAGGATGCATGTCTGTGAGTTCTTTTATACTGTCATAAAGCCAGTGTGGAAGCTATCTTGTCTTAGTGTTTGGTGCACTTGAATACTAATACATAGGTCCAGATTCTATCCCCAGTAGTGACAGGATTCTTATCCAAACTGCACACCTCTGTGGGCATCAGGTCATCTTCTGCAGATTGTCTAGTTAGTCTTCAAATTATCCTCACCACACAAGGAACCATTCAGTCCGTATGTGCTCTAATACCCTAATCCATATCTCCTTCAGCAGTTAATGACACTATTTCTATGTTGGTTTACCCTTCGTCTATGGCTCCCTGCATGGTGCTCTTGTCTGGCTTTACCTTTTTTGACTTCAATGTTTTTGCAATGTAAATTGTCTGCTCCTTCCCCAACCTGGTTATGCTGTGATGTAGCACCTTTGATAGTTTGAACTATGGGGTTACCTTTGTCTTTTAATGCATCAAATAAGCATGTATATTTTGTTTTTGTGCTTTCTTGCTTTGAACTCAAGTGTTGTCCATACACACTAATTCTAATAGCAATGGACTGAATTTTTTGTGCTGATTAGCTTTCCCTATTAACAGTATCCCTCGCCATCAAGCAAACCCACTCCAGCTTCAGAGGTACTTATAATTTACTTGTCCCCAAGTCAAGGATGAGAAATCAACATTTTCGTCCAACTGTCCTGTGTAGGGGTTGAATACCTTACCTCGGCATCAGCACACCGGATGTTTAAGAACACATGTTCTTATCCATTCAGCCATGCTGACCTCCAAGCAATAAATATATATATATATATATATATACATATTCATTCATTGGCACCTTGCCGTCTTGACAGACGATAGTTTGTGCTTTAAAAAGGCATAATAACTTTTATCCATGGCGGTAGCGAATGTGACTGATAAGGCCAATTCACGCTGTAAATGTTCGTCCACAGTGGATGCATGTGAACACGTGGTCATTTCCACCATCATGTACCATCTGACGTCTCACACGCTCGGTGTGTGACTTATCTGCAATAATTTTCTCCTTTGTCTTTATTCCATTTCTGATGTTTGCCCTCCATGCAACACGTTCAGCGGCGACTTGCCCCCAATGTGCATTATGAATGCCTGTATCAATCATGTCCCGCTTACACACATCTTTGTATCATAGTAGAGGCCAACCCTGAGATCTCTTACCCATCTGTAATTCACCAAAAAAGATGTCCTTTGGTATTCTACCATCATCCATCCTCCTAAGATGTCCTATCCATCTAAGTCTACGAAGACTGAGCATGGAATAAACCATCACACAACCTGATCTTTCCAATACTTCAGTATTTGTGATTTTGTCTTGCCACTTAATACCAAGAATTCTTCGCAGATACCGCATGTGAAAGCTGTTCTCTTGGTGTGAGTAAGTTGTCCTGGCTTCACTGCCATAAAGAAGAGTACTAAGAACACAGGCTTGATAGACAAGAACTTTTGTTTTGGCAGTAAGCTTCCTGTTCTCCCAGACTATTTTTCTAACCTGTTCATTGTTGTTGCTGCCTTACCAATCCGGATGTTGATTTCTGATCTAGGGATAATTTGCTATTTACCACTGATCCTAGATATGTAAAATGGTCTACCATCTCTAGTTCGGCGTCGTTAATAAAGATTGATGGTACCCCATGTGCACCTTGCGACATAATCTGTGTCTTCTTTTTGCTAATTGTTAAACCAAATTCAGAACAAGCATTGGAGAATGCAGACAGTAGACATTGTAATTCTTCCTCAGAGTGTATCGTAACTGCAGCATCATCTGCAAAAAGCAATTCTCTGATCAGTACCCTCCTAATTTTGGTCTTGGTCTCCAATCTCTGAGCATTGTAGAGGCCTCCATCTGAGTGTGAGTGAATGTATATACCACCATCCTGATCACGAAAGGCATATTTCAGTAGAAGTGAAAAGTATATACCAAAGAGGGTGGGAGCTGGTACACAACCTTGCTTAACTCCACTCTTGATTTCAAACTCTTCTGAAGTTGCACCACATATATATATATATATATATATATATATATATATATATATATATATATATATATATATATATATATATATATATATATATATATATATATATATATGAGAAATGTGTTATGTTCTATGGTGCATGCATATTTAATTGGCAGTTTTACATTCAGAGTTTGTCATTGCTTTCTGAATGGCCAGCGCTCATACCATCAAAATCAACACAAAGTAATCTGCTTCTGCATCGCTTGCAGCTCATTGTGAACCCTTGCCTCAACTCTGTATGTGGGGAATTGTGAAACTGACCTCACTAACCCCTATGCCACAAACGTCTATGCATATATACATACACATATGTGTGTGTGTGTGTGTTTTTAATTTATTTATAAGGAGTTAGATGTTTGTGGAATGACAATATTCAAACATTCACCAAACATTGAGAAAAATGTAGTCCTGTATAATGAGGAGAATAGTATAATTAGAATTGCTTTTGTCTGGAATCCACCAGACTGGTGATTACTGTTAACATCTTCTGTGCAGCAGAAGTGAAGGTGTTATGCAGACGTAGAGATTGGGGCACCTAATGGTGGACATGATACACTCTGCTCAATAAACCACATGGCAAGAATTTTATTGACCTGTGTGGCTCTGTGGCTGATCCATCCTTAATAAATGAGTATGGATAATTGACGAATTTTCTGGAAATTGTTTGTTAGCAAAAGACTTTGAGGAAGAGAACAAGTGACCTAACAATGCGGGTGAACCTGAACCTTTTAACTATATTCATGGCTTGTCTTAATGCTTATTGAGTTGAAACAGCTCTATAAAGTAGCTCCAAGAAAAACTTTGGTATCGGGACGTATACAAAACTCATGAAGGAGGTCAGCATGGCCGAATGGATAATAGCGCTAACACTTAAACATCTGGTGTGCTGATGCTTAGGTAGCGGGTTCAATCCCTACACTGGTCAGTTGGACTAAAATGTTGACTTCTCGTCCTTGACTTGGAGACGTAAATTACAAGTACATCAGAAGTTGGAGTGTATTCACCTGATGGTGAGGGACACTGGTAATAGGGAAAGCTAATCCAGTCAACAAATGCCCGAAGAAGTTGAATGTGTCTGTTGACAGGAGCAAATATAGCAGCTCTGCTATAAACTGACACAACATAATTACTTACTAACACAAACATATCATGTGGATAAAGAAGAAGAAGAAGTAGAAACAGATTTTATAAGTTTGTTTTTCCTTGCCTGTTATCTGAAATATGATTGATCTATTACAGCCTAAAGCATTGGCTGCTAACCTGTCCGAGGAGCTGAAGGTGGAGAACATTGCAACAGTTAGATCTGCGAAGGCGTTCAGCAAAATGCTGACAGCTTTCCGTGAATCCGGACGGCTTTCTGTCACAGCAGCTCTGACAGATCCAGACAGTTATTACATTGTGTAAGTTGGTATCCATACCCTAGTAGAAGCTGTGGGGGTATAGTGGTTGGTGTACTTACCTGCCATGGCGCTGGTCTGGGTTCAATAAGATGTATATATAAATAAAGACAAAGAAAGACAGACAGACAGACAGACAGACAGATAGATAGATAGACAGACAGACAGACAGAATGGGACACATATCAAGAAGCTTCCAGAACTAGCAGCTGAATTTGAATTAACAGACACCAGACAATATTGTATACAGAGTTATGGCACTGTCTGATCTTAACCATGGAGCTGCAATGTAGGTGGCTAGTACACCTCCCTGCCCAGACTGACATCCGGGTTTAATCTCCAGCAGAGCTAGGATGTTTTTTTTCCCTGGCCAGTACAGCTCTAGGAATTGTCTGGGAAGGACAGGTGGTGAGCATGGAAACTGGCCACCCTACCCCATATATCATGGCCTAGAATATGTGAAGAAAGACATTATATTAGCTGTTGTACAGTTCTGAATTAGCTTCCTGTCTTCCTCACTTCCGTACTTCCTACTCAAACCTAACACTTCACACTCCTGCAGCAGTATCTGCTATGGTGCTCCCTTGACCTTTGAAGCCATGTGATCATGTCACTGAGCTCTCCCCTGTTCTCCGCAAACCTCGGCAGATATGCACAAATCTGAACACTGATGTTCTTCTACTTCTGCTTCTTGCAGTTGTTTCTTGGGCAGCGTCTTTCCTTTATCCTTCATTTTGTGTTCCTGTGTTGTGAGAAGTAGAACTTCTACTGTGACCAAACCAAGATCATCATCATCATCATCAAGTGCCCAGCCAGCTGGCATAGGTGTTCATGTCTCTCCAGAGATCTCGGTCTTTAGTGTTCTGGATTAACTCTGCTAATAATATTCCTCCATTAAATGCCTCCGTCTTAGTCCATCCAGCATCACTTCTCTTGGTCTGCCTCTGCCTGTCTTTCCCTTGATCTTTCCAGTCGTCATGATGTTCTCCAATGCCTCTCTTCTAATCACATGACCAAAGAAAGCTGTTTGTCTCATTCTTATTTTGAATATCTTCTGCGTTCATCCGGAGATTTTTTTCAGACATGATTGCGTTGTGCCTGTTTACAGCAGAGCTGCGTTCTTGCACCGTTAGGCCGACACATCCGACTTGTGCAGGCATTTGTTGACTGGGTTAACCTTCCCAGGATTTTGAATATAATGTTCTAGTTTCATTAGCCTCTTTCAGGCAGTCATTGTTAGTTATTCTGGCAGTCCAAAGAAATCACAACATTCGTCTCAGAAACCACATCTCTGTTGCTACCAAGTTCTTCCTATTTTGTTCATTTACATTCCAGGATTTACTGCCATGAACAGGTTCTATATAGCATTTCAGCACTCTCTTTCTTACATTCAATGATAGTGACTTATTGCATAAGATAGCATATATTATTGTACACTTTTCAATAGTATATTTGTCCCTATGTTGTCTACTAATACAGTGTTACCAGTCATTTTATCTTTTAAGTCAAGGTCTGTTTTTATAAGTGTGGTGTTTGTAAAAGCAAGAATGATTGTCAGAATTGTTACAGTGAGATATCCTGTACTGTTTGTAGTTTTGGGATGAGTGTCATGTTGTTGCTAACAACAGTTGTCTACTATACTTGCCTCTGTAAAGTTTGTGACCTAAAGAAAGAAATAGAATAGAAAGAATAGAATAGAAACTTGGTTATGTTAGAAGGCAACTAACAAAAAGTTGAATGTAGAACAGGCAACCTCATTATTTGATGTAAAAACAAATTATATATAAAGCATAGCTGGCAGATTATGAAAGCATTGTTACTGTTCTATTATTGGACAAAAACCTCTCAGCCATGTTGCCCAGTGGAGCGGCAGATACAAATAGAGCTGGTCATGCTGCCTCATGATGCCCCTTCCTGCCTATCACTGTACACTCTTATAGCAGTACCCAGTCATCATCATCATGTGCCATGCGGTTAAGCATGGGTGGTCACCAGAGTCCTGGATCTGGTCTGTGTTCCTGTCCTCATTATGTCATGTGACCAAGGAGTATCTGCTGTGGTATCTTCTTCTTCTTCTTCTGTGTTCTTTCGGAGTGTTTTTTCAGATGTGATTGCGTTGTACCTGCTTACAGTGCTATACTTGTGCCTTTAGACTGACACATCCAACTTCTGCTGGCGTTTGTTGACCAGGTTAACCTTCCCAGGTTGCTGTGGTATTACCTTTACTTATTTTCTACAGCTTTTTTATATAATGTAGGATCCTTAGTAGCCTATTGGCTAAGGAACTTGTCTGCTGGTCTGGTTGTTATGAGTTCAAATCCTTTCTCAAGACTCAATTTGTTGTTACTAACTCAGCTTCAAGAACAGCCTCGCCTAATAAAATGAGTGCCATAAAATGTGGGAGGTAATGTGACAGACATGATGTTGACCCTAGAACCCACTGAGTTTTGTGTGGTCAAGAAAATATGGACAGCCTAGCAATGTGTCCAGTATAAACCACAATGGTATGATAGTGAGGTCTTTTAGCTTTTATTGTATCATCATCATCATCACATCCTGTTTTCCTGAATGTGGGTTGCAGGGGTGTCACAATGGATGCATCGGTAGTAAAGAGTCCTCCACTTCTTTCTGACCTCAGCAACACATACAAACATGAGAGCATCCAATCTGTAATGTTATCACTCCAATCTGTAATGTTATCACTCCAATCTGTAATGTTATCACTCCAAAATTCTTTCTGCCTTTTTTTTTTCTTCTTCTCCATACCCTCAACTGTTCCCTGGAGAATTACCTTTGAGAGGATGTCATAACACACCCAAGCCAGGCAACCTTTCAAAGTTTTGCCATTGAAAAAAAAAGATGTTCTTGACGGCCTCCATACATATTTACCATGTCTTCAACATGGGCATTTGTTTTTTTTCTCTTTATACCATGTGCATAATTTTCCTCATCATTTCTGTTCAAAAGCCTGGATACCCCATTCTATTTCTACAGTACAGTCCAACTTTCCAGCACATTAATTGTGTAGTATGTTACAAATATGTGTTCTCTGTGGTGAAGTGATAATGCCTTGTGTTCTGAAAGTTGTCAGTTCGTTTTCCACTCCATCATTCAATGCAGTTTTCTCACAGACCCCTGGGGGGTCATTGCTGGAACTAAGGAGTTTGTGCTCTGTGCAGTTTTCAGCACACCTCTCTATGGAAAGAGATCAAGCCATATGTGATAAAACCTGGAGCAATGAAGTTGATCCTCTCCCTGTTAAACCCTCTTTCTATAGCAGTACAGATGTACCCACAGTAAACAAACACTGAGATCACAGAATGCTTGTGTTTTCCCTGGCTTCTTTAGCTTGAATTTTTTCTGTTGCATTCAGCTAACCAGACCCAATTTCTCAGTCCACAGTTAATAGATATAGCCGCTGCTGCACAGACAGAGCCTGCCAGGGAGGCTCTGCTGGATCTGCTGAACTTTGAGGATGCTGATGCTGTAGATCATCCTCAAAGATTTTTATTTGCTGCTGCATATTCCTCTCACCCATCGGAGTCATTAATAACAAATTTGCTGGTAAGTTATAGTTAGGTACTTCTAGGTGCAGATATAGCTGCAGTAGTAAATTGGCTGCAAGCTCACCTGCCAGCCCAGTGGTCATGTGTTTAATATTGACCTGGGCTCTCAGGTTGACCCAGCCTACAATGGTCACCAGGAAATGTGTGGGGAAGTAAAGGCAGTCAGTGTGATTCTGATCACATCTCCCACCAAGTGCTGAATGGTCTATACAAATAAAGGACTAGCACCATATACCCTAGGGATTATGGATCCGCTTATGGTGATTTGCTTGGTGCAAAAAGAATCACACATTTTTACCATTTCTATGATTAACTATTTCTGTATTAGTTAGTTACGGTGTCAGGTCTTAGTCAGATATGACTGAGCTACCGTATGACAGTAGGCGGTACTACCTGCTTTCTGTTAGTGCCGAATGTTGGGCGGCCTTACCAAACCCGACACCTCAAATTGTTCCAACGGCTTCAGATGGAGGAGTGCAATTGGGAGGGTACAAGCCTTATCCTGGTGTGAGGAAATGCAACCTAAAGACAAAATGTCATAGCAGGGCAGACCAGGCCCTAAGTCTTGGTTGGCAGTTGGTCGAGAATCAAAGCTCCAGCAGGCAGACAGTTAGAGCATTGCTTTGCTGATCCAACAGCTTCTGCAGCATTTCTTGTTCCAGATGTATTGGTGTTACATTTCCTCAGGAGTGAACTAGACAGGCCAAGAGAGAGATCATGCTGCATGGGCCATACGTGGTCTCTATATTTCAGCCAAGGCTTTGTGCTATGGAGAGGTATAACTCCATCCCTGGGCACTGTGGATCATAAGAAGTAGGACTGGTTTGTGGCAAACAGCCAGACACTGCAGCCCTTGATTGATAGAAAGAAGATAGCTCTCTTAAGAAACAAGGGAAGAACAATACAAAACACTCTCAGTGAGCTGAAGCCAGCTAGGAAAGATGTACAAAAGGCTGCAGTGTGCAAGCTACTATGTATCAAGTTATGTGAGTACGTTCAAAATGCAAGTGATAAGGGAAACATCAGAAGCATGTATGAAGGGATAAAGAAGGCCTGTGGTCCAATGATTAAAAGAAGTGCATCTCTGAAAACCTTGACTAGAGAAATCATCACTGATAAGAAACAGCAGATGGATAGATGGGTAGAGCACTATTTAGAGCTTTACTCAAGTGAGACCAAGCTAGCGGATGATGTCCTCAACGCCATAGAGGCTCTACCAACTCTTGACCACCTGGACACACTTCCCACCATAACAGAAGTTAAGTGTGCTATAAATGAACTTGCATCTGGCAAGGCTCCAGGTAAGGATGGGATTCCAATAGAGGTTATTGGGAGTAGGCAAGACACACTTACTCTACAGATCCACCAGCTAATAGAGCTATGCTGGCGAGAAGGACAAGTCCCACAGGATTTCAAAGATTCAAGCATCATAATACTGTACAAGAACAAGGGCGATCGGAAAGGGCGACTGCAACAACTATAGGAGTATCTGACTTCTGTGTATTGTTGGGAAAGCATTTGCCAGAATTTTTCTGCGCAGACTTCAGGTCCTAGGATATCAAGTCTACCCCTACAGTGTGGCTTTCGAAGGAACAGGTCTACCATTGATATGATATTCTCATTGCAACAATCCATGGCGGTAGCGAATGTGACTGATAAGGCCAGTTCGCGCTGTAAATGTTTGTCCACAGTGGATGCATGTGAACACATGGTCATTTCCACCATCATGCACCATCTTACGTCTCACATGCTCGATGTGTGACTTATCTGCAATAATTTTCTTCTTTGTCTTTATTCCATTTCTGATATTTGCTCTCCATGCAACACGTTCGGCGTCGACTTGCTCCCAATGTGCATTATCAATACATGTATCAATCATGTCCCACTTACACACATCTTTGTATCATAGTAGAGGCCAAAACTGACATCTCTTACCTCTCTGTAATTCACGAAAAAAGATGTCCTTTGGTATTCTACCATCATCCATCCTCCTAACATGTCCTATCCATCTAAGTCTACGAAGACTGAGCATGGAATAAACCGTCACACAACCTGATCTTTCCAATACTTCAGTATTTGTGATTTTCTCTTGCCACTTAATACCAAGTATTCTTTGCAGACTTCACATATGAAAGATGTTTAAATGTTTCTCTTGTTGTGAGTAATTTGACCAGGCTTCACAGCCATAAAGAAGAGTACTAAGGACACAGGCTTGAAAGATAAGGACTTTTGTTTTGGCTGTAAGCTTCCTGTTCTCCCACACTCTTTTTGCCAACCTTTTCATTGTTGTTGATGCCATACCAATCCTGATGTTGATTTCCTGATCTAGGGATAATTTGCTATTTACCTCTGATCCTACATATGTAAAATGGTTTACTATCTCTAGTTCGGTGTCGTCAATAAAGATTGATGGTACCCCATGTGTACCTTGTGACATAATCTGTGTCTTCTTTTTGCTAATTGTTAAACCAAATTCAGAACAAGTATTGGAGAATGCAGATAGTAGATGTAATTCTTCCTCAGAGTGGGTCGTAATCGCAGCATCATCCACAAAAAGCAACTCTCTGATCAATACCTTTCTAATTTTGATCTTGGCCTTCAATCTCTGAGCATTTTGCAGAGGCCGCCATCTGAGTGTGAGTGAATGTATATACCACCATCCTGATATGATGAGAATATATAGTTAAACTTATGAGATAATATATAGTTAAACTGATGAGATAATATATAGTTAAACTGATGAGATAATATATAGTTAAACCGATAAGATAGTATAAAGTTACATTGATGAGTTGCAAGTAAAGGCTAGGGTAAACTAGATGGAGGACAGGAGTAGTTTAGAAGAAATAAATGTAGATGTTACATGACATGTCCTCACTAGTAACATACACATTTGGTTGCTAACCAGCATGCATCTGTTTCTTCCTACCAGTCTATTTTGAAGAAACCGGTACCCAATGACAGACTTCGGGAATCCCTGCTTCTCTCCCTTAGTGCCATTGTACACACGTTTTGTCAGACCAGGGATCAGTGCAGCTCTCCTGTAAGTACGAGTAGTGTGAGTAGAGTGTATGTAGTCTAAGCTTAGTATTTTAGAGTGTAAGTAGAGTGTATAGAGTCTAAGCATATCATTTGGAGTTTAAGTATAGTATATAGAGTGTAAGCCTAGATATTAGCGTGAAAGCAGAGTCTATAGTGTAAGCATAGATATTAACTCGTAAGCAGAGTATATAGTGTAAGCATAGATATTAACTCGTAAGCAGAGTATATAGTGTAAGCATAGATATTAACTCGTAAGCAGAGTATATAGTGTAAGCATAGATATTAACTCGTAAGCAGAGTATATAGTGTAAGCATAGATATTAGACCATAAGCAAAGTATATAGAGTAAGCATAGATATTAGAGTGTAAGCAGAGTAGGCTGTAAGTATAGATATTAGCATATAAGCAGAGTATATAGAGTAAGCATAGATATTAGACCATAAACAAAGTATATAGAGTAAGCATAGATATTAGAGTGTAAGCAGAGTAGGCTGTAAGCATAGATATTAGCATATAAGCAGAGTATATAGAGTAAGCATAGATATTAGAGTGTAAGCAGAGTATATAGAGTAAGCATAGATAGTAGAGTGTTAGCAGAGTATTATAGTAAGCATAGATACTTGAGTGTAAGCAGAGTATATAGAGTGAGCATTTTTATTAGAGTGTAAGTTGAGTATATATATATATAGAGTCAGCATAGATATTAGCATATAAGCAGAGTATATAGAGTAAGCATAGATATTAGAGTGTAAGCAGAGAGTATATATATATATATATATATATATATATATATATATATATATATATATATATATATAGTAAGCATATATATTAGAATCTGGCAAGACCCCCGGTTCAGACAGCGTCACAACAGAAATGATTAATGCTTTAGAAGAATATGGAATAGATAAAGTTACCAGTCTGCTTAATACAATATATGATACTGGAAATATACCTCAAGAGTTATGTAATTCTGTATTTATTGCAATCCCAAAGAAATCAGGAGCCTTGGAATGTGATCAACATCGAACAATTAGTATAATGAGTCACATCACGAAGATTTTGCTAAGAATTATCATGCAAATAGTTAGGAGGAAAATACAACCTGAAATAGGAGAAGAACAATGTGGGTTTGTAGAAGGCAAGGGTACAGTAAATGCTGTGTATATACTGAGAACCGTAATCGAACATTCTTTAGAAGTAAACAAAGATCTACACCTTTGCTTTATTGACTACACAAAGGCTTTCGATAATGTGAGACATGTCAACATGATAAGGATGCTTGAAGATCTACAAATTGATGCAAAAGATCTTAGACTTGTAAAAAACATATATTGGAAACAACAAGCTGCCATAAGAGTTGATAATGAAGTAAGCCAATATCAGCCTATTAAGAGAGGTGCGAGACAGGGATGTGTAATGGTTCCAGATCTGTTTGCCCTGTACAGTGAAAGTATTTTCAGAAATATTGAAGATATGGAAGGAATCAACATTGGGGAACGATGCATCAATAACATTAGATATGCAGATGATACAGTCTTGATTGCAGACAATGAACGGACCTGCAAAATTTAGTAGATGCGGTTGTTACACACAGTGAACAACTAGGGTTAGAATTAAATTGTAAAAAGACACAGATTATGGTCGTCACTAGGAAGAACGAAATACCACAATGTAATATACAAGTAAATGGGAATATTCTTCAACAAGTGAATAGGTACAATTATCTCGGAACAGTAATAACATCTGATGGGAGATGCCTTGAAGAGATTAGAACAAGAATCGCCATGGCAAAAGTAGCCTTTAGCAAGATGAAAAACATACTGACCAATAAAAAGATGTCAATTGAAACGAGAAAAAGAGTGTTGAGATGCTACATAGAACCTGTACTCTTGTATGGATGTGAAACTTGGACAATGAGCAGTCAGGCTGAAAAACATCTGATGGCTGTAGAAATGTGGTTTCTGAGGAAAATGCAAAGAATACCATGGACAGCCAGAAAGACCAATGAACAAGTCCTTCAAGAAACAAATGAAGATCGCAAACTGATTAGAGACATTAGAAGTAGGCAGTCACAATTTTTTGGGCATGTTATGAAAAGAAATGATTTGGAGAACTTGGTGACAACTGGTAAGATCGAGGGGAACAAACCAAGCGGAAGACCTAGAAGCAAGTACCTGGATGGCTTGGCCTTGTGGCATGGTCGAAACAGAAACAAAGAGCTGATCCACGACTTTGGTGATCGTGTGAGATGGCAGAACATGACCGCCCACGCTTACCGGCATGGCACATGATGGATGGATATGTATTAGAGAGTAAGCAGAGTATATAGAGTAAGCATAGTTATTGTAGTGTAAGCACAGGAACCCAATCAACAATGAGGACCAGGAAA
>JACEFZ010016980.1:277500-322500 GCA_014155875.1 Cepaea nemoralis | reverse complement strand
GTGAGAGAGATGTGTGTGTGAGAGAGAGAGAGATGTGTGTGTGTATGTGTGTGTGAGAGAGATGTGTGTGTGAGACAGAGAGAGATGTGTGTGTGTGAGAGAGAGAGAGGTGTGTGTGAGAGAGATGTGTATGTGAGAGAGATGTGTGTGTGAGAGAGAGAGAGATGTGTGTGTGATATGTGTGTGTGAGAGAGAGATGTGTGTGTGAGACAGAGAGAGATGTGTGTGTGTGAGAGAGAGATGTGTGTGAGAGAGATGTATGTGAGAGAGAGATGTGTGTGTGCAAGAGAGAGAGAGAGAGATGTGTGTGTGTGTGTGAGAGAGAGATGTGTGTGTGAGAGAGATGTGTATGTGTGAGATAGAGATGCATGTGTGTGTGAGAGAGAGAGATGTGTGTATGAGAGAGAGATGTGTGTGAGAGAGATGTGTGTGTGTGAGAGAGAGATGTGTGTGTGTGAGAGAGAGAGATGTGTGTGTGAGAGAGAGAGAGATATGTGTGTGTGTGAGAGAGAGAGAGAGGGATGTGTATGAGAAAGAGAGAGAGGTTGGAGACATAGAGGGAGAAAGATGGGAGACAGACACAGAGAGCAATATATATGATGGAGAGAGAGATGGAGAGCGAGAATGAATTGGAATGTAGAAAGGGAGGTCTCAAATTGGAGACACCATTACAACTTTAACTCATTCTATCTGAATTTGGTATTATTTTAACTTTCTGTCTGAAAAATACGCATTTAAAATCCCACAGCTCCCTGCTGACCTCGGTTCTACAGGATGTGAACATTAACAACTATCAGATCTTAGCTCAGAAAGGAAAGTCTAGTGTGATCACCAGTTATCTGGCACGTAAGTTGTACACCTTGGTGTCATTTAAGTCAATAAATAAACACATGTGTACTGATTGGCTCTCATAGAAGTAGAAGAAATAAGTCAGACCCACCAGACAATATAAAAATTGAAAGCTGTAATTACAACAGTATTTCTGATATTTCTGATATTTAATTTAAGTCAAGGAATTCAGGTTAACCATGGAAATCTCAGGCTAACTATATTGCATCTTATGTTAGCTGGAAATTATAGTGTCATGTTTCAGTGACAATTTCATCATATTCTTCAGGTCAAGAAAATTCTACATGAGTGTTGTAAAAGTGAAGTGAAGTGAAGTGAAGTAAAGTAAAGAACCCTTGAGGCACACTGGGTAAATGGTGCTAACCCATATCTTTATAGAACAAAAGGCACTGAATGAGTGTTGTGGTCGGTATCATTACGGCTGCCTCAGTTTCCTGGGACATGTGCTGGTATTCACTTGAGGCTGGGTTGAGCATCATATATAGTTGTATAAATATTATTGAAACTGTTTAGTTAAAACTTGCAGATGGTGACTGAATATGACTGCATCTGTCCATGTATTATAGAAAGAATTCAATTGTTTAAGTATTTTTTTGTTTCTTAAATGGAGTAATCAGTTGTCTGATACTTATTGTGTAATATATTCTAACCTTTATTTTTTTTTTTAAAGACCGGTTGTCATTGTCATGATCTTTTTCAGTAAATCATTTATGGCATGTACGCAGTTTTCTTTACAGAAAGCTAATTTCAGAGCATTTCAGGCGTACACTTTTAGTGAAACTGTATGACCGTCTGTTTTTAACATGATGTGGTTATCAGACTCATCGCAGACACTCAAATGGATAAGAGCACGCTCTTAAAACTTCCAGTGTGTCGATTCAACCCCTACATCGATCAGTTGGACAAACATTTTGACTTCTCATCCTTTACTTGGGGACATAAATTACAATCATCTCAAGAAGTCAGAGTGGGTTCACCTGATGGCAAGGGACATTGATAATAGGGAAAGTTAATCCACACACAAACATCAGTCCAGTGCACTAGAAGTAGAAGCACGCATATAGATTATGCTTGAGTTCAGAAACGAGCCTGGAAAAAATAATAGACACTAATAGGTTCACTGATATTTTGTACCATGTTATATTTTATTTATTTGCAAGTTGACACACCCAAAAAAAACAAAAACAAAACATTAGTGCATTTGATATGTTTGATAAGAATAAATAACTAAAATATCAAATGCTAACATCTCTTAATGAGACATGAATTCAAGACTCAATTTTGTTTTGAATGGTACAATAAATAATATCATTTTTAAACTGTTCAAGGTTTCTCTCTCTCTCTCTCTCTCTCTCTCTCTCTCTCTCTCTCTCTCTCTCTCTCTCTCTCTCTCTCTCTCTCTCTCTTTCTCTCTCTCTTTCTCTCTGCCTCCCTTCCTCTCCCTCTCTCTCTATCTCTCTCTGTTGTAACCTCATTGTAGCATAAGGCTTCAGGCATGACTCACTCTGAGCTGTCCCATCTTTTGTATTCTCATTCTGTCCTATCTGGTGCCAGCGTCTTTTCTTCATCTCTTGATTCAGTGATGCTTGTTTAGTTCTCTCCATGAGTTCTGTGTTGGTGATTCTGTCATACTATAGGCTCGAGTATTTCACATAAATTTGTATTTTTGAAGACAATTAACAGCAGAATATCTTGACAACCTACAATTGATCACATCTTCTCCTCTATGACCTATAGATCCAATACTGGAACAGATGAAGCAAAATGCTTTGAATAAAAGTTATTGTTTCCATTTGTTAACTTTCTATCTACTTGATATTAAATGACGGTGGGTTAACTCCACACACTGGCCCGCTGAACTTTAACGTTGGCATCTCATTCAAAAACCACTGGCAAACTACTGAACATTAGATTGTGTAGAAAAATCAGTCTGGGGTGATAGCAACATCCTGCAAAGGACACACAACATTTTTACAAATAAATAACATTTACCAGTAATTAAATTAGTCTGTCACTGGGTAGTTTACCGTATTTATTATGCACTGCAACATGGCTGAATTCTATTGTCTCTGTCCTAGAAATGAAAGACCTGAATGCGACCTACAACCTTTACTTTGAGAACACACCATCAGGCGTGATGAAGAGAAGTGGAATGATTGTCTCCCTTCAAGGGAGGACAATTAAACAGCAACTAATGAAGGTAGAAGTAGTTCTGTATTTTGTGTCGGCTGTTTGAGACAAGTGGTGGATGAGGGATGATCAGATCAATATTTATAATTCAAATGGAGATCAGCATGACCAAATAGATGAGTGCTCACTCTTAAACTTCTGGTGTGCTGATAGTGAGGTAGCGGGTTCAACCCCTACACAGGTCAGTTGGACTGAAATGTTGACTCCTCGTCCTTGACTTAGGGACATAAATTACAAGTACCTCAGAAGTCAGAGTGGGTTCGCCTGATGGTGAGGGGCACTGGTTATAGGGAAAGCTAACCCACCCACACACAAAATAAAAATCAGACCAGCATGGACTACCCTCAAGTTCAAAAGCGAGCAAACAAAAAATGTAAATAGTTCATATGACCTTGAAACGGGTTGTGATTACAGTTTTAATGTTAAGAGAGAAAGAATGCATGCTTGTATGTCCTGTTGTGTTTTATATATGTTTAATTTAGTTTCTTCCTCTTCTTCATTTCTCCTTTGATAAAAGTTGTGTCACAGTTAGTTGTGCACCTCAAAGGTTGTGTTTCCCACCTCACCTCACATTTGTGTAAGATTTACTTCCTCTAGACAGATTCCAGCGCAGGTAACATGCTCTATCTACCTGTCTGTAGGTTTTCATTTCTAACAATCTTGCCGGAACAATCATGTTGTAGTCTACTCTTTGTGATTTCCAATCGCCGTGGATTTTTTAACATGCACAACTTCAACATGTGACTTCTCATTTTTGGCCATTATCCATGGTGGCTAGGTGTCTGATCTCACTACCCAGAGATGATATGAGGGTCGGTCAGAAAGAAATGCACCATGTGTTATTTTTCTCAATGAGTAATAAAGATAGAAACATGAAATTGTGTACCTTTCTAATATAAAATATCTCTACTGTTTGTATGAAATGGCACCACATTTAGACAATTAGAACAGCTACAGTAATCCGTTAAAATTGCTTGTATGCACAACTTGCGCTACACACAGTGAATTGTAATAGAATTTCTGGTTGTAGAAAAAGAAGCTGGAGTGAACATTCACAAACATTTTTGTGCTGTGTATGGAAGTTGTGCAGAGAGTTAAAGCTTCAGAAATTGAAGAGACCGAACTGCATGTTCTTCCGTGTTCTGAACGTTCTGCCATGGCTACCAGCTCAGACAAGTTGAACCGTGCTGATGCCATTATTCGTGGTGACAGGCTCATAACAAGTCAACAAATGGCCTTGCAGCTGTCAGTCAGCAAGGAAGTGCCATAACTATATTCAAAGCTCTCAAAGGTTTCATCAAGGTGGGTGCCGCAAAGTCTCACAAATGAGCACATATTTAACAAGAAAACAATTTGTTCTGAAATGTTGGAGCATGTTGATGCTGAGGGAGAGAAGTTTTTACTATAGGTGGTGAAACCAGAGCACATCATTTTGAGGCTGAAATAAAAATGTAGTCAATGGAGTGGCATCATCCACAGTCAGCAAAATGAAAGAAATTCAATACAACTCCATCAGCAGGACAGGTTATGATCACTGTATTTTAGGATACTGATAGTGTGGTTCTTGTGGAAGTGATGCTAAGAGGTGTTTCAATCAATTCTGAAGCTTACTTCAAAATACTAACAAGACTCAATTTGTGGTTTCGCAGAGTTCAGACTAACAAGAATCCAGCAGAACTATTGCTCCAAGACAGCAATGCATGCCCCATATATATATATATATATATATAAGTGGCATGTTTATCTGTAGACATATGGGGGTGGGTCTGTTAAGTATTTGTTATCCTCATTTTCCACCTGTTCCAATTTCTGCAGTTTGGTATCTATGCCGATGGTCTTGAGTCACTCGTAGGAGAAGCAGAGGCCAGTAATGAAGAGGTAGATGATAATGCCTTAACTATAGAACCAACAGCAGGAATGTCCTTCACATTTATGGATGTCCTCCTGACTCAAGTTGAGTTCTTCCGGGGAATGTCTGGCCTCATGTCTGCTGCGTGGAATGCCCCTTCAGAACTGACTTCGGCTTTACAGGTTTGTTGTGGGAGTTTTATTGTGGAATATGCTTACATTGATTATTTAACTAGAATTTGTGTCATTGTGGGAACCATTGTTGTACAATGGCTAGCGTCTAGCATGCTTGTCAGCTCGGTCATCATGTGTTTGAATCCATCTCAAGATGGGAATTTATTTTTAAACACTGACCTGGGTTACCAGGTTGACCCGACCTAAGATTGGTGCCAGGACATTTTCTAATCAGTAAAAGTGGCCAGGTCTTAGTCAGATCTGGCTGAGCTACCATATAACAGTAGACGGTACAACCCGCTTTCTGTTAGTGCAGAATGTTGGGTGGCGCTTCCCAAACCCAACTACATGCCGACGGCTTTGGGCTGAGAAGCGCAATTGGGAGGGTACAGGCCTTACCCTAGTGCGAGGAGATTAAATGTTATGGCAGGACAGACCAGGCCTTAAGCCTTGGTTGGCAACTGGTTTAGGATCGAAAATTCCGACAGGCAGAAAGTTAGAGCATTGCTTTGCTGATCTGATCCGGCAGCTTCTGCAGCTTGTCTTGTTCCAGATGTATTGGTGTTACCTTTCATCTGGAGTAAAGTAGGCAGGCCAAGAGAGTGATCAGGCTGCATAGGCAACACATGGTCTCTAAATTCAGCCCCAGTCTTTGTGCTATGGAGCATTATATCTCCATTTTACAAACTATTGCTTGTCAAGATGGCAAGGTGCCAATCAGTCAGAAGTGGCCATAAATATGTGATATTGACCACATCTCAAATTCAATGCTGATTGGGTTATAAAAATGTGGGCTTGCACCACATATCCAATACATCGGAAGCATGGAAAAGAGTGAAGTGATAAATTAGTGACCTATCTTCCCCCCCCTCTCTCTCTCTCTCTCTCTCTCTCTCTCTCTCTCTCTCTCTCTCTCTCTCTCTCTCTCTCTCTCTCTCTCTCTCTCTCTCTCTCTCTCTCTCTCTCTCTCTCTCTCTCTGTGTGTGTGTGTGTGTGTGTGGCATCCTTCCCATGCTCTCTCCTTAGACTGTTATTCAACTTTGAAGTTGTGTGCAGTAAAA
The DNA here is from genome assembly GCA_014155875.1 of Cepaea nemoralis. Taxonomy (NCBI): domain Eukaryota; kingdom Metazoa; phylum Mollusca; class Gastropoda; order Stylommatophora; family Helicidae; genus Cepaea; species Cepaea nemoralis. The sequence goes on along the minus strand of JACEFZ010016980.1, from coordinate 316,378 downwards.
TCAACATCCCTTAACTTGGAATAGAACCTAGACTATTTACAGGTAAGTTAGTGAACTAGTTTGGCTCTTGCAGGTCTTGTGCATAACCTTATCAGCATTGTAGAATGTATATATAGGATACATACTTGGAAAGGACTGGTTACATTCTTGTGCTGTATATGGATCTCAGGGGGAGTATGTATTCATTACCTTGAGAGGTTACTGTAGTGTGAATACACACTCACCCTCTGACAGAACGGAGTCTCATTGGTGAAGTGATTAAGCCACCCACCTCATGCTTTGAAGGTTGTGGGTTCCATTCCAGACTCCTTCATTTGGTTCACGAGTAAACTTTTCTAGCAGACTTCTGAGGGTCATTGCTGGAGCTACGGTGTTCCTGCTTTGTTCAACGTTTTGGCAGGCTGCCCTTCTGAAAGAGATCAAGTCACATTGGTGAAAACCTGGTGCAATGATGCCTGTCCTGTCTCGCCCGGGACAGCATAGATTCAGTTATAGTTAGTTATATGATTATTTTGTACAGCTGAAACTGTGATAATAATTTGGCTTCATAATCAGCAACAACGGAGACTTTTGAAAAGAATTCAGATGTAGACTTGCCATGGCAGTGCACAATTTGAACAGTTGTAAGAATGTTTGAGCAATACATTTAAATACAATTGTTAAGAACATCAATCTTTCCTGTAACAACATACAGATGTGAGTCATAGACTATTTTGCAGTCACTAGAGAAGAAAATTATTGGGGCTTCTGAACTTAAATGTTACAGAAAAGTTCTTAGACTATCATGCACCAATGTTATGTTAGTTGCACATCCTTTACAGGACATTGCAGTCAACCCAGCATTATTTTGTTGTTTGTGATTTCTCGGTAAGTTTACGTTCAGTAGTTTGCCATTGCTTTCAGAACAACCGACACCCATATCTTTTCATAAAAAACCAACGCAAGGCAGTCTGCTGCCAAATTGCTCGGCGCTGTGTTTTGAATGTGGGGTTACAAACTGCGCCCATAACCCTTTCGCCTCAGAGCCGGCTCCATGCACCAAGAGGGAAGAAAAATGCTGACATTCTACAAGATCTGAGCATCAAAGAAAACTCACTCACAAACATCATCAGAAACTGAAATTTTTTGGCCATATTAAACATCACAGGGGCCTGGAAAGAACAAGGACATGCTTCCGTGGAGAAGAGGTGGAGGTCAACTGGCACGAAGATGGACACAAGACATTACAGACAGCTTGAGGGTGCATGAGGCAGAAGAGACATTCTGCACAGACATTCTGCACAGATCCTCTACTTGATGATGATAGCAGATCAAGTAATTGTAAATAAAGTAAAGTGTAATTGTAAATACCACATTGTCTTGGACTTGAGTACACTGTCCTGAAGCTACTATAGAGCAATATATCAGTCTGAGTACTATGTATTACTGAGAAGGCACTGTAGGAAATATGAAATGTTGCAGATGTTTAGTGTTTTTAAGGTTTCTGTTACTATACCATCGCATTTCTTGCCACAATCAGGGGAACCTACTCCTCCAGGACCACTCTCAGAGAATTCATTTGTCCAATGGCTTGATATTGGACACAAAAGTGTCAGGTGTGCTTTCTTTGGACCTGTCTGGATACATCAGCATTAGTTTGTGGAACAGGAACTGTGAGGCTCTCATTCGAAACAGGTATAAAGGCATGAAGTGTTGCTTTATTTTGTATTTTACCCTACTACTTATGTGATCATTATTGTTGCTAGTGTCATCATGAAGAATATTCAATGTTATTGTGAAACTACCATGCTGAGTTGTCTACTCAATGTGAAATGATGGATTCGAGCACTGGTGATGTTTTGGTTCCATTCCAACATCATGAAGCAGATCCGTTGTAGAATTTCCCTCTCATCACATGCACCAAAATGTCTCTTGTTCCTCCACCAGTTCTCTTGCCTCTTGTCCAAGGTGTCTACAGTGTCATGTGTCCATCTTCATGCTGGCAGACCTGTGCTTCTTCTGCCAGGAATCATGCCCTTCATCGCTGTTCTTCTCAAGATACTTTAATATTGCCAATATATTCAGGTCTTGTAGAATTTAAGTATTTTTCTTCTTCTTGGGCCATGATATTCTAAAAATGTTTCTGTAACATTTAAGATTCAATACCAGTAGACCAGAAACTCTCATTCTGAGCATTTTCATGAATCCCCACATGGAGTGTGCAAGGTGTGGATGCTGCCTCTTTCACACCATCTTAAGAGGTTCTTTATATTTAGTGTAGCTGAGGCACATTTACATCTATTTTTAATATGATCAACCTGGTATTTGAAGGAGAGACTACAATTAAATGTAACAAAGTCTTTGTTATTATTACAAGTATATTTCACAATTATGTCCATTTACTATATATATATTAGAGAATCTGGTGTATTGAGTTGTTAAGGAAATGACAAGTGTTACCGTTTTATTGTTAATAAATAGGCTGGATTTTCTACCATGAAACAGTCACAGATCTTTCATAGCTCACTTCCATTTATAATTTTCATCCACTAATAATGAGGGAATGAATCAGACCCATTCACAATAGCTGGTGTCATCCCTTTGTGGTTATATGTGTTTAAACAGTACCTGTGTGTTTTGTCCCTTGACCTTTCTTTTGTCCACGAACATGATCTTTCTCTGCTAACAAATCCTCTACCAACATCTTTGATCTTCTGAAGACCATGAGGAAGTTGGTTTTGTTGATAAAACCTTCCAAAACATTGGTCAGTAAATAAAGTGTTTGGTGAGAATTTACTTTTTACGTACCATGTCACTCCTCTTTTACATTGGATATCAAGACAATTGAATTCACACATTCACCTAATAGATCTTAGAGACTGTTACTTGCAACTTTAGAGCACTAAAGCAAAATCCAGTGTAAATCCTACAAGACTATCTGGAATTTGCCAGACTTATGATGGAAATCTGTCCACTGGATATAAATGGAATCAGCATTGGAGGACGAAACATCAATAACATTAGATATGCAGATGATACAGTATTAATTGCAGACAATGCGCAGGATCTGCAACAATTAGTAGATGCTGTTGTTGTACACAGTGAGCAACTGGGGTTAGAATTAAATTGTAAAAAGACTCAGGTTATGGTCGTCACTAGGAAGAAAGAAGTGCCACAATGTAATATACAAGTAAATGGAAATATTCTTCAACAAGTGAATCGGTACAATTATCTTGGAACAGTCATAACATCTGATGGGAGATGCCTTGAAGAGATTAGAACAAGAATCGCAATGGCGAAAGTAGCCTTTAGCAAGATGAAAAACATTCTGACCAATAAAAAGATGTCAATTGAAACGAGAAAAAGAGTGTTGAGGGGATACATAGAGCCTGTTCTTTTGTATGGATGTGAAACTTGGACAATGAGCAGTCAAGCTGAAAAGCATCTGATGGCTGCAGAAATGTGGTTTCTGAGGAAAATGCAAAGAATACCATGGACAGACAGAAAAACGAATGACCAAGTACTACAGGAGACAAATGAACATCGTAAACTGATTAGAGAAATTAGATGTAGACAGTCAAAATTTTTTTGACATGTTATAAGAAGAAATGGATTGGAGAACTTAGTGACAACTGGCAAGATCGAAGGGAACAGACGAAGAGGAAGACCGAGAGGAAAATACCTGGATGGCTTGGCCACATGGCATGGATGAGACAGGAACACTGAGCTGATCCACGACACTGGTGATCGAATGAAATGGCGAGTCATGACCGCCCACGCTTTCCGGCATGGCACATGATTGATTGATTGGAGTAACCTTCCAAGACAAATTGTGGGGAACTGGTGAAGACTTCTTATATGCCATCCTATTCATGACACATGCCAGAATAGATGTATGGCAATTATGGGTTTAAGAAAAAGAAGAAAACAAACAAGGTAGAGGAGGAGGAGAATATGAAGGAGGAGAAAGAAAGAGGAGGCCGAATCATCATAATTTGCTATATCATTAAATCAAAATGCACAAAAACATATATATTATATAGATAGATGGATGGACAGACGGACAGATGGAAGGGCGGACGGACAGCCGGCTGGCCGGCCGATTGATCGTTGGATGGATGGATGGATGGATGGATGGAGAGAGAGAGAATCCAATTGTGTGTTTTCTTTGCACTCATTAACATTTAAATGTGTTTTCCAATTGATGTGTTTTTTGGCTCATTTCTCATTGTCATTCCTTCAGTGGAGCCTTTTATTTAGAAGGCTCACTCCGAGTGGACTCTGAAGAATTGGATGTTGGACTTGTTTTCACTGGTGAAGGGGAAAACAACATTGATTACACTTCCAATGCAGACTTTGGTAGCATGCCACTCAAGTTGTGTATGCAAATGAAGAGACCAGATTTTGAGTTCATGTAAGTTTTGTGTTGTTGAAACACAAACTATTTCACACTAAACACCTCCTACGTCATTGATTGGGTCGCACATTTTGGAAACCGGTCAGTGATTGATAGGGACAGTGCATTTTGTGTGTTTTTTAACACACAAAATAGTCAATGTTAAAGGTGGCAGAAACAATCACCATTAATCTGCATAAGCCAGTTTTGTGCAAACAGAAAGACATGATAGTAAGTTTAAAATTACCATGGTAGACAATTGAAATTACTATGCGAATATGTAGCTTGAAGGATTTATCTAATCATTTTAGTTCATGTTGTGTGATTTCTGCAGTATGTACCTGACGAGATGCAGCAAAATATGCCAGGCAATAAATCATGCAATCTATTGTTTGTGTATTCATTATTCAAAATATTTATAGCCATTTTTGACATACACACTCATATACATACACTCTTAAACAGTGTTTGTGTAAAACAGAAGGACTAAACTGGTGTGATAGAATCACTGATGTGGAGTTTAGGGTTGGGGAATCAAGAAGTGAGGAAAAGACACTGTTACTAGATAGGATACACATTGTGAACACCTTACAACAGCGTCAATATCTTCAGAAATGTACAGGGTACATGAAATAGAGGAAGCCCTGGCAACACACAGAGAAGAGAGGTCAGCATGGCCGAATGGATAAGAGTGTTTGCTTTTAAACCTCTGGTGTGCTGATGCTGAGTTAGCGGGTTCAACTCCTACACCGGTCAGTTGGACTAAAATGTTGACTTCTCATCCTAGACTTGGGGATGTAAATTACAAGTACCTATGAAGTCAGAGTGGGTTCATCTGATGGCAATAGACACAGGTAATAGAGAAAAGCTAATCCACACGCAAAAATCAGTCCAGTGCACTAGAAGTAGTAGCACTTGTATGGACTACGCTTGAGTTCAATGTGAGCAACGCAGAAACAAAAACAAGATAAGCCGACAGAGAAGGGTAATATGGTGAAGACATGGAGCTGCAGGAAATAGTAAAGGATAGGACAGCTTGATTTGAGTTGGTTGAGGACCTGTGGGTAATAAAGTACAGAAGTAAAAGTCTTCCATTTAGTTGGTTGAGGACCTATGGGTAATAAAGTACAGAAGTAAAAGTCTTCCATTGAGTTGTTATGGCTTAGGCTCCTGCCTAGATTATATATGGAGGTTATCACACTGCACAAACTCTGTAGCACAGGGCGCATATCTAAATGTATCTAACAAAATCACACATGCTTAAGTGCTCTTGTGTAGAAGTAAGTTTGAGTTAGGTTGAGGAATTATTTGACCTGATGATTTCAGTCTCCTAGGGCTTTGAAACTACATATGCTTCATGCCCACAGGGGACTTCTGTTTTTGTCTCCCTTGTCCAAGAAGATAGGACATCTGATCCACTTTCCGTGGATCCGGGAGTTGGGAGAGTGGTTGAGACATAACATCCTCATGTTCTTTACTATTAGAAAATAATCCCTGACAATTGGACTTTATACTCCCCAGGTAAGAGATGGATGTTGGACCTCTTAAGTTACTTTTCCTACTCGTGCATGTAGACAACGTACACAATTTTACAAATAAAGATTTAAAAGCATTTAAACATGCTTCATTGCACTGGGTTTTACCCTATATGGCTTAGTCTCTATCTGCAGAACAGTAAACTGCTCGCTGAGAGCATTGCACTAAGCTTCAGTGACGACCCCTAGGGTCTCCAGAGAAATTGCACTTGTGATTTGAAATGATGCTATCTGAAAATGAGCCCATAAGCGTCCACAACCTTGAGAGCACAAGGCAGATTGCTTGACCACTTCATCATGGACACCTCCATTACATATACAAATACAACAGACTTATCTATGTAGAAAGAGACAGCAAAACAGAGAATACTGAAGTGTTCTACTTCCATAGGATCTGTCAGCAATAGCTAGTAAACCTACCAAGCATTGTCAATGAACATGGTACACTTATTGTTGTTAATCAGATATGACTGAGCTACTGTATGAAAGTAGACGGTACTGCCTGCTTTCTGTTAGCGTCGAATGTTGGACGGCACTCACCAAACCCAACACACCACATTGTGCCAATGGCTTTGGACAGAGGAGCTTAATTCGGGGGGTACAAGCCTTACCCTAGTGTGAGGAAATGCAACCTTTAATGTCAAGGCAGGACAGACTAGGCCCTATACCTTGATTGACAGCTGGTCTAGGATCGAAGCTCCGACAGGCGGACAGTTAGAGCATTGCTTTACTGATCCAGCACCTTCTGCAGCTTGTCTAGTTCCTTACATATTGGTATTACCTTTCCTCTAGAGTAAACTAGACAGGCCGAGAGAGGCATCATGCTGCATGGGCAACACATGGTCTCTAAATTCAGCCCAGGCTTTGTGCTATGGGGAGGTATCACTCCATTTTACAAACTATCCTATGGCAAGGTGCCAGTCAGTACACTTATTATTATTATTTAAAAGATTTAGTTGCATGTCCTTCACAGGACGTATCAGTCAACTCAAGCATTTTTTGCTGTTCGTGATTCCTTGGCACGTTTTACGTTCAGTAGTTTGCCATTGCTTTCTGAACTATTATTATTATTATTCAGTATTAAAACCTGCCATTGTTTCATGTTTTGTCCACAGTCACAAAGTTGAGAAATATGAAGAGCTAGTCAAAGGCAGAAAATACAGATCTCATAGACAGGTCAAGAGTAGAATGACAGGAGAGGAGTACCTCTTGAACAAAGCCAATTCAGATGAATGTCGAGTCATGCTAAAAGAGGACCAATGAAGTAGGCACAAACGTCAGCTTGACCTTCTTGTTTTAAGATGGTAAGTGAGGTCAAGTAAAAGGTCCTTTCCCATGCCTTGATGTTATAGAGTATCTGCTGGAAGTCCCATACTCGTATATACCAGTCAGCACTCAGTGCGGGGATCTGCTCAATGTCACATCGGTGGCCTTTACTTTCCCATGCCTTGATGTTATAGAGTATATGCCAGTCAGTGGGTGATCTGCTCAATGTCACATCGGTGGCCTTTACTTTCCCATGCCTTGATGTTATAGAGTATATGCCAGTCAGTGGGTGATCTGCTCAATGTCACATCGGTGGCCTTTACTTTCCCATGCCTTGATGTTATAGAGTATATGCCAGTCAGTGGGTGATCTGGTCAATGTCACATCGGTGGCCTTTACTTTCCCATGCCTTGATGTTATAGAGTATATGCCAGTCAGTGGGTGATCTGGTCAATGTCACATCGGTGGCCTTTACTTTCCCATGCCTTGATGTTATAGAGTATATGCCAGTCAGTGGGTGATCTGGTCAATGTCACATCGGTGGCCTTTACTTTCCCATGCCTTGATGTTATAGAGTATATGCCAGTCAGTGGGTGATCTGCTCAATGTCACATCGGTGGCCTTTACTTTCCCATGCCTTGATGTTATAGAGTATATGCCAGTCAGTGGGGGATCTGCTCAATGTCACATCGGTGGCCTTTACTTTCCCATGCCTTGATGTTATAGAGTATATGCCAGTCAGTGGGTGATCTGGTCAATGTCACATCGGTGGCCTTTACTTTCCCATGCCTTGATGTTATAGAGTATATGCCAGTCAGTGGGTGATCTGGTCAATGTCACATCGGTGGCCTTTACTTTCCCATGCCTTGATGTTATAGAGTATATGCCAGTCAGTGGGTGATCTGGTCAATGTCACATCGGTGGCCTTTACTTTCCCATGCCTTGATGTTATAGAGTATATGCCAGTCAGTGGGTGATCTGGTCAATGTCACATCGGTGGCCTTTACTTTCCCATGCCTTGATGTTATAGAGTATATGCCAGTCAGTGGGTGATCAGGTCAATGTCACATCGGTGGCCTTTACTTTCCCATGCCTTGATGTTATAGAGTATATGCCAGTCAGTGGGTGATCTGGTCAATGTCACATCGGAGGCCTTTACTTTCCCATGCCTTGATGTTATAGAGTATATGCCAGTCAGTGGGGGATCTGCTCAATGTCACATCGGTGGCCTTTACTTTCCAGAACATTTCCTAGTACTTGTATCCATGTTAGGCTGGGTCAACCTGGGAGCGGGAGCCACAGTCTTGTAGTAGCTAGACACTCGTCTTGCCAGTCCAGTGGTCATGGGTACGACCTACATCGGGGCTGATTAAGATTTTCTAAACTAACCAGGGCTCCCAGGCTCACCCAGCCTAAAATGGATCCCAAGAAATGTCTTGGGCAGTAAAGGTGGCCGGTGTGATACTGACCACATGACCCACCCAGTGCCGAGGGGTCCAGAACCATTTGCTCATTTGCATCTTAAAGCATGTAAAAGGGTCCTTTAGTGTTTTTTTTTAAATATATCTTGGGACCACCTGTCAATGTTCTAAACATCTCGTCTTGAGAGGTATTCAAACACATGGCCTCTAAGCCAATAGACAGGCATAGTAGTCACTGTGCTACCATGTCTCTCTGTGAGATGATAAACAAACAGTGGAGGATCTGTTTACACACCCATATTGGGTATATGGTGGTGGCTACATATTTGTATAGCCCTATCAGCGCTGAATGTCATATTCAGTTACCGTCCGTTAACAACGTGAAAATTGGACGTGTTCATATGTCTCCATCCTGAACACACTGATGTTGTTTTCTGATAACAGTGTAGCCACTGTCTTTCTATTATTGTCTTCCTTTGTGAGACTTAACTATACACAATTTACTTGTATATATCCATTGGATTGCTTTGATTATTAGTACAATTGTACATGATAAACTCTGTGGTAAAGGGGTTGCAAATGCAATTTATAATTCTGTATACCACGTTCGAAACACAGCTTCAGGAGATTTGGAAGCAGACTGCCTTGGTTGATTTCCATACAATGGTATGAGTGCCAGTTGCTCAGAAAGTAATGGCAAACAATACACTTGCCAAAATATCACAGTCAAAACATGCTGGGGTTGACTGCAACGTCCTGTAAAGGATATGCAGATAATTTTTTTGACCAGATAAACAAGGTATGGCTCTAATAATTTCTGAGAGAGTATGAGGCAGGAGAAATGGCCAGGATCCAGACACTTTGGGCATGAGAGTATGAGGCAGGAGAAATGGCCAGGATCCAGGCACTTTGGGCATGAGAGTGTATGAGGCAGGAGAAATGGCCAGTGATCCAGACACTTTTCAGCATGACAGTGATGTTTTACCCTGCTACATTATGATGTTGTTTCATGAATGATATGTAATCTTTCTGTGCTACAGATATTACAACTGAATCTTTCCTTTTGGTTCCAGCACTTGCAGAACACCCTCTGAGACTGCAGCCAAATGTCACAACATTTATATACTCACAAAAGTTCATAACAAGCAGCAAGCCAAATATGTTTGATTATTTTGTTATTTGTTTTTAGCAAGAAAGAAAATTGGTGGCGTTGTTATAATTTTGTTTGCTATAATTTTTCTTTCCCTATGACACATGCAACAGTTACTGCTTTCCAAATTTAGTAACATTTTTTTTTTTTTAAATATTGTCTTCCTTACCTCAATTTTAAAAGATCTGTCTTGACAGTTAGGTCTTCTTTTTAATTTAAATACAATTAATGTGCATGTTCTGAGGTCACTATTTATTTATATATCATCCTAATGTTTTCAACAGCATCATTATGTGCCATGTCAGTAAGCATGGGTGGTCATTCGCTATCTCACATGGTCATTAGTCTTGGAGACCGTAACCAACAACTAACTGTCACTTGCTTAAGCTCAATCCACCACCAGCTTCCCATGGCTTCATTTTACCTTGGTTGAGGGGGTTCACTTGGTACACCGCTTTGTCCAAGGGTGTCCCATGGGCATCTGTCCAATTTTTGTTTCAAATATGTATGTTATATGGGGTATCTGTCAGTATACAAATATAAAATTCAAGAAAGAAAAATGCATGGTGACACCATAAGCTAGCAAAGGGGAGAGGGAGCCTTACTTCTTCTTTGATAGAGGATATCCCACCTCCCAAATAGTTTCTTATTCTTCTTCTTCTCTTTATCCCCCATTTGAGGAATAGGTCATCTAAACCAGGTGAAGCCGTCCCATCTTTTACTATCTACTACAGTTCCCTTCATGTCTTCCGAATAATATTTATCTCTGTGATTCTCTTATCCCTGTGTTTCTAGGTCTCCTGCTATTGTGTTTGTTTTGTAGGTTCCAGACCAAAGAGTGTCTAGTCATATTGACTTCAGGTTTTCATTGTATTATTTTTCTTTAATGCGTAATTCATCATTCTTCTTCTTGATGGAGTAATGATACATGACAAGGCAGACATAATTGTGGCCTTGTGGGAGCACGTGTACACCTCGGAGGAGCAAATGGATCACCATAGTCTGGCAAGAATGAGGCAGCGAGGAGTGACGAGGGGATCTGGCCAACACTCGACGCTCAAAGGAAAGGCGAGACGGACATATAATCAGATTGCTACTGGAACTATTGGTGTTGGAACTCTTTGCTGGCTGCTGAGGATGGAGACGGAGCGCTTATGGGAATGCCCCGAATGCTGTGATGTTGATTCCTAAATCAGTCAATCAATCAATCTTCACAGAAACCATTATATTTGAATGTTTTCAGTGTTTCATTTCTTGTACATTGATTTATAGTCAGGATATTGTATCTGGTGCTTTGGAATGTTGGTGTCAGATTGTAAAAATGTTGTACTTTTACTTTAATTATACAAATTGTTAGCAGCATATAAAAATGTCAACATTTGGTTAATCAACCTTAATCATAACCAAAGCTATATTTTTTTTAAAAATTAAGTTGCATGTCTTTCACAGGGCGTAGCAGTCAACCCCAGCATTTTTGCTGTTAGTGATTACTGGGCAAATTTTACATTCAGTAGTTTGCCATTGCTTTCTGAACGACCAGCTCCTATACCTTTTTCGAAAAAAAAAACCAGCACCACTGTGTTTCAAACCCGGGTATACGGGCTCACAAACCGCGTTCGCAAGCCAAAGCCACAGAGACCGGTGAAAAAAGCTATATATTTAACCCTATAAATACAGAAAGCCAATTAAACCAGCATATGCAGTTTTGCACAAGTGCAGAAGCCAATTAAATCAAAGTATTATGTAAGCTGATTTGTGGCTTAAAACGGTAACAGTTTCTCAGTAATATGTTTCTTTCATAAACACAAAAGTCTGAGGAGTTCAAACATGTGCAATTTGACAATTTTCATTAAATTTTTATTAAGATTGACGTTGAAGCAGAGGAAAGTGCAATCACAATTGTATTTTAGCTCAAATTTCCTTTCTGACATCAATAAACCCATAAATATCATCTTCTTACAACTGTCTGTCCAATTGTCTTTCCATATATGTATAGTTTATGGGGTATCTGTCAGTATACAAATAAATATTCAAGAAAGAAAAATGCATGGTGAAAGTCATAAAAACTGCCCAGCTGTCTGGCTTGTTTACTGCAGCTCTCATACTGGATGACTTAACGCTTTGAAAATGTCAGATTCATATGAAAAACCAGCAACTTTGTGTAGTTTATGATGTTGAATGGGTATGAATTGTGACAGTGGAGATTAAATTCATGGAAGAAGATCTATATGACAAGAGGAGACATGCTCAGAAACAATGACTTTGGCAAGCAAGTGGGTACAATATAAGCAATAATTTTATTAAAACAATAAACAATGAGTCTGATGGCTTGGTCATGTAAGAAGACTTTCTCCAAACTGCAACACTGACATTTAGATGTTGTGGAAACAGCAAGAGGCAATCCTCACAGCCGATGCATTAGCAGAATAACACAGGCAACAAACACTATCTGGCCAGCCCACCCTATAGGCTTTGTCCAGAAAGCTCTTCCTGACCTGATGCTGAAAGGCACAGAAAGGATAGCAGAAAGAAAGAAAAAGAGATGAAGAGAATGCTAAACATCTTTTTTAAATGCAAATGTAAGCACAAGATGCCATAACATTTGAATATATATAATAAAAAAGTTAGTTGGATATCCTTGTACATGACATTGCAGTCAACCCTAGAATATTATGGTCTTTGTGATCCCTTGGCAAGTTTATGTTCAGTAGTTTGCCATAGCTTTCTGAATGACTCAAGTCCATCTGCTGCCAAATCGTCAGCAGCTGTGTTTTTAACACGGTAGGTGGGATTACGAACTGCATCCGTAATCACTTCACCATGGAGCCGGCATATAAATAATAGTACCTAGTTTTTAATAGAAAGTTACAGCAAAATTAGAACAGAGTTAGGAGAAATAGATTATTCAGTAACATATCTCATGTCTGGTTATTAGTTCAAAGGCTGCCGGGAAGATTTTTTTTTTTTTTAAATTTGCCAGTCCACACAAAAAAGTTTAGTTTTGTGGCTGTTCATAAACTTATTCTCCTGAAAATAATGTGGTAGGTTCCCCTTTCCTTCCACACTAAAGTGACATAGGAACAAATAAACTGACTAGTCTAGAATTACCGTCATCATAATCATCTCTTTTAATGTCTAATAACAAATGGAAGGACATTGTGAAACTAAACCTCAAGACACTGAATATAGTAGGATGGCGCCTTTTGGGGATTGAACAATTCGGGAATAGATTACATCTACAGCTGAAAGCATTAAAGGCTTATGAAGGTGACATAAGAAGCTTCTAAAGCTCTCTAACCTGGCTGTATTTATATTTTATTAGTTAGTTCGTCGACAGATCATCCTTATTGCACATCGAACCATTCAGTCCATATCCATTTTATTGCTGTAGTTGTTTAATTTCCAATCATCTCTATCATCTTCTTCCGTGTTAACATTTATCATTGAAGTGCATTTCTTAGCAGTGGGTAATCATTGTCAGATTCATTAGCCAGTACCATGACCTGAATATTTAGTTTCCTTATGTTCTCGTGCATGACGGGTGAAAATCACAGTATTGTTTTAAATGTGGTGAAATTGTAAAACCGTAGAGACACTGAAGAACTGAGTTCGCTGATCTATTTGCCTTTTTTGTGATGAAGGTGGATTACCAGAATATAGCAACCACCTTTTGTTTCCATCAGGTGTGGTCTATGATGTGGTTTACCAGAATGTAGCAGCTGTCTTTTGTTTCTATCAGGTGTGGTCTATGATGTGGTTTACTAGAATATAGCAACTACCTTCTGTTTCCATCAGGTGTGGTCTATGTGGTTTACTAAAATGTAGCAACTACCTTTTGTTTTCATCAGGCATGGTCTATGATGTGGTTTACCAGAATATAGCAACTACTTTTTGTTTTCATAGGGTGTGGTCTATGATGTGGTTTACCAGAATGTAGCAACTACCTTTTGTTTTCATCAGGCGTGGTCTGTGATGTGGATTACCAGAATATAGCAACTATCTTTAGTTTCCACCAGTTGTGGTCTATGATGTGGTTTGCCAGAATATAGTAACTACCTTCTGTTTCCAAAGGTGTGGTCTGTGATGTGGATTACCAGAATATAGCAACTACCTTGGAAACAGGTGTGGTCTATGTTGTGGATTACCAGAATATAGCAACACCTTTTGTTTCCATCAGGCATAGTCTATGGTGTGGTTTACCAGAATATAGCGACTACCTTTTATTTTCATCATGTATGGTAAATGATGTATCTGCTAAATTAAATTGAACTGTTTCTGCTGTATCCAACGCATGTGCCTTGTTAAGAAAAGCCTTATGTTTAATAAATATTTTCAATTGGATCTATCATGATTTTTATTGTTATTCTTGTTATATTTCATTTTCTGTCTTGTCTCTTGTTGAAATATGTGTACTAGCTTCTAGTCACTCTAGTCAACTTCTTTAGCATAGCTAATTAAAAGAGCAGGGGTAAGACAAAGACATGGATACGTGGGTGGCTTGGTCAAACAGCCTATCAGTACAGAAACACAAACTGGTCCTAGATTCTTGCTATCGTGTGACATGATGCTCCATGAGCCTCCATGCTTATGGGCAAGGCACATAATGATGATGTTAAAGTCTTCTGTTATTTTTAAAAATCTCTTAATGTATTTTGATCAAATCATCATCAAGTGCCATTCCAGCTGGTGTAGGCATTCATGTCTCTCCACAGACCTCGGTCTTTAGTGTTCTGGATCAACTCTGCTGATGATATTCCTCCATGTCACTGTCTCATTCCTCCAGCATCATACTCTTGGTCTGCCTCTGCCTCTCTTCCCTTTGATCTTTCCAGTTGTCACGGTGTTCTCCAATGACTCTCTTCTCATCACATGCCCAAAGAAGCATACCATGTTTTAAACTGTGCCATGTTAATTAATACAAATTGTTCCAAGGAAACGAGGTCACGAGTAATCTTCATATTGTTGAAGGATTTATTAAAGGCTTTATACAGACTGACCTGCCTCTTCAATCAACTTCAAGAAATAGTTGATTTTACCTCAAAAAGGAAATCAGCATCAACAAATACTTGATTATACCTCAAAAAGGAAATCAGCATCAACAAATAGTTTATTTATACATCATTTAGGAAATCAGCATCAGTAAGCAGTTGATTATACCACATGATGGAAATCAGTGTTTAAACAGTTTAATACCTCACAATGGAAATCAGTATTTAAGCAGATAGTTTACAATCTCACATTGGAAATCTGTGTTTAAACAAATAATGTATAATACATCATCAAAAGGCTGAATATGCGTCATAATGGAAATCAGTGTTTAAATACACTGTTGATAATACTTCATGATGAAAATAATCACCAAATAGTTTATTATACCTCATGACGGAATGCAGAGATGTTTAAGCACCAGGATCAAATACCATTCAAACCAAGACCGCTCTTCACGTCCTAGTGAGGCATTGTAGTTTATTAATAATAAAGTTTTTGATCCACACAGCAGTACTTATTTAACATTCATTCATTCAGTAGCATGTCCTTTGCAGAACCTCGCTCCCATAACAACCTTTCGGAAAACTGCTCGATCATAAGCAAGATGTCCCACGTCTGACATTCCCATCTGGAGATCATCCGCCACATCCTGCACCCATCTTCTCTTTGACCTTCCTCTTCCTCTCTTCCCAGGCATATACCCTTCCATTACTGTTCTCTCCAAACTTTCATGACGTTTCAAATGACCAAAATATTTTAATTTTCTTTGTTTTATCGTGTTTAATAAACAGCCTTCTTCAATATTCAGCTCTTGATGTATGGATGCATTTGTTCTTTTCTTTATCCAAGATATTCTTAGAACTTGTCTGTAACATAGTCAAATGCATTTATGCGCTATTCAGCTTGTTTAGTAAGTCCAGGTCTCACATTAGAGTTAAATATTATAAGTTAGGTACTAGGTTTAATTTCTTTTGACGTCCACACATTTCTTAGTGCAATGAAAGCTCAATTTGCCTTTTGTACAATTATTTTAATATTGTTAGCTGTTCCCTCATTACTATCGACAATAATACATAAAAATTTACATGCATCCATCTTTTGAAGTGAGGCTTCACTGAAAGTGATCAGGTTATAAACATTCAGTTGTGAACACAGTTCATTTTACTCATGTACACATTACATCATGCATACAAGTTATTTCACAGATTTAAACATTAGTTTACAAAGCAGTAAAGAACCCTTTTACACACCTGAAGTCTTAATAATAAAACATAAGGTGACCGGCACTCGGTGGTGATGATGTCTGTATCACGCCGCCCGTCTTTATTTTCCAAGACATTTCACAGTACCCATTTGAGGCTAGGCCGACCTGGTAGCCCGTGTACATTTTAAAAATCTGCCTCTGGCCAGCAGACGAGTGTCTAGCCACTATGCTAGCACAGCTCCCATTTACACACGAGAAACGATTACTCCACACATTTCAACATGAAGTCACAAACAAAGGTTGTTTTGCACGCTTAACACTTTATGGTCCAAACAGAGCATCGTGTGTAATTTGTTCCTCTTGTGTACCAATATGTCATGTATGATTGTGCCCCTTACGAGGGGAAGTCAATAAGTAAGTCACAAATGGCTGTGGAAAAATAACTAAATATGATAACTTAAAACCAGTTTATTTTTTACATACATTGTCCCTTTATTCCTCAACAGAATTTCCACCAACATTGATGCACTTATCCCATTGTTTTATCAGTCCTCCCAAACCGACTGCATAGAACTGTGTGCTCTGTTTTCTAAGCCACGTTTTCACTTCACATTCAACTTCGGCATCATTCGCAAAATATCTCCCACCAAGGTGGGTTTTCAGTGGACCAAAAAGGTGGAAATCGCTGGGGGGGGGGGGGGGGGGGGGGGGGGGCCTAAGTCAGGGCTGTAACGTGGATGTTCCAGAACTTCCCACCTTAGTTGGTTAATTTTCTCCTGAGTTAATCGAGCTGTATGTGGTCTGGCATTGTTATGAAAGTCAGGCTGAAAAACATCTGATGGCTGTAGAAATGTGGTTTCTTAGGAAAATGCAAAGAATACCATGGACAGCCAGAAAGACCAATGAACAAGTCCTTCAAGAAACTAATGAAGATTGATTAGATGAACTGATTAGAGACATTAGACGTAGACAGTCACAATTTTTTGAGCATGTTATGAGAATAAATTATTTGGAGAACTTGGTGACAACTGGAAAGATAGAGGGGAACAGACCAAGGGGAAGACCTAGAAGCAAGTACCTGGATGGCTTGGCCTTGTGGCATGGTCGAGACAGAAACACGGAGCTGATCCACGACTCTGGTGATCGAGTGAGATGGCAGAACATGACCGCCCACACTTACCGGCATGGCATATGATGGATGGATGGATTGTCATGAAGAAGTAACACTCCTCTAGTCAGCAGTCCTGGATGTTTTCTTCGAATTGCATCATGACGCATCGATAAAACTTCACAGTACGATTCAGAGTTCACATTGTCATCTATCTTCTTGAAATTGGTTAAAAGCACTCCTTAACAATCCCAGAACACTGTCAGCATAACATTCCCTGCTGATGGCGTAACCTTGATTTTGGACACAAGGCGAAGAAAGATGTTTCCATTACACTGATACACGCTTTGATTCGGGTTGGTAGTGATGCACTCATGATTCGTCCCCAGTATCAATCCTGTTCAGCATGTCTTCTCCTTCATCTTCGTATCGACAGAGATGATGCAAGGACAGGCGAAATCAGTTCATTTTGTGTTCCTCCTTCAATTGTCTGGGTACCCGCCTTGAGCACACTTTCTTAAATTTAAATCGATCATGCATTATGCTGTATGCTGAACCATGTGAACACCCATTGCAGATGCTGCAGAGTCTATTGTTAATCGCCGGTCACCTCTAATCATCTCCCCCACCCACTGCATAGATGCTTCTGTTGCAATCTCAACAGGACGACCAGATCGGATTTCATCAACAATTTTAGAGCGTCCTTGAGAAAATTTTTCTACCCAGCTATGCACCGCTTTATGGGACAAACATTTGTCAGCATAAACAGGAAACATTTCCTTATGAATCGCCTTTGCAGGCAGTCACAAAATAACGCACAACAGCATGTTGCTCTTCGGTTGTACCACTCCGTAAGTACAGTCGTCACTTTGTTTATGCGCTGCACATGCACATGAGACACCTAGCGCCACCTGACAAACGGGAATATAAAGTTCGATGTTGCTGTCACCTAATAACACCTGTAGAACACAACTACATTTACCTGCCATCCCACAGAACTGTGTGACTTACTTATTGACTCGCCCGCATACATTTGGTTGAAGTATACTAAAGAAATATGACAAATTGTATATTTTTCCAATGTGCATTCATTGTATATTTGGTCCCTGTGACAGCAACACATTTGTGATTTTCTTCTTCTTGTTATGCTGCCATGATCTTCTGGGTAAAACATTTTTAACATGAGATTGTGCATAGAGGTTGTTTCAGACATTTAAACAGTAAAGCATTAATAACAGTTTCACAAATTTAATCAGCATGAGTCATGAAGCTTTATTTATTTATGTGATAACAAACTAGTTAATGAAGTACACTCATTAAGTACATAACATCTTCTAAATGATGCTTACCCTAACAGACTGTACACATCTACAAGAATGAGTATGAAGTGCAAATTGTTGCTCTTATCCATTGAGTCGTGTTGACAGATGGACACATGATATTGCAGACACATTGGCCATGATGGTGCATGAGGCAAGAGAACCGGCAAGGGACCGAGAGACTTTTTGCCAGACTGTGATGGGGAAGATGCCCTGCGGGTGGGTCTTCCACAAAACGTGATATGCCTAAACAGTAGAAAAGCTGGACCTGTGATATGTTTATTAACAACAAACTACAAATTAATTCTATTCAGATAATTTTCTTCATTGAACATCAAGTGTGAATGTGCAGAACGATCTGTGTCGGAGAACTAGAGACAGTGTTGCCAACTTTCACGTCATGTGTTCAATCGCTTTACGTTTTAGACAAACCTTGTATAAATATCCAGATTTAAAACAAATAGCATAATTGAGATCTCGTAGATCTGCTTAAGTAATATCATATAGGTTTTATATTAGTTTTTCTGCAAGATCTCAACACACCATATTTGTTATATTTTGAGATATATACAGTCAAATATTGCATGCTTGTCAATACTGTATAAATACTGGTATAAATACAATATTAATGTTGCATACTAAACAATGCCACATCTTATTTAATAACATAAGAAGAGAAACATTGGATACAATCTTGGCAACTGGAAAGATCAATGGTAAAAGAGCACAGGCAGACCAAGTGAAATGATGCTGGATGGACTGAGACGGTGGCATGGAGGAATATCATCAGCAGAATTCACCCAAAGCACCAAGGACCCAGATCTGTGGAGAGCCATGGACGCCTATGCCAGCTGGCTAGGCACATGATGATGACAACTACGATGTTGATAAATCACAAAATAATATTAAAAGTTAAGCATAACTGTGTATATATATATAAAATTCTCTGCATCCAATATGAAAATTTTATTAAAAACGTGAATTACTGAAAGGCAGAATTTTCACAACAGCAGTCATGTTTTCGGTATGGATTATAGATTACTATTCAACATAGATTATCAACATTTGTTGAAAAAATATTAAAGAATATAAATATCAACATAGAAACGTAAGTACATGACCCTTTTATGCGTCTTGGGGTGTATTGGGCATAATTGTACTGACCAATAAGCACTCACTGGGGGGATACGGTCAGTATCACGCTGGGTGCCTTGCTTACCCAGCAGATTTCCTGGTATCCGTTTAGGCAACACTGAAACATAACACTAAGTAAACGATAATTATAAATAATTACAAACATGACGTGGTAAATCATAATTATTAGTGAACGGGCAACAAGTAATAGCAAGTAAGTAAAGTTTATTTTAAAAAAGTTAGTTGTATATCCTTTATAGGACATCGCAGTCAACCCCAGCATGTTTTGACTGTTTGTGATTTCTTGTCCAGTTTACGTTCAGTAGTTTGCCATTACTTCTGAATGACAAGTGCTCATACTCATACCATTGTATTTTTTTTTTTTTTTGCGCTCGTTCGTTTTGAACTCAAGCGTAGTGCATACACACTATTTACAGTAGTGATGGACTGAATTTTGCGTGTGGATTAGCTTTCCCTATGTCCCTCGCCATCAGGCGAACCCACTCGGACTTCAGAGATACTTGTAATTTACGTAAAGTCAAGGACGACAGGTCAACATTTTAAACCAACTGTCCGGTATAGGCGTTGAACCGCTAACCTCAGCATCAGCACAACAGAATGCCATTGTATGAAAACCAATGCAAGGCAGTGTGCTTCCAAATCCCCCACAGCTGTGTTTCGAACGCAGTATGAGGGATTACGAACTGCGTCCGTAGCCCCTTCCCCACTTTGCCAGTAAGTGAAGTAAAGGTCACTTTTACATTCATAAGGACTTAGGCATTGGGTACATGGTGCTAGACCCAGACTTGTATGTGATGTGGTCAGTATCACGTCAGTAGCCTCATACTTGTATGTGATGTGGTCAGTATCACGCCAGTAGCCTCATACTTGTATGTGATGTGGTCTCATACTTGTATGTGATGTGGTCAGTATCACGCCAGTAGCCTCATACTTGTATGTGATGTGGTCAGTATCACGTCAGTAGCCTCATACTTGTATGTGATGTGGTCAGTATCACGTCAGTAGCCTCATACTTGTATGTGATGTGGTCAGTATCACGCCAGTAGCCTCATACTTGTATGTGATGTGGTCAGTATCACGCCAGTAGCCTCATACTTGTAAGTGATGTGGTCAGTATCACGCCAGTAGCCTCATACTTGTATGTGATGTGGTCAGTATCACGTCAGTAGCCTCATACTTGTAAGTGATGTGGTCAGTATCACGTCAGTAGCCTCATACTTGTATGTGATGTGGTCAGTATCACGCCAGTAGCCTCATACTTGTATGTGATGTGGTCAGTATCACGCCAGTAGCCTCATACTTGTAAGTGATGTGGTCAGTATCATGCCAGTAGCCTCATACTTGTATGTGATGTGGTCAGTATCACGCCAGTAGCCTCATACTTGTAAGTGATGTGGTCAGTATCACGTCAGTAGCCTCATACTTGTAAGTGATGTGGTCAGTATCACGTCAGTAGCCTCATACTTGTAAGTGATGTGGTCAGTATCACGTCAGTAGCCTCATACTTGTAAGTGATGTGGTCAGTATCACGCCAGTAGCCTCATACTTGTATGTGATGTGGTCAGTATCACGCCAGTAGCCTCATACTTGTATGTGATGTGGTCAGTATCACGTCAGTAGCCTCATACTTGTATGTGATGTGGTCAGTATCACGCCAGTAGCCTCATACTTGTAAGTGATGTGGTCAGTATCACGCCAGTAGCCTCATACTTGTAAGTGATGTGGTCGGAATCACGTCAGTAGCCTCATACTTGTAAGTGATGTGGTCAGTATCACGCCAGTAGCCTCATACTTGTATGTGATGTGGTCAGTATCACGTCAGTAGCCTCATACTTGTATGTGATGTGGTCAGTATCACGCCAGTAGCCTCATACTTGTAAGTGATGTGGTCAGTATCACGCCAGTAGCCTCATACTTGTAAGTGATGTGGTCAGTATCACGCCAGTAGCCTCATACTTGTATGTGATGTGGTCAGTATCACGTCAGTAGCCTCATACTTGTAAGTGATGTGGTCAGTATCACGTCAGTAGCCTCATACTTGTAAGTGATGTGGTCAGTATCACGTCAGTAGCCTCATACTTGTAAGTGATGTGGTCAGTATCACGCCAGTAGCCTCATACTTGTATGTGATGTGGTCAGTATCACGTCAGTAGCCTCATACTTGTAAGTGATGTGGTCAGTATCACGTCAGTAGCCTCATACTTGTAAGTGATGTGGTCAGTATCACGCCAGTAGCCTCATACTTGTATGTGATGTGGTCAGTATCACGTCAGTAGCCTCATACTTGTAAGTGATGTGGTCAGTATCACGCCAGTCGCTTTTATTTCCCAAGGCATATCCTTGTACGCATTTCAGGCTGGGTAGACCTGGCAGTACAAGTCAATTTTTACAATTCGAAACCGCCCTGACGCGGATCGAACTCAAAATCAGCAGTACGGCAGGCGAGCGTTTAGCCGCTATGCAAACGTTGCTCCCCTCAAGTAATAGTAAAAAAAAGTTAGTTGCATATCCTTTACAGGACGTCGCAGTAAACACGAGAATTTTTTTTTTTTTTTTTTTGCTGTTGTCTCTTGACAAGTTTACGTTCAGTAGTTTGCCATTGTTTTCTGAACGACTGACACCCATACCATTTCGTAAAAAAACAATGCAAGGCGGTCTGCTGCCAAATAGCCCGTTTTCACTTCACATTCAACTTCGGCATCATTCGCAAAATATCTCCCACCAAGGTGGGTTTTCAGTGGACCAAAAGGTGGAAATCGCTGGGGGGGGGGGGGGGGGGGGGCCTAAGTCAGGGCTGTAACGTGGATGTTCCAGAACTTCCCACCTTAGTTGGTTAATTTTCTCCTGAGTTAATCGAGCTGTATGTGGTCTGGCATTGTTATGAAAGTCAGGCTGAAAAACATCTGATGGCTGTAGAAATGTGGTTTCTTAGGAAAATGCAAAGAATACCATGGACAGCCAGAAAGACCAATGAACAAGTCCTTCAAGAAACTAATGAAGATTGATTAGATGAACTGATTAGAGACATTAGACGTAGACAGTCACAATTTTTTGAGCATGTTATGAGAATAAATTATTTGGAGAACTTGGTGACAACTGGAAAGATAGAGGGGAACAGACCAAGGGGAAGACCTAGAAGCAAGTACCTGGATGGCTTGGCCTTGTGGCATGGTCGAGACAGAAACACGGAGCTGATCCACGACTCTGGTGATCGAGTGAGATGGCAGAACATGACCGCCCACACTTACCGGCATGGCATATGATGGATGGATGGATTGTCATGAAGAAGTAACACTCCTCTAGTCAGCAGTCCTGGATGTTTTCTTCGAATTGCATCATGACGCATCGATAAAACTTCACAGTACGATTCAGAGTTCACATTGTCATCTATCTTCTTGAAATTGGTTAAAAGCACTCCTTAACAATCCCAGAACACTGTCAGCATAACATTCCCTGCTGATGGCGTAACCTTGATTTTGGACACAAGGCGAAGAAAGATGTTTCCATTACACTGATACACGCTTTGATTCGGGTTGGTAGTGATGCACTCATGATTCGTCCCCAGTATCAATCCTGTTCAGCATGTCTTCTCCTTCATCTTCGTATCGACAGAGATGATGCAAGGACAGGCGAAATCAGTTCATTTTGTGTTCCTCCTTCAATTGTCTGGGTACCCGCCTTGAGCACACTTTCTTAAATTTAAATCGATCATGCATTATGCTGTATGCTGAACCATGTGAACACCCCATTGCAGATGCTGCAGAGTCTATTGTTAATCGCCGGTCACCTCTAATCATCTCCCCCACCCACTGCATAGATGCTTCTGTTGCAATCTCAACAGGACGACCAGATCGGATTTCATCAACAATTTTAGAGCGTCCTTGAGAAAATTTTTCTACCCAGCTATGCACCGCTTTATGGGACAAACATTTGTCAGCATAAACAGGAAACATTTCCTTATGAATCGCCTTTGCAGGCAGTCACAAAATAACGCACAACAGCATGTTGCTCTTCGGTTGTACACTCCGTAAGTACAGTCGTCACTTTGTTTATGCGCTGCACATGCACATGAGACACCTAGCGCCACCTGACAAACGGGAATATAAAGTTCGATGTTGCTGTCACCTAATAACACCTGTAGAACACAACTACATTTACCTGCCATCCCACAGAACTGTGTGACTTACTTATTGACTCGCCCGCATACATTTGGTCGAAGTATACTAAAGAAATATGACAAATTGTATATTTTTCCAATGTGCATTCATTGTATATTTGGTCCCTGTGACAGCAACACATTTGTGATTTTCTTCTTCTTGTTATGCTGCCATGATCTTCTGGGTAAAACATTTTTAACATGAGATTGTGCATAGAGGTTGTTTCAGACATTTAAACAGTAAAGCATTAATAACAGTTTCACAAATTTAATCAGCATGAGTCATGAAGCTTTATTTATTTATGTGATAACAAACTAGTTAATGAAGTACACTCATTAAGTACATAACATCTTCTAAATGATGCTTACCCTAACAGACTGTACACATCTACAAGAATGAGTATGAAGTGCAAATTGTTGCTCTTATCCATTGAGTCGTGTTGACAGATGGACACATGATATTGCAGACACATTGGCCATGATGGTGCATGAGGCAAGAGAACCGGCAAGGGACCGAGAGACTTTTTGCCAGACTGTGATGGGGAAGATGCCCTGCGGGTGGGTCTTCCACAAAACGTGATATGCCTAAACAGTAGAAAAGCTGGACCTGTGATATGTTTATTAACAACAAACTACAAATTAATTCTATTCAGATAATTTTCTTCATTGAACATCAAGTGTGAATGTGCAGAACGATCTGTGTCGGAGAACTAGAGACAGTGTTGCCAACTTTCACGTCATGTGTTCAATCGCTTTACGTTTTAGACAAACCTTGTATAAATATCCAGATTTAAAACAAATAGCATAATTGAGATCTCGTAGATCTGCATAAGTAATATAATATAGGTTTTATAATTATTTTTCTGCAAGGTCTCAACCCACCATATTTGTTATATTTTGAGATATATACAGTCAAATATTGCATGCTTGTCAATACTGTATAAATACTGGTATAAATACAATATTAATGTTGCATACTAAACAATGCCACATCTTATTTAATAATATAAGAAGAGAAACATTGGATAAAATCTCGGCAACTGGAAAGATCAATGGTAAAAGAGCAGAGGGAGACCAAGAGAAATGATGCTGGATGAACTGAGACGGTGGCATGGAGGGATATCATCAGCAGAGTTCATCCAGAGCACCAAGGACCCAGATCTGTGGAAAGACATGAACGCCTTTGCCAGCTGGCAAGGCACATGATAATGACGACGACAATGGTGATGATAAATCACAACATAATATTAAAAGGTAAGCATAACTGTGTATATATATATAAAATTATCTCCATCTAATATGAAAATTTTGTTAAAAACGTGAATTACAGAAAGGCAGAATTTTCACAACAGCAGTCAGGTTTTCGATATGGATTATCAATTATTATTCGATATGGATTATCAGCAACATTTGGTGAAAAAAATATCAAAGAATATAAATAACAACTTAGAAACGTAAGTACATGACCCTTTTATGCGTCTTGGGGTGTATTGGGCATAATTGTACTGACCAATAAGCACTCACTGGGGGGATACGGTCAGTATCACGCTGGGTGCCTTGCTTACCCAGCAGATTTCCTGGTATCCGTTTAGGCAACACTGAAACATAACACTAAGTAAACGATAATTATAAAATAATTACAAACATGACGTGGTAAATCATAATTATTAGTGAACGGGCAACAAGTAATAGCAAGTAAGTAAAGTTTATTAAAAAAAAGTTAGTTGTATATCCTTTATAGGACATCGCAGTCAACCCCAGCATGTTTTGACTGTTTGTGATTTCTTGTCCAGTTTACGTTCAGTAGTTTGCCATTACTTCTGAATGACAAGTGCTCATACTCATACCATTGTATTTTTTTTTTTTTTTGCGCTCGTTCGTTTTGAACTCAAGCGTAGTGCATACACACTATTTTACAGTAGTGATGGACTGAATTTTGCGTGTGGATTAGCTTTCCCTATGTCCCTCGCCATCAGGCGAACCCACTCGGACTTCAGAGATACTTGTAATTTACGTAAAGTCAAGGACGACAGGTCAACATTTTAAACCAACTGTCCGGTATAGGCGTTGAACCGCTAACCTCAGCATCAGCACAACAGAATGCCATTGTATGAAAACCAATGCAAGGCAGTGTGCTTCCAAATCCCCCACAGCTGTGTTTCGAACGCAGTATGAGGGATTACGAACTGCGTCCGTAGCCCCTTCCCCACTTTGCCAGTAAGTGAAGTAAAGGTCACTTTTACATTCATAAGGACTTAGGCATTGGGTACATGGTGCTAGACCCAGACTTGTATGTGATGTGGTCAGTATCACGTCAGTAGCCTCATACTTGTATGTGATGTGGTCAGTATCACGCCAGTAGCCTCATACTTGTATGTGATGTGGTCTCATACTTGTATGTGATGTGGTCAGTATCACGCCAGTAGCCTCATACTTGTATGTGATGTGGTCAGTATCACGTCAGTAGCCTCATACTTGTATGTGATGTGGTCAGTATCACGTCAGTAGCCTCATACTTGTATGTGATGTGGTCCAGTATCACGCCAGTAGCCTCATACTTGTATGTGATGTGGTCAGTATCACGCCAGTAGCCTCATACTTGTAAGTGATGTGGTCAGTATCACGCCAGTAGCCTCATACTTGTATGTGATGTGGTCAGTATCACGTCAGTAGCCTCATACTTGTAAGTGATGTGGTCAGTATCACGTCAGTAGCCTCATACTTGTATGTGATGTGGTCAGTATCACGCCAGTAGCCTCATACTTGTATGTGATGTGGTCAGTATCACGCCAGTAGCCTCATACTTGTAAGTGATGTGGTCAGTATCATGCCAGTAGCCTCATACTTGTATGTGATGTGGTCAGTATCACGCCAGTAGCCTCATACTTGTAAGTGATGTGGTCAGTATCACGTCAGTAGCCTCATACTTGTAAGTGATGTGGTCAGTAATCACGTCAGTAGCCTCATACTTGTAAGTGATGTGGTCAGTATCACGTCAGTAGCCTCATACTTGTAAGTGATGTGGTCAGTATCACGCCAGTAGCCTCATACTTGTATGTGATGTGGTCAGTATCACGCCAGTAGCCTCATACTTGTATGTGATTGTGGTCAGTATCACGTCAGTAGCCTCATACTTGTATGTGATGTGGTCAGTATCACGCCAGTAGCCTCATACTTGTAAGTGATGTGGTCAGTATCACGCCAGTAGCCTCATACTTGTAAGTGATGTGGTCGGAATCAGTCAGTAGCCTCATACTTGTAAGTGATGTGGTCAGTATCACGCCAGTAGCCTCATACTTGTATGTGATGTGGGTCAGTATCACGTCAGTAGCCTCATACTTGTATGTGATGTGGTCAGTATCACGCCAGTAGCCTCATACTTGTAAGTGATGTGGTCAGTATCACGCCAGTAGCCTCATACTTGTAAGTGATGTGGTCAGTATCACGCCAGTAGCCTCATACTTGTATGTGATGTGGTCAGTATCACGTCAGTAGCCTCATACTTGTAAGTTGATGTGGTCAGTATCACGTCAGTAGCCTCATACTTGTAAGTGATGTGGTCAGTATCACGTCAGTAGCCTCATACTTGTAAGTGATGTGGTCAGTATCACGCCAGTAGCCTCATACTTGTATGTGATGTGGTCAGTATCACGTCAGTAGCCTCATACTTGTAAGTGATGTGGTCAGTATCACGTCAGTAGCCTCATACTTGTAAGTGATGTGGTCAGTATCACGCCAGTAGCCTCATACTTGTATGTGATGTGGTCAGTATCACGTCAGTAGCCTCATACTTGTAAGTGATTGTGGTCAGTATCACGCAGTCGCTTTATTTCCCAAGGCATATCCTTGTACGCATTTCAGGCTGGGTAGACCTGGCAGTACAAGTCAATTTTTACAATTCGAAACCGCCCTGACGCGGATCGAACTCAAAATCAGCAGTACGGCAGGCGAGCGTTTAGCCGCTATGCAAACGTTGCTCCCCTCAAGTAATAGTAAAAAAAAGTTAGTTGCATATCCTTTACAGGACGTCGCAGTAAACACGAGAATTTTTTTTTTTTTTTTTTGCTGTTGTCTCTTGACAAGTTTACGTTCAGTAGTTTGCCATTGTTTTCTGAACGACTGACACCCATACCATTTCGTAAAAAAACAATGCAAGGCGGTCTGCTGCCAAATAGCCCGTAGTTGCGCAAGTAATAGTAATTGACCTATGTTACCAGGTCAAGGCATTATGATGTGTGTATACCAGTTTCTTTCCCCATTTCACAACACTGGGTTATACCTCCTATAGTTGTTCGGGGTCAGAAACAAATCCACCCTCAACGGGAATTGAACCCATTCCATTGTACTCCTAAGGCAGTGCACTAATCACTATGCTAACTCAAGAGCCATGACGGTTGGGCGATATCAAACCCTGTGATTAGTGAGGATAAAATCCCAGCCTATCGTCTCCCTGGACACTGGGTTGTGAAGTCTTCTTCACATATACTAGGTTACAGTAACAGGAGGTGAAGTGATCAGCTCCTCCACTCAGCAACGTCTATTTCCAAAATATTTCTGAAAATTATCTCGTAATTATTTTTGGAGACTGTTAACTCAAGAGCCATGACGGTTGGGCGATATCAAACCCTGTGATTATTGAGGATAAAATCCCAGCCAATCGTCTCCCTGGACACTGGGTTGTGAAGTCTGGTGACACTGAAGTACCTTTATGCTCATGGAGAAATCATGGCCAACATGCCTGTTACCATATTAACAACTTTTAAGTCATATTTTCCACGATCAATTTTTGTTTGCTCCAAACCTAGTTTTTGTTTGGCACTGAACCAGTTAAAAGTTAAAATCGAGCCTTCCAGAGGATGTACCAAACCATCAACCAGCCAGCCTACCAACCATCCAATCAACCTAATGTGTTTTAGGCGAGAGCACTAATCACTAGACCACGGTGATTCTAAAAATTGTATGAAAGTGCCTTTTTCAATGTCCCATAGCGGAAACCTGCCGTGTGTATATGTAGTGTTAGAACCATCGCATCTGTGTAGGCCTGTGTTCGCAGAGGAATGAGTGGCTGGTCTTCACCTACCCATAGCGAATGATGAGAGCTGCATCGAAAAATTGTTCGGCCAGGCTCATGTCGTTGTTTCGTAACGTCCTAACCGTTACACTAACAGACACGTTGTAATTGCTTAATGCACACAGCAACAAAAACTATGTACAGCCATATCAGATCTTAGAAAATGAGTGAAGACAACTAGCTGCACTTATATTTTAAACTATAAAAGTAAAATAAATGATATATGTAAATTAACACATGCGAGATGTGTTGTTAACAAATAGTTTAAAAAAGTAAAGCCTTCTCATACAAATATAAAAACAACGTGCTTGTGCAACTTCGTGTTCTTGTATATGCTTGTGCATATATTCAAAATAGTTAACAAAAGAAGCTGCATTTGAAAAGACACTAATGAAAAACAAACAACAAGACTGGAATGTTAGTTCATGATGAACATAAACAGTAAATTAAATTAAAGCAAGTAAATAACGGATTTGTTCAGTCAATAATAAATTAATTGTTCACTATAAAATTTATTTAGTGCAAATCTGAGACATTCGTGCAGTGGTAATTCTGCTTGTTTGTCATCCACTTACGTCGTTAGTCATCGAGGGAAGGAATAATTGGAGTTCCAGCGCCTGCAACTAAAGCCATTCCTTAAATTTCCTCCTCACTTCAGTCAGAAGTATTGTTTAGCATCAACTAAATTCCCTCATAGGCTACTTACTTATTTGATCCTTTTGTATTTGCTACAGCCACCATTTACTCATTCCAATTATGGGACCTTGATAGAATCCTGTACTGTTATTGTCAATACGGGGCCTCGTTTTTTGGTTTTTTTGTTTTTGTTTTTTTTAATTTTGCATGTCCTTTGCAGGATGCTGCGATCAACTCTAGGTTAATTTTCTGCTTTCTGAATGAGCAGTCACTGTTTTAAGTCCAACTTAATGCCGGTTTGGGGATTTAACTCTTTACCTCGCCTTCAGTGCACCAGAATTTTAAGAGCGGGTGCTCTTATCCTTTCGGCCATGTCGGCTAACAAGAGTCCCGTATGTTATTTTTCGTCACCACTTCCCCGTGCTGGAAGTGGATAAGTGCCTGATAGTTAACATAAAATCAACTGAACATAGCTTATTGTATGTATGAAGTCTTGAGCTCGAAATATTTTCCAGTCAAAAATGGATCTGGAATAACCAAACATCATCTCAATACTTTAAGTATGTGTGTTCCATGACAGTAAATAATCTTGCATGAACTAATTGTTCTTTTTAATATAGATTTATGAAATGATACAGATTCAAGAATCAGACAAATATGCATATGTTGTAAGATAGTCATGACGATGTTTTAATGCTATATAGGGTATTTAAAATGTGTTACATGTTGTAAGCTGCCTCATGGTTTAGCGGCAAATGGCTCATTAAGTCAGTCGAGGTTCATTAGATGACACAATCCTATTTGGATAACTGCCAGCAACCATATGCTTGTCTCAAATATTAAGCGATGCATGTCTAAGTTCACACTGTCTCATGGTGAAACCGTGAATGGCTCATTAAATCAGTCGAGCAGGTTTTACTTATTCAGTCAAAGCCTCGCTTAGAGCAAAGGGCAACCATCTGAGGGATTATGGCTGAACATCTCTAAGTCAGAATCCCTCCCAGGTGTGGTTGCCTGTCTGTTATTCACCCCAAGTGGCGTGGAGGTGTGATGCTGATCCGGCAGAATCTGGAGCTTGTCTTGTTCCAGACGTATTGATATTACCTTTCCTCTGGAGAAAATAAGGCAGGCCAAGAGAGGGATCATGCTGCATGGGCAACACATGTTCTCTAAATTCAGCCCAGGCTTTGTGAAGACATATGGAGAGGTATAACTCCATTTCACATACTATCGTCTATAAAGACGGCAAGGTGCCAATAAACAATATACATGTTGAAAGTATGAGTGTATATTTAACTATTGTTAAAGTTCTAGCCAACTCAGAAAGAATATTTCACAGAAACTTTTGATTCTTTTCAGGAAATACAGAAATGTCACTCTAACTTGCAAAGAAAAAGATTTTGCTTGAGAGAGGCTAAATTGGGAGTCACTGATCGATGAGTCTTTCAGCTAGTCTGCAGCTGAATAATCAATTTAACCATAGTTACCACGAACAAATAGTTAGCGGTACAATGGAAACATGTAGTACCAGATTCAGAATGTTTAACTCAAACTTTACATCAGCCCCACTGAATGGATCAGAAACATGTAGAATCGCTGAAACAATTATTATCTGATTAAGTGCCATGGGATGATTAATCATCTTAAGTGACTTCCTCTATCTGCCATGGGCTTATATATTGCTGAAATGTTGTCATTGGGAAATGTCCCAATTAAAATATCAATACAGCAGTTTTTCCTAAGCAACCTCCTTTAATTTGATATATAATACAACATTTCTGCTACAATATTAACAACTGTTATGTCATAACTGTGACACCTCTGCTTCCCATTTCCCGCCACCCATTTTTGTTTCGCCCAAACCTACTTTTTGTTTGGCACTGAATCTGTTAATAAACAGCAAACATTCATTAATTGGTGCCTGTGCAGAAAATAAGGACTAAAATTAAATGACAGAATCCCTAACATTGAGTTCAAGAGATGAGGATCAGAAAATGATGCTGGATAGGGTACGCATTGAGAACACCGGTTAACAGTGTGTTAATACAAGAACCGATTACTTGATATTGTTTTTCCCTCCATAATTTACAGTTCTGTACTTTTAGCTCTTCTGAAATTCGTTTTATAACGTAAGTAGACGTTTTATGTAGACGTCTAGACTTATTCTAGTATGTGTTATTAAATTTAGCTTCCATTTTTACGTATACTGTGTAGGGGTGTGGGATTATAGAGAGGAAATACGAAAGAGGGTGGGGGAATGACATTCTGAACATATGGTGAAGGGGCGCATGGGCCAAAATAGGTTGAGAACCACTGACTTAAAGTATGCCTTCAGCTTTATTAAAGAGACATAATTAACTGAGAACAAACGAAATTAATCCTGATATGAACACACATTGACCTAAACTAACATGCCCAGAAGTGTGAGTGTTTACTGCCAAATAATCTTACCTCCCCTGAAATCTGAAAGCGCTGCTAAATACTATTTTGTATTAACAATAAATGCCGGTCTCCCTGGCCCAGGTGTTAACGTCTTTCTTCGTAATATCATATATTCTCGTGAGTAACGTAACCTGCGCAAGAATCGGTTGTGGTTCTCGCCGCATTGGTAACTTACAGGGTGTGTCACATACGTGAGCCGGTCGCTCAGAAAGCAATGGCAAACTACTGAGCGTAATCTTGCCTAGTACATCAACAGCAGCTGAAAAATGCTGATGTTGACTGCAACGTCCTGTAAGGGATATGCAAAAACCAAAATTAACAATAAATACACAGCACTAAGATTACCCAAGCTGTGCTATTAGTAGACTGATCTTGTTTCTGTAGCAATAACTTCTCCATATACTGACTGACTGCCTATACATAATATCTGTCACGTGAGATTTATAAGGTATATGGTGCTGGGTTCATATCCGTATACAAGCAGCACTACATGTTTGGAATGAGTTGATAAAATTACATTTGTCTGATCATGGCACCTGCTCACCATGTGATGGGTTCCTTGATATGTATTCAGGAGACTGTTTATGTTCATCATCAATGTTGAGAACTCAACCCCAATGTGAGGTTATTCAAGTTTCAGCAAGAAAGGTAATCTATTTTATCATTAGTGTTGAGAACGTTAGTCAGATATGATAGAGCTACCGAATGACAGTAGACGGTACTACCTACTTTATGTTAGCGCCGAATATTGAGCAGCGCTCACCAAACCCGACACTCCATATTGAGCCAACAGCTTCCGGCGGAGGAGGGTAATTGGGAGGGTACAAGCCTAACCAGGCAGGGTAGACCAGACCCTAAGCCTTGCTCGGCAACTGGTCTAGGATCGAGGGACTGTTACAGCGTTGCTTTTACTGATCCGGTAGCTTCTGCAGCTTGTCATATTCCAGGCGTATTAGTGTTACCTTTCCTCAGGAGTAAATTAGTCAGGCCAAGACAGGGATCATGTTGCATTGGCAACACTAGGTCTCTAAATTCAGCCCAGGTTGTGTGCTATGGAGAAATATAACTCCATTTTACAAACTATATTTTGTCAAGACCGCAAGGTGCCAATCAGTGTTGAGAACTCAACCACAATGCGAGATTATTCAAGACTCATCGTCAGTGTTTAGAAAAGTCCAATGTGAGATTATTCAAGAATGAGTTCAAGAGGACAATGTATGTTCATCATTAGTGTTTAGAGCTCAAGCCTAGTGTGTGATTATTCAAGAATGAATTCAAGAGGACCATTTATGTTCATCATTAGTGTTGAGAGCTCAAGCTTAGTGTGTGATTATTCAAGAATGAGTTCAAGAGGACAATGTATGTTTATCATTAATGTTGAGAACTCAAGCCCAGTGTGAGATTATTCAAGAATGAGTTAAGAGAGACCATTTATGTTCATCATCGGTGTTAATAACTTAAGTCCAGTGTAATATTGTTCAAGACCGAGTCAATAGAGGCCATTTATAATCATCGTCAGTTTTGAGAAAAGTCCAGTGTGAGATTATTCGAGATACAGTTCAAGAGGACAATGTATGTTCATCATTTGTGTTAAGAGCTCAAATACTGTGTGATATTAACTGATTCAGTACCAAAGGATAATATATCGTCACCCGTTACCTCCCATTTGCACAATATATCGCCGTACTAGAGTCATCGTAATATTTGTTTCATTTTGCAGTATCTTCCGCAATGTTAGTGCTACGTGAATAACATTTACATTAAAATTCTTGTTCATTTGTTTGTGCACTATGTTTGGTCCAACCTACTTTTGTTTGGCACTGAATCAGTTAATCAAGATTGAGTCCAAGAAGGTCATTTGTGTTCATCATTAGTGTTGAGAATTCAATCCCAATGCAAGATTATTCAAGGTTTCCATTATTTGTGTGGTGTATGCAGTGTGGTTGGTTACTATCTGGGTCGTTCCACTTGGTTCGCTTGAAGGCATGTGCACAGCTCTCTGTAAATTATTCTCTACCTCTGCTGGATGATCTTCTTGGCGTGTTATGTTTGGAGAAGTACTGGGCCGGTTCTCTTCTGGAGACTCACTATCAATGGAAGCAGATGAGTTGTTTGATGAATGGTTGCTATTCCTATAACTTGACAGAGCCAGAGGATGTGTCTATATTTACATCAGACACTGCAGGATCTGGAACTCTGCTAGAGTCTGGCGGATTACGAGCATTGGCTGCATCATCTCCGCCACGTCTGACCACTGACATCGGTTCTGTATTGTTACCTGTGTCGTCGGGTTCAGGATCTTCTGGCCTGCTGCCTTTGATTACCATTCCCCAATAGGCGTTCTTCGTTCATCATATTATTCGTTAGTATGTTAACAGCTTCTGCAATATTAGAAAATAGACTATATCATTTCTACATTCATCTATCTGACTGATTTTGCTACATCGTCTCTATTTCTGTGTATTTCTGCAATACTGTCTATGTACACAAATGTGATCTGCTTTATTCTACTTACACATATTTCTCTATGTATCATTTGTAAACGGAAAATGTATTAAGCTGCATTCTTACATTTACATTTTTAAATTAATTTAGTGGGGGAAAAACGTGAATTTGCTTAAATATAAAACGTTTTTTTAAATGTTGCATATCCCTTACAGGACGTTGCAGTCAACACCAGCATTTTTCAGCTGCCGTTGATGTAATAGGCAAGATTACGCTCAGTAGTTTGCCATTGCTTTCTGAGCGACCAGTACACATACCCCCGTAAGTTACCAGCGTGGCGCGAACCACTGTAGATTCTCGTGCAGCTGCATTACTCACGAGAATATACGGGATTACGGAGAAAGACGTTAACTCCTAGCCAGGGAGACCGGCTAAATATAAAACTACTATTTGACAAATAAAAACCAGTATCTTCTTCTTCTTCTTCTGCTGCGTTCATCCGGAGAGTTTTTTCGTACGTGATTGCGTTGTGCCTGTTTACAGCAGAGCTGCGTTCCTGCGCTGTTAGGCCGACACATCCGACTTCTGCGGGCATTTGTTGACCGGGTTAACCTTCCCGGGGAGAAACATTATCTATAGCTATGATTGATTGATTGATTGATTTAGGAATCGACATCACAGCATTCGGGGCATTCCCATAAGCGCTCCGTCCCCATCCTCAGCAGCCAGCGAAGAGTTCCAACACTAATAGTACCAGTAGCAATCTGATTATATGTCCGTCTCGCCTTTCCTCTGAGCGTTGAGCGTCGGCCAGATCCCTTCGTCACTCCTCGCTGTCTCATTCTTGCCATACCATGGTAATCCATTTGCTCCTCCGAGGTGTGCACGTGCTCCCACAAGGCCGCAACCACGTCTGCCTTGTCATGTATCAATACTCCACCAAGTTCTGCAGAGCCAGCCAATTTGTCCGCCTGTTCATTTCTCAGCACACCGGCATGCCCCGGAGAAAAGATCCAGGCGATGCTTGTAACCCGTGACCTCCGAAGCGAAGCAAGCCACTCCGCACGAAACCTGCCCGTCCTCACCCTCGTCACCCTATATAGCTATGAAAACAAGTACATTTTAGACTAAAAATACAGTTAGTTCTCTGTGTAAATGTCACATTTTTTTTATAAAAGACAATTCTATTTGTATTAAAATTTTTGACAAACAAACATACTAAACAAATAACAATAACAAAAACAGAATAAACATCTTTAATCTTGGTAGAATGCACATAGAAAGCAAAATACATACAAATATTAATAAAACATAATTACTAATTACTCTTCGTCTGCCTTTCATCTCCCAATGGTGCATAGGCACTCAGCCAACTCACGCTAGGCCTTTTGTAGACTTGTTCATCTATGGTTGGATTTTGCAGCTAAAGTTTTCTACTGGATGAGGTAGCCAGTATAAGCCAACCCTCCTTAGACATCTCTAACGAGAATGAATGGAGGCTGCAGAGTTTCTACTGTTTGCCAATTTAAGGGCCCCGGCTATGCCAGCTTGGCTGAGAGATTCATGGAACTTTCTCTTCTGGTCCCCGTGTACTCGATTCATACACCGGTTACTTGGACTTAAATGTTGACTTCCCGTCCTTGACTTGGGGACGTAAGTTACAAGTACCTCTGAAGTCGAAGAAGGATTTGTCTCAAGGCTATTATGTACTATTCAACTTACCATTATTATTGCAAAGCATTCTTTGTTGTTCCATGTCATTTTTGTTTCTCTTTGCCTTCTTTCGGCGGTATAAGATTGCAAAAGTAACAGCTGTCATAACTGCGATGACAAAAGCGATGCCTAAACATATTGCCAGAACACAGGTCCATGGGCATGTGGTGTCGTCGTCTGCAAATGAAAGGAGAAAGCGCCAATGTTGACATTGTCACTTTACACACGTTTTATTTCATTGAATAAACAAATACGCATCTCATCTCAGATGAGATGAGATAAATACGCGTTAATTTTTTAACTAGATGCGTATTTCTCATATTTCTATTATTCTGTCTAATGCTCTATTATAACTTTAGAATGATGATTCTGCATGTTTACATTTGTGTTCTCTGTTACTGTTTTTGTAACTAGGTCACATTGTCTTAGAAATTGCAAAGTAACTTGGCTGTGAATGGGAGAAAAGGGGTGTATTTTGGTCATTTTCATTTATTATCGTTTTGATTATAAATTTCTGCTTTTCAGATCTCTGAAATAGCTTTCAGAGTTTTCGGCCTGGAATGCTTGCATCATTAAGTAGCTTGTGGAATGCTAAAGCTAAAGTTAATCAAACAGACAGGCAGATTAATCAGTGTATGGATGAGAGGAGGGGTAGAAGAGTGATACACAGTGAAATAATAAGTGTTACATTTGGTAGTCGGAATGGGAACTAGCAATGTTTACACTTGGTCTATATCAGTGATGCCAAAAGTGGGTCGTAAAACCACCGAGGGTATTTGAAAGATTCTACAGGCCAATGAGGTTTTGCATTTCTAGTAGACTTGAAACCAAGAAAGATATGTGCGTTTGTATGTGTGTATATGATGGGTGCTAAAGACGTGGTCTGAAAGACTAGAGAGCGGCAGCTAAACATGTTTTTGAGCCAATTGTCTATTTCAATCAATCAGGTGCCATTCCATAATGAAGGTTGGCTGCAGTGGATCTCTAACACTGTCTCTAGCCCTGACTGTGCCTTCTGTCAGATCGCTGTTGGTTCCATCTCTTGATAGTATCTTCCTACTTTATTGTCTACCTCTTGCTGTCAACCTTACCCTCCGGTATGGTTTTTATAAAAGTGTTATGGCTTTTAATGTGACCGAAGTATTTCACTTGCCTTTTTTATTTATTTCACCAATTCTCTTTTCATTTCCAGTTTTTTTCTAGAACCGCTGTATTTGATTGTTTTTGTTTCCATGAAATACGACATATTCTTTTGTAAATCCACATCTCCAAGGCCTATATTCGACTTTATAATTGCTTGTTCATTGTAATCGTCTATATGGTAACTGAAAATAAATAACTTCATAAAAGCGATTTCTTGAGACCAAGAAAAAACATCTAGGTAACACAACATAAGTAATTACCCTCTGTTGAAGGATATAACTGGTCTTCGAATTCGTCAAAGCAGTCAGCTTTCAGATTACAAGCTGGATGTCTGACCAACTCTGTTATATTCTTTCCTTTGGCAATGTCTTGGCACAGTTTCTTTCGGCTGTCTAGATCCATCATAATAGTTT
Organism: Cepaea nemoralis; assembly: GCA_014155875.1. NCBI lineage: Eukaryota > Metazoa > Mollusca > Gastropoda > Stylommatophora > Helicidae > Cepaea > Cepaea nemoralis. Next base: position 278,837 of record JACEFZ010016980.1, on the reverse strand, counting down.
CATTAACACAAGGTTCTGCACTCTTGGAAGCTGCACTACAGTAATGGTATCTGCCGTAACAATCCCCATAAGGAAGACACTTGTGAGGCTTGTCGGTTGGACACAACGCTTTCACCAGATGATCAACTGAAGGTGCTGACACTGCAAGTAACAGGATTCATTGATTTTCAGTGTAATAATTTCAAATATGTGTACTTCTCTGTTTTAAAGTAAGCTTTCAGTTAAAGTTAGTTGCTTATCCTTTACAGGACGTTGCAGTCAACACCGCATTTTCTGCTGTTGTGATCTCTTGGCAAGTTTACATTCAGTAGCATTTTTTTGGTGGCTATTTGTGATTCTTGGGAAGGTTTACTTTCAGTAGTTTGCCATTGCTTTCTGAACAACCGACACTCATACCATTCTATGGAAGCCAAAGCAAGGCGGTTTCCTTCCAAGTCAACCACAGCTGTGTTTCGAAAGCGGTATGCGGGATTAAGAATTGCATTCATAAACCCTTCGCCACAGAGCCCGCTGTACTTGGTGAAAATTGATATAGTATAGAGTCAGCGTGTGAATATTAGAATTCGGAAATGTTTAAAGTCTGCTCATCTTTTGTAATGGCAAATATATATATATATATATATATATATATATATATATATATATATATATATATATATATATATATATATATATATATATATATATATATATATATATATATATCATCATCATCAAGTGCCGTGCCGGCTGGCGTAGGCGTTCATGGCTCTCCATAATCTCGGTCTTTGGTTTTCTGGATCAACTCTGCTGCTGACATTCCTCCATGCCACCGTCTCAATCCATCCAGCATCACTTCTCTTGGTCTACCTCTGCCTCTCTTCCCCTCGATCTTTCCAGTTGTTACGATGTTCTCCAGTGCATCTCTTCTCATCACATGACCGGAGAAAGCTGTTTGTCTATGTCTTATTGTTGTATATAATGTTCTAGTTTCATTAGCCTGTTTCAGGCAGTCGTCGTTAGTTACTCTGGCAGTCCAAGGAATTCGCAACATTCGTCTCAGGAACCACATCTCTGTTGCTTCTAATTTCTTCTTAATTTGTTCATTTACATTCCAAGATTCACTGCCATACAGCAAAACTGGTTCTACATAGCATTTCAGCACTCTCTTTCTTACATTCAGTGATAGTGACTTATTGCATAAGAAACTCTTCATTTTCTGAAATGCGGCTTTTGCCTGCCCTATTCTGCTCCTAATCTCTGTTGTACATCTTCCATCTGATGTTATAAATGCCCCTAGGTATCTAAAATTATCAACTTGGTTAAGGATTTTCCCTTCTATTTCTATGTCACATTTT
>JACEFZ010016980.1:0-272500 GCA_014155875.1 Cepaea nemoralis | reverse complement strand
ATCTGGCTATAGTGAGTTCTTCTTTACTGCCTTGCGGACTTACCTTCTTAACTATGGCAACTCCTAAAGTAACTACAGCCGAACTGAGGGCCAACGGGGAGGCAATTGGTTTAGCTGGTTCGGAACTAACTGATTACATACAGGAACGAGAGAGGGAAATGCGTCAAGCAGAAAGAGAAGATCGGAAGGCCGAGTTGGAATTGAGAAGAATAGAGGTGGAGACCAAACGAATGGAAATGGAACAGGAGGCCAAGCGAATGGAAAGGGACCAGGAGACCAAGCGACTGGAAATGGAACAGGAGGCCAAGCGAATGGAAAGGGACCAGGAGAACAAGAAACTGGAAATGGAACAGACTGCCAGGAGACAAGAAATGGAACATGAATACCGCTTGAAAGAGTTAGAACTCAAGACACAAACTAAGGGTGAAATAGATGCAGCAGAAGGAAGTTCATCTTCACCTGGGGCAACCCACATGATTGGACAGGGTTACCATGCCATGAAGTTTCCCTTGGCGGTCTTTGATGAAAGTAAAGAGAAGATATACCAGTTTTTGGATCGGTTCGAGGCTATGGCAGTCGCTATGGGACTGGATAGAAGCCGATGGGCTCTTAAATTATCCCAGGCCTTACGTGGTTCAGGGTACGAGGTCTACACACGCCTACCACCAGGACATGAAAATCAGTACGAGGAATTAAAAGCCGCTTTGATGAAGCATTATGAAGTCACAGCACAAACGTATCGGAAGAAATTTCGATCGTCTAGACGAGAGCCGGGAGAGCTATTCGCCGCCTACAGTCTGAGGCTGAAATCCTATCTCCAGAAATGGATGGACTTGGCAGAATTCAAGAGAGATTATGAGAGTCTCGAAGAGATGATGGTGGTCGACCAGATGCGAAAGCAAATGTCGAAACCTCTCAGAACCTTCTTGGGAGAACAAGGGGCGGAACGGATTGATGTTGTGAATAAGCTGGCGGAACGATTCGTAGAGGTACATGGGGAGGCTGCGGAACTCAGTATTCAAACCAAAGGTCAGGAGAAACAAGAGAAAAAGAAACCTAAGAACTGGGAAGGAGAAAAAGTGGAACCTTATATAAAGCACACAGAGGAGAGTTCAGAGAAGGTGAAGGAAGGAAACCAGAACACCTCGAATTCTCCAGCGAAACGACAGTGGTCCGAGAAGTGGTGTTCATTCTGCAAGGTGCCCTCTCATAACACGAAGGACCGCAGATCGAAACCTAAAAGTTCTTACTTCGCAGCATGCAAAGTGATTCCTACGACGGTGATCACAGACAAGGCTGAGGTCGGCGAAGGAGCTAGGAACAAAAAGGACACACGAAAACCTAGGAAGGGAACATGGTGCACACACTGCCGGTCGAAAACACATAATACTGTGGACTGCAGATGCAAGGCAGAAGACGCCAATTGCATAACCAACCTCGAGGAATCAAAAGAGGAAGGCAAGGAAACGGTCAAGGAGATGGAAGACACTCAGGACCAAGAGAGACCACCTGTGGTTGAACTGATTGAAGTAAATGGCCAACAGGTTGCTTGTCTCTACGATACAGGTTTGGATGGGGAAGCGGTGGTGGACGCCAGCTTGGTACGCCCAGACCAACTTACAGGGGAGACCATAGAGATACAGCCGGCAATGAGGAGTGCTGTTACCATGACGCTGCCAATCGCCAAGGTGGAGATTAAATCCAGGTACGTCACGGGCATTATTCCAGCTGCTGTATTATCTGACTCCTTATTTCCCATGATCATTGGCACGAAATATGTCTTTTTGGGGATGCCCAAACAGCCAGCCCACAAGGGAACAGTAGTCAGTGGATCTCAAGGGAAGGAAAAAGAGGCAGAGACACTATGCGACAACTCAGGGATAGGAGAATTGCATACTGCCCAGAGGAAGGATACTACGTTGGGTCCTTGCTACAGGAAGCTGCAAAGATGTGCTGAGCCACCAGAACGGGGACAGTACTTTCTGAAGAATCGACTACTCTATCGGAGAGCTGGGAGGGGAGATAACCTGCACGAGCAGTGGGTGGTTCCAGAGACCCACCGTCCTCACATTCTTCAGAGTGGACACATCATAGCCGTAGAATCGACATATGGGTGTCAGAGAGACCTTGCAGCAAATTTCCGGCCATTATTGCTGGCCAGGAATGACCGGAGATGTACGCCGGTGGTTGAAGTCTTGTTCGGAGTGCCAGAACGCACCACCCAACAAGCGGACTAAGAGTAACATAGCTCTTAAAGTAGAAGACAAAGTGGAAGTGTGGAGTCCAGCAGAGACCAATATACTCCAAGTAGGATGGAAAGGACCTTATCCTGTGGAAAAGGTGGTGTCCAAGAACATCTACAAAATCCGGATCGGGGAAGAGCAGAAACATATCCCTAGACATCTCATTAGGAAATATGAGGACGAGATCCGGGAGCAAAGCTTCGCACTTTATGGTGATGGCAGCCATTGGGACAAAAGTTACCAGTCCAGACGAAGACCAGAGATCGCCAGTACAACATAGGAGAGCCTATGGGACAGTACGTGATAGGTCAGATTTACCCAACGGAGGGAGGAGGGAAATCACACGTCAAGGAAAGGACAAGAGGGAAACTTTCCCCAGTAACCAAGTTCAGAAGGGGTGGGTAACGTCGGGAAAGACGCGGAATACCCAGGGCTCCAACCGAAGATTGGCTGACCAGATACAATATCGCCCAAGATGGTCCTGGAAGCAAAAGTCCAGGAGATTTGGGAAAGACGACTCGGTCCAACGAGGACGAGGGGGAACATCCCCAGAGGCAAAGCCGGGGGAAACCAAGAGGACATGGAAGCAGTGTTACAATCAGGATGGGACGATCCGTCTGTATTGTGAGCCATCGCTTACGCCAGTGGAAAGGAGGTCGACTGAACGTACAGGAGCGATGAGCCAACACTAATTTCAGTCATGAGTAGTATGGTAGGGTGCATATGAGGTCGCCTACTGGATGAGGTGCTGATCCATGTGAGGATCCAATCATATCATCAACACGTGATGTTAATAGCTACTTCGCAGAAGCTCAACGCACGGTGGATGTGATGGTCGTTGTTGATGCAACAGGACAACTTCACAGTGGAAGATCCATGGTAAGGAGAATGTAGGAGCGGATTTCTTATCTAGACATCCAACTCCAGAGGAAGAGGAATAAGTTGGAGGATCATAGGAATCAAAACTACAGGGATGAAGAGTCGACGCGGTCAACTCTCTTAAGAGGGGGCCTATGTCACGGAAAAAACTGCAGTTTAGTGATTCCTTGATAACTTACATATTAAAATGCACTGAAGGAGGAGGGTTAACAATTGTGTACTTCATTCTGAGAGGAGGAATAAAATTAACGATAATTGACCTACGAATATAAAAATAGGATACAGGTACTCGCCGAGGGCAGTGGATGCCGCTAGTATCGGCCGACGGGAAAACGAACGGGGAACAGAAAGACGGTGATCAGAGAATAGATTTCTTTGAAGTGCGACCAGCGATGAACGGAGGAACATCGTAACAACGGAGAGAAACGAACAACTAACCACTACGTGATTTCACCGCTTTTTGATGGGCAGGATACGGCAAATTTGATTGTAGATCAAACAATCAACGGAGGATTGGACACTTGTTATAAATAGTAGCAACTGGGGTTTCTGGTTAGTGTGTGTTCCAAACTGGGCTGAATGATCTATGCCTCCTGAGTGGGGAAAGAAATACACGTCCCTAAGGGTTGAAAGAACATGGGATATTAGTGTGTTATTCGCTAGTGTATTTCGATTCCAGGAGGATAAGTGCATATATAAGGTTCAAACTCCTATCCAAATATAGCAGAGAAGATAGACACATACTTCTTGTGTGCTGGAAAAGCTTGGTTGAAAAAAAAATTCAAGGCATTTCATTTGTGGGGAGAGCAAATACCCAATAAACCAAGTAATAAATTAGACAGGATCAAATAAGAAATAAACTATACTTTTAAAGGAACTTTGAAAAGAAAATCCAGATAATCAAAGTAATAAGGAAAAAAGGAATATAAGTTTGCAGAAAGCAAAGCAAAATAAAACTACATACGTCTTGTATGCATAGACAATAGACAAGTTAAAACATTGCTACTCATAGAGACAATATGCTGAACTGTGGTGATGTGGTTTTTTTCAATGTTGGATAAATACTGTCATGAAACAGACTCGGGCGAAGTCATAAACTGACTGGATTATTATTACTGTACAGTGATCCAGCGGTGAACAGTTTTGTTTCATTCAATAACGGATTTACCGTCAGACTCAAGCATACGGATCATCCAGGGTGAGACCTTTCCTGTTTGATGTGCTGTCCTGTGGTTTTGCATAATGAGTGGGCGAGATGTGACACCGCTGCTAGACATTACGAGTTCAGTCTTGCACCAACAATAGAATACACTATCAACTACGCTTACACAGTCCATACATACACCAGACATAGTTTTTATTAATAAATATTTTATTTATCGTTGAAAGGAACTGTTGTCGGAGTATGTGTTGAGGGTATAATAGAGAGAGAGAGAGAAAGAAATAGATATATGGAAGGGAAGACAGAAGGGAGGAGTGTAGACAGAAGTCAGTCAATAATCCCAACAGATAATAAGTTTGAAGATGTGCTTGTTGATTCCACATTCCTCCCGGGAAAACAAGTGACAGATAGTTCATAAATAAATTCTCATATGTGTGTGTTTTTTTTTAAAATTTTGTTTCAGTTTGTTTATTTGTTTTTGTTTTGTGCTCATGGAAGTAGAAGAAAGAAGTAGAGACTAGAGGACACACTAGACAACATTAAAATTTAAAGCTTTAGTTACCCCCACCGAATTCGAACCCATCACCTTCAAATGATGACAGCGCCTGCCTGCAGGAACATGTGTACTTCGACGCTTGGTGTCCAGTTAGTCATACGTCGAAGTACATGTGTATAACACACATAACACTCTTATAGAGTAAACTAAACAAATCCCAGCGAATCAAGAGCTGAATATGACACACATTGAGAGTATCTGCTAACACAATAGCAGTGTGGCCGGGTGTGGTTAATGTCACAAAATAAAACCTTGCGTTTACCCAGTTGATTATTATAGAGGCTTTCTGATAAAACGGACTATCTGCCAGCGACAACTATTTTAACTAACAGTATAAACAAATCGGATGTCAAAATCCCAGGACAATATTTGTGGCTGCACGTGTACATCTGGTCGACGGATTGGAAACACTCGGTGGTGAGTGAGACAAATCCCGGCATCGCTTTGACAGTTTGTCAACATTTGAATACAGATGGAACCCGTGGGATCATGGTGGCAATCGGATGTCGGCCATCACATGTCGGGCAAAATTAACAGTTGCAGATGTGTAGGGGAAGTGAATGAGCTGAATCATACATCGCTTTGACAGATTATAAACAAGTCGGATTGGAAGCGGAAGTATTCAGCTCGGAAGAAAACAGTCCGTCTGTCAATTCATAGTTTCCGGACGTAAAGTAGATTGGCAGCTTGTTGGGGAAAACTGTTGTTGGGATCATACAGTAACTCGTTAGTTTGTTGGGGGAGTCAAAACAACTGATGACAACTTTGACATTGATGGAGCCAGGGAAAATCGATTCTTGACAATGGATGATATGCCCAAATAACACCTGCAGGACATCAACCATGACACGTGACCAATTTTAGGTTTTGCAGAAAACCGTGATTGGAGAGGACAGTTAAACTCAAACCTTGGATTGTAGTGGACGTGCTTCGGCACTGTGGTTCTGATGGGAAAATGTCTACCGTGTGCGAATGGAGTTAATTTAATTTTACACGTGCCTGTCATGGCAAGAATGGATGTAATTTGATCTAACTGCAGTGTTGCCTAAGGTAGAACTTATTATAATTAGTTCTAATTAATATAGGCTGTAGCCTTGTTAAAACTAAAGTGTGATGATTAGCACTGTTAGTGGAAAACTAGCTAGAGTAGGGAAGTGATACTTGGCTCTGTTAGTTGTTAATAGATTAGTGAAGTGTTGATAAGCTTTACTAGTTGAGAATTGAGTAATGAGGGATATTCCCGTAGGTGTCCGTGGTGGGCGGGGTTCCGCATTCTGTTTGTTGATTATTTTTTTTCTTGTCTTGGCCTGATGATAACCTATGTGTTCAGTCATCTGTCCATGACAGAGTAGGTTCATTATATTTTCTGAGCGAGGCCGATGGCCCACGATCATCTAATAGAGATCAGTGACGGGGAGGCTATCACCGGTTATATGATTTATGTTACAGGTTCCTCTGGTTGGAATGAAGAACACGGAACCAAGGAACAATCCGATCCCGGATAACGTTTGGCGCAGGAAGATTGGCCAGCAACGTTACAAAAGAGCTTATGCTAGAGGAAGATGATCAACATTGCTCAGTGGAGCTGAATGGTATATGTATCCTACAGGATAAATACCGAATGAGTTTAGGTCATACCAGTTTTAACACACCAGTAGTGATGGATATTCAGTTCACTTATGACTAGAACAAAAATAAAGGACTCTATTGGAGTATAGACAATAACTGTTTAATCGTGAGAACTAGAGAACATTTAGCAAGAGACAAAAAGTCCTGTTCATAAGACAGTGTTCCATGTTTGTTTCACTGCGCCGGAATTATGAAGCCGGAGTTTCTATAAACTATTAGGAACAGTTGCGTTAGGAACAATAATAGTTTTTTCCACGGATTATATATTTACATGGGATTCAGATCTCATGGTCATCAGAGTTCCTGGAGGAGGACATGTCTGGAGAGAAGGATACGACTTCGGTGAGGTTTATCGTACTGACTCGTGTGGTGTCGTGTAATCCTTGCCATGATGTGTGCACTATGATCCTGAACTTTGAAGGCTGACACATACAGTTATGTTATAATACACGACACACCTTTTCTTCGCACACACGTCTCATATACGTCACATTTTTCTTTTAATAAATTAATCTTTATTAATTTTTAGAAGCAAGAGTTGTGGAGTATGTTGCGTTGGGGAAGTATGAGAGGGGGCATAGTACAACAGTGAGAGAGTGATAGGAAAAGGTGTCCATTGGCTGATGGAGTGTGTTGGACGGAAGCTGGTGGATTCTCCAGGATATTGATAAGGGAAAAAAAATATTATAATGTGGGTGTTGACTCTCTTCACTCCAGGGACGACACTTTAAAGGAGGACACGACAGTTAACCCGTCAAAGGAGTTGAGCTGAGGTGCGCTACGTTGAGTTGAGTCGAGTCGAGTTGCGTTGAGTTGCGTTGCGTTGAGTCGAGTTGCGTTGCGTTGAGTCGAGTTGCGTTGCGTTGCGTTGAGTTGAGTCAAGAACCAACATTACAAAATCACAGCACTTGGGACATTCTCTTATGCCATCTGTTCTTTTCTTCAACAACGAGCGAAATGACTCAATACTAGTGGAGTAGTGGTACCAGCTGCAGTCTGATGTGTTCCCTTGGCCTTTGTTTGGGGTACTGAGTGTCTGCCAGATCCTCTAGTCCCTCGCTGCCGCACCGTTCTCTCCAGGCTTCGATAATTTACCTGTTCTTCCACACTATACATATAATCCTAAAGGGAAATGATCATGTATGCCTTATCTATCGTGCACCAACATACCACCCAGCAATGCATACCCAGCCAATATGTCCGCCTACTCGTTTCCAAACACACCAACATGTCCAGGAGAAAAGATCCAACCGATGATCCTTATCTTTGATTTTCTTTTTTAAATTGAAGCATGCCACTCACCTATCAAATGAAAAGTAAGGCACCTCCTTCCCTCCGATAGCCTACGGAAAGGACAGCTTTAGGCAAAGTGGGGTACACGTTTAGCCTACCCATCTCCCCGCCGCTCAGCAAGTTTATGGTGTAACCATGCGAGCAGGTTGTGAATTAGGTTGAGAGTAGCCGACAGATAGTTGTTAATTATAGTCTCAAGTTCGCGACGGTATACAGAAGATTTATTTACTGTGACAATTAATAGATTTATAGATGTCTAATAAAACACATAGTGCTATGTGTATGTGAAACATTATGTAGACAAGCCGGAAAAAAAAAATCTAATGACAGCAAGCATTTAACCATGGGGAAAGCGCATAGGATACTATCGAACAGTGGTTCTCAACCTTCTTTGGCCTATGCACCCCTTCACCACATGTTTAGAATGTCATTTTCTCTCCCCCCCCCCTCCCCAACCCTTTCGTATCTCTCCATTATAAATTCACGCCCGCCCCTACACAGTATACGTAAAAATGGAAGCTAAATTTAATAACACATACTAGAACAAGTCTAGACGTCTACATAAAACGTGATTTGCGGGTCTACTTACGCTATACAACGAATTTCAGAAGGACGAGAAGATCAGAACTGTAATGTATGGAGGGAAAAACAATATCCAGTAATCGTTTCTTGTATTAAGCTGTCTTGAAATCATCTTAATCCCCCCCCCCCTTCTGGAAACCCTAAAATCCCCCCGGGGGGGGGGGGGGGGGGGGGGGGAATTCCCCACCGGTTGAGAACCACTGCTATAGAAGAACACATTAATAAGACAGTTATTCAAGAAACAAATGAAAACAGTAAACTGATAAGCGAAATTTGACATAGGCATTCATTTATTTTTCACGTTATGAGGAGATAAACTTGAATATGTAGCGACAAATGGCATAATTGATTAGGAACCCCCGGGAAAGTTAACCCGGTCAACAAATCAACAAATGCCCGCAGAAGTCGGATGTGTCGGCCTAACGGCGCAAGAACGCAGCTCTGCTGTAAACAGGCACAACGCAATCACATCCGAAAAGAAAACTCCGGATGATCGAAGAAGAAGAAGAAGATTAGGAACAAGCAAGGGGGAGACAAAGATTTAAATACTCCGATAGCTTAGTCATGTAGCATAATGGGAACAAGAACATAGAATTTGCTCCAAGACTGGTGACAGATGGAGAACCGCGACCGCTTGTGACAGATTGAGAACCGCCACCGCCTCCGCACAATGATACGGAACGTGATGATACGGAGGAAAGAGTCGCTTCTCTAGAATACACATGGCAAAAGAAATAGAGAATATAATCAAACACATATGAATATGGAGAGGACCCGAGGGAGATGAGAAAAGAAAGCAAGCCTTGGAGTGAGATGACTGGGGACGTATGCTCCATTATGGGTAAAATAGGGAAGTACAAGAACAAGCGCAGCTCCGCAGCGAAGAGGTTACGGGCGCGGTTCGTGATCCCGTATAACCGCGTTCGAAACACACCTGCGCGCGATTTGGCAGCAGACCGCCTTGCGTTGGTTTTGTGAGAAATGGTATGGGTGCCGGTCGTTCAGAAAGCAATGGCAAACTACTGAACGTAAACTTGCCAAGAGATCACAACAGCAGAAAATGCTGGTGTTGACTGCAGCGTCCTGCAACTAACTTTAACAAGAACAGGAAGACTGTGAGTCTCTGTGGCGAAGTGGTCAAGCCATTTGACTCGTGCTCCGAAGGTTGTGGGTTCGATTCCGGGCCGCGTCCTTCGGTTTACGAGTTAAATGTTTCGGAGACTCCTGTGGGTCGTCGCTAAAAGCTACGGAGTTCGTACTTTGTGCGACGCTTTCCGCGCTGCTGAAAGAGACCGAACCATATTCATATGGGATAAAACTTTTTTTTATTTTTAGAACAGGAAGACTACGTAGTGTCAGGGAAATCCCGTTATCGACTAGGGTATTCACCGCTACCTGTAATGTTACACATTGGATTCAAGCTCCTACCTATTGCCCTCATCCCGTCCCTTCATCTTCCCCCCCCCCCCCCTTTTTTCCAAATCGCTCGAAGAGAATAAACGATAAAATGATCAGAAGCCACATCGTGTGCTTTCTCCAGGCTGGGAGTGTATGATACAATTACAAATATTGTACATGACACGTAATTGGGAATTTCCGACTCTTCTATTTTAGAATGTGATAAACAGAATGTTGACACCTTCATTGAAGGTCGGCAGCAATGGATTTCTACACGGTGTCTTGCTGGCGCATGCAAAGTTGGTCCAATTCCAATTCCAATTTTCAAAACAAAAATTCCAAATTCGGCCTCGTTCAACCTGCGTTTTTCAGCTGTGGTTATTGTTGGAGTCCGTGGTTTTTGTGGGTTAATTCACACTAATTCTTGTCTTGTGAGTCCTATCTCGGACTGATTATGTTGGTTTGTGTCTGTGACGTCAGCTGGGGGGGGGGGGGGGGGGGGTGTCGTTCGGCGGCTATCCTTTGTGCTCGTCTGCTCTTGTGAATCTCTTTGTTGGTGCAGGCTTCTGGCTCGTCTCGGTACAGTCCTTATAAAGACTTTTTATTTGGTATTTTTGTCTCCTTTTTTTGTGTATTTTCTGTAGGAGCTTTTCCATGTTTTCCTTTTCCTCCTTCCGCCTTTTTTCTTCTTCGAGTTTGAGCTTCTGTTGCCATTCGATTTTTTCCTCTGCGTCCATCCACGGGAGCATCTCTCCGTCTTCTATATGGTACGTGTAGCCGGGTCCATCATCAAAGTCAGTAATTCTATCTGGGTATTCTACCGGTCTCCTGGGTTTCTTCTTTTCTCTTTCAATCCAGCACCTTTTGAAATCCTGGTGCCTGCGTTCCTCCAGTCTTGCCCCCTCTCGTAGCTCCTCCAAGATAGGCACCCAGGGTTTCTCCGTGCCGACGTCAGGGTGCTCATCTCGGTTTTCTTCGGATGTCTGGCGGGATATTGTCGTGGCTGGGCTGCTGGCTTTATCTTGCGGTTCCGGCTCGGTCTCTTGTTGGATTTCATCTTGCGGTTTCTCTGTGTTCTTTTCCGTTTCTTCTGCTGGTTTGATATGGTTTGGCTCCCTTTCAGTTGTTAGCATTTCTCTGACCACTTTGATGTCTCGCAGAATCTCTTCATTTATCTTTGTCATCTGCCTCATGTTCTCCACCTCTTGTTTGATGTCCCGCTGGATCTATTTTATTTCATCAAGAAGTTTCCCATTGTCGCTGGGTGGTGCCGATGTTTGCAGTAGCTTGACTTGCTTCTTTAACTCATCAATCTGGCTTTGCAGTTGCTCTTTCTCGGCTTGTGAGATGCAGGTTGCTGTCTCGCACCTCCGCATTGCGTCCTTATATGGTGTCTTTGTGGTGATGGCGATCTTTAAGATGTCTCTGTGTCTTTGGAGGTACGGACAGCCTAAGTATCTTGCTCCATGCTTGCCCAGGCAGTTGGCGCACTTTCTTTTGTTGTTGGGTGCTCGGAAGTCCGTGTCCAGCTTGGCCAGCGGACACTCCTTGAAGGCGTGGTGATCGGCGTAATACCGACAGATTTCCGTCTCACTGCGGCATGTTGCTCTGCTGTGGCCGGCCCTCTGGCATCTTGAACATTGATTGACTCTTGGGATGAATCTCTCTGGCTGTTGTATTTTCTTGCTGATTGATACTGTGGTCTGCATTTCGCTGCCCTCCGACGTCACCACTGCCAAGGTCGTAGTTATCTTGGAGCAGGCGAGGAGCCGCTCCGCCTTCAAGAATCGGATGTGAAGATTCTCTTCTCGCAGCTGCTTCAGGATTTCTTCGTATGTCAGCTCCACTTGAATCCACTTGACAATCCATCGGACTGTTTTTGAGTCGGTGTTCCCAGCTCTGGTGTCTTTCTCCTCCTTCTTCTCTGTTGTCTTGGCTCTTGTCTGTGATGGGCTGTCGATCTTCTCCCTCGAGGTAGCTTCAGTAATACTTGTAGTGTCAGGTTCTTTAGTACAGCTAGCAGGCGGGCTCTCCACGTTCGTCTTCTTGACGGTCTTGTCGGCTCCCACGCTGCACATCTTGGATACCGCGTGTTTCTTGGTGTTCTTGCCTACGTGCCATTTTCCCCCATATCAGGCTTCTTGACTTGTTCATGTGACTTGTCTTGATAGCGCTCGCAGTAAGAATGATGCAAAGTTGGTACAGCCAGAACCCTATTTATAGTCGGTCGTATGTTGTCTTCCCCACATCATTCCGACTCGATGCGCTATCGAGATCAAGTCGCCTTATCGGATAACGCAGAGGATGCCTCGCGTTAAAAGTGCCGCGCAGAGACATGCGCTTTATGCAGCCGGGAAAAAGAAGGTAGAAGAGAGGAAGGCCGCTACGACTGCTGAGCCTATATCTACGAGCAGCAGTCCGGCTCCTACACCAGCTGAAACCGTCCCAGTTGAAGAAGAAACCGCAACTCAAGCCAGCAGCAGCCAGGAAGTTCCAACCAGCACGAAGACGATGCAGCCCAATCTTCCAGTGACCTCCACACAGGAGGAAACAACAGCAACATCTGAGGACTTCACCGGCAGAATACTGCTCAAGCAGACAAGCGTGGGTGAAGCTAAACTGTCGGCGCTACCAACAGACAAGGTAATCAGTCTGTTGGAAAACGAGCTGGGAAGACACAACATCAACCAGCTGCGCAAGACACATGAGGGAGTAGTGATCTCCCTCAACAAAAACCCGAAGTTCACAGCACTTATGAAGAAGATAACACAAGATGAGAAGGCCACCACACAGCTTCACCACGGCATAGTATTGGAAACCGCCCGACACAGCATGATGAAACGATGGGTCATTAAACGAGTCAAGACCCATCTCACCAACGAACAGATCAGGGAGATGTTGACAAGGGAGAACAAGAAACTCAAGATCACCAGCGCTGAGAGGATCATCGGAAAGAACAACATCCCCTCCACAGTCGTCATAATAACATCGGAGGACCGAGTGATCCCTCAATACATCAGATGGGACAAGAGAGACCAAGTTCCAGAGGACTACATACCGAGAATGCTGCAAGAGTGAGGTTGAAGTTTGCAGATATTGCTCTGGACCTCATCCATGCAGTCAGTGCCAGCATGCAAAGGTCGACAAGGACTTCAGGGGGCCTAACACTAACAGAAAGTGTGCCAACTGCCTGGGTAACCACGGCGCCAGGTACCTCGGCTGCCCCTGCCACCAAGACAGCAAGGAAGCCGTGAAGACCGCCATCAAGACTAACCTGCCCTATAAAGAAGCTAGGAGGCAGTACGAGGCCACCAATCGACTCACAAAAAGCGACAAAGCGCAACTTGAAGGCCAACTGAAGGACCTGCGATCAAAGTTCAACAGCATGGAGGAAGAAAAAGGCAAAACGCAAGAAACACATATAACAGCCGCTCAGCGCATCCTGGACGAAACGAAGCAAGTTCAGCAGATTGAGCAGGATGTCGCTCGAATGGCTGCTATACAGGCTGAGACGGAAGAAGAGCTTTCAAGCAGGGAGGAGGAAAAACACAAGAAGCAAGAAACACAGATAACGGCCGTTCAGCGTATCCTCGACGAAATGAAGCAAGTGCAGCAGAAGATAGAACAGGATGTCGCTCGAATGGCTGCCATAAAGGCTGGGCCGGATGAACAGCTATCTAACGTACAAGATGTGAAACAATGCACAGAACAAACTATGGACAAGATACTTGAACTGCTCAAGACCCAGCTAGCCACACCCGAACCAGAGGGTACGGGGGCACAAACAAAAGAAGAAGCAACAGAGGAAGAACGATATCGCTCACCACCAAGATCCGACTGGCGAACGCCGAGAAGATTCGAAGGCAACTCACGACGGGGAAATAGGAGAAACACCAGGAGAGACGACAACTGGTAAAACTCCCTGAAGGAAACAGGACCATATGACGGGGTGGGTACCCAATTACTCCAGGCATCAACAAGTGCGCGACTCTGTCCAGACATGAAAAACCTCATCAAGAAAGTAACGAACGCAATCAACCCATCAGAAGCCGGGAAACTGACAACAAGCAGCCCGAAGTACGAAAGAGAAACTTCAAGTTACACCATAAACACCCTTCCAAGTCGAAACCCGAAGGCTGAAAGGGGTACTCGTACCAAAGATTGGATTGGATTGGATTGTTGTCTTCCCATGTAAGCCGTTGCCTTCCACCTTTTCCTCAAGGGTGGGGATGGGGGGGGGGGGGGGGGTATAAACACTTGATTACCCACACCAGGACGGTGTTTTGGGGTCAGGTTATGACGCCTTGAGGGAAGTATGCTGGAAGGGTTATAAAGTGGCACGGCAGACGATCAGCGAAGAACACAGACCACATATGTGTAGAGAGGAAAATAACCACCTACCCCGTCCGGCACAGAACATGATGTGAACACATTTGTCGAACCATTATCTCGTTTTGTATTTATTTCTTGTTATTTATTCGTTTAGGCCTTGTTTACAGTGCCGTGCGGTAGATATTCTCACTATGATGCAAGTCTTCGAACTGCCGCCCCTAAAATTGTTTTTTTCTTTTCGAAATGCCGCCCTTTAAAGATGTTTAATTATTGAATGGTTCAAATGTATAGTATTTTGATTTCGCTGCTCATGCGGGCCCTTTGCGGTGTTGCCTGATGCGGCCGCCTCTCTGTATCATAGCACGACACGGCACTGCTTGCTTATTGGTTATGGTGAAACGCGGTTACAAGAAACGGTAGATATAATTGCAACAGGAAGTCAAAAGAATAGATTTAGTCTGAATAAGACAAAAACAAAAGTGGTTAATGCAAAGAAAAAGTGTATACCCAAATATAACATCAACATGAATGGAGCCAATCCGAAACAAATCAATTATTTGCGTACTAACAGTGGGAGGCAGATGTATTAAGGAAGTTATTTACAGAATAGACTAAGCACATATAGCATTTCACACGATAAAGAACATTTTCTGTAATTTATCTTTGTCAATCGAGGTAATGAAAACAGTTCATAAGAGCTTAACCGACCTAATCCTGAAGTACGGATGAGAATCATGGACAATTAGAAGACAAGAAGCTGGGAAGATGTGGTTTTATAGAAGAACGATGAGAAAATCATGGACGGAGAGAAAAAGCAGTGAGGATATCTTGAAATAAGTTAACTCACAAAGGGAATTGGTTACTCGCTAGAAGTAGACAGTCTACATTCTTTGGACATGGCGTGAGGAAAAGGAAGAAAAGGAGTATGTCGTCAGAACGGGAAATTTAGATGGGAAGAGAGGCGGCGGGAGACCAAGAGAGAAGGTGCTGGACTGTTTGACATCATAGCATAGATGGACGTCGGTATCATAAATGATTAGCAGCACTAGAGACAAGACTGTGGACAGACATGATCACTAGCGCCACTTGGCATGGTTTATAATGCCATGACATGTGCCCCTGCTTTTCTTTATAAACATAAACAATTGGTATCTTTAACAGATTTAATGCCAAACTAAAAGAAGTTTGGACCAAACAAAAAGTAGGTTTAGACCAAACAAAAATAGACGGCGGAAAATGGGAAGTATGGGAGTGACACAGTTGTGACTTAAAAGTTGTTAATTATGGTACCAGACATCAATATTTATAAAACAAAGTGTATGTATGTAAATATGTATGTATATATGTATGTCCTTTATTTGTTCGCGAACGGCCCATCCGATTGAGATGAAATTTTCTACACGCCTTCCTTTCATTCCAGAGCTGTCAACTGTCATAGTTTTTTTTTCTTCTTCCTCCTCCTCCCTCCTCCCCCTCCCAAAATACGTACGTAAATATATGATGATGATGATGAAAGAATCCCCGAACCAAAACGCTAGGGAAAGGGAAGAAAATGACGTGACTACACAGAATCGTCACACGACAATCATCATCATCAAGTGCCGTGCCGGCTGGCGTAGGCGTTCATGGCTCTCCGTAGATCTCAGTCTTTGGTTTTTTGGATCAACTCTGCTGCTGATATTCCTCCATGCCACGGCAATATCAATAACAATTCATCTTTTTATGTGTAAGGAAGTTATCTACAGTCGTGTAGAAGGGAAGAACTAGACGAGTATGAATTCGGAATGGCGAACTCTCTCCCCCTCTCTTCTCCTCCCTCTACCTCTTCCCTCCACCCTTCTCCTCTTCCTCCTCCCTCTCATCCCTCTCCCTCCTCCCTCCTCCTTCTCCCTCTTCCTTCTCCCTCTTCCTCTCCCCTCCTCCTCCATCCTCCTCCCTCCTACTCCCTCCGCCTCCTCCCCCCTCCTCCCTCATCTTCCCTCCTCCTCCCTCTCCCTCCTCCTCCTGCCTCCCTCCTCCTCCTCCTGCCTCCTTCTCCCTCATCATCCTCCCTCCTCCTTCTCCCTTCTTCTCCCTCTTCCCTCTTCCTCCTCCTACCTCCTCCTCCTCCACCTCCCTCCACCCTCCTCCTCCCTTCTCCTCCTCTTCCTCCTCCTTTCCTTCCTCCTCCTCCTCCCTCTACCTCCTCCTCCCCCTACCTCTTTCCTCCTCCCTCCTCCTCCTCTTCCACCTCCCTTTCCTTCCTTCCCTCCTCATTCTCCCTCCTTCCTCTCCCTCCTTCCTCCTCCTCCTTCCTTCTTCTCCCTCTGCCTCCTCCCTCCTCCTCTCCCCTCCTCCTCCCTCCTCCTCCTTCTCCTCCTCCCTCCTTCTCCCTTCTTCTCCTCCTCTCCCCTCCTCCTCCTACCCTCTTCCTCTTCCCCTCCTCCCTCTCCCTCCTCCATCCTCCTCCTCCCTCTTCCTCCTCCTCCCTCTTCCTCCTCCTTCCTCTTCCTCCTCCTTTCTCCTCCTCCCTCTTCCTCCCTCTCCCTCCTCCATCCTCCTCCCTCTCCCTCCTCCATCCTCCTCCCTCTTCCTCCTCCTTCTTCCTCCTCCTTTCTCCTCCTCCCTCTTCCTCCCTCTCCCTCCTCCATCCTCCTCCCTCTTCCTCCTCCCTCTTCCTCCTCCTTCCTCCTCCTCCCTCTTCCTCCTCCTCCTACCTCCTCCTCCTCTCTCCTCCTCCCTCCTCCCTTTTCCTCCCTCCTCCTCCTCCCTCTACCTCCTCCCTCCTCCTCTCCACTCTTCCTCCTACCCTCTTCCTCTTTCCATCCCCCTCCTCCCTATCCCTCCTTCTCCCTCCTCCTCCTTCTTCCTCCCTCCTCCCCCTCCTCCTTCCTCCTCCTCCCTCTCCTCCTCCTCACTCCTCCTCCTCCCTCCTCCTCCTCCTTCTACCTCCTCCCTCCTCCTCCCTCCTCCTCCCTTCTCCTCCTCCCTCCTCCTCCCTCTAACCTCCTCCTCCCTTCACATTCCTCCTCCTCCCTCCTCCTCCTCATCCCTCCTTCTCCCTCCTCCTCCTTCTTTCTCCCTCCTTCCTCCTCCCCCTCCTCCTCCCTCTCCTCCTCCTCACTCCTCCTCCTCCCTCTACCTCCTCCCTCCTCCTCCCTTCACATTCCTCCTCCTCTCTCTTCCTCCTCCTCCCTCCTCCTCATCCCTCCTCCTCCTCCCTCCTCCTCCTCCCTCCTCCTCCTTCCTCCCCCTTCCTCCTTATCCCTCTCCGCCTCCTCCCTCCTCCTCCTCCTCCCTCTACCTCCTCCCTCTACCTCCTCCCCCCTCCTCCCTTCACATTCCTCCTCCTCCTCCTCCTCCTCTCTCCGCCTCCCTCCTCCTCCTCCCTCTACCTCCTCCCTCCACCTCCCTACTCCTCCTCCCCTCCTCCTCCTCCTCCCCTCCTTCTCCTCCTTCTCCTCCTCCTTCTCCCTCTTCCTCCTCCCTCTTCCTTCTCCCTCCGCCTCCTCACTCCTCCTACTCTCTCCTCCTCCTCCCTCCTCCTCCCTCTCCCTCCTCCTCCCTCTCCTCCTCCTGCTCCCTTCTCCTCCTGCGTTCTCCTCCTCCCTCCTTCTCCCTCCTCCTCCCTCTTCCTCCTCGCCTCCTCCTCCACCCTACTCCTCCCTCCTCCTCCTAATCCCTCCTCCTCCCTCCTATTCCTCCCTACTCCTCCTGTCTCCTCCCTCCTCCTCCCTCCTCTTCCCTCCTCCACCTCCCTCTTCCTCCTCCCTCCTACATTTACCCAAGACAGACAGACAGACAGACAGACAGTCGGGAACGGGAACTTATATGACTACTTATACGAATTAAATGAGATGCTCTCCATCAGGGTCTGGGCGAAGACGGGCCGGGTCAGACAGACAGACAGACAGACAGACAGACAGATAGACAGACAGACAGACAGATAGATAGTCGGAACGGGAACTTATATGACTACTTATATGAATTAAATGAGATGCTCCCCACCAGAGTCTGGGCGAAGCCGGGCCGGGTCAGCTAGTTTATTATATATCAAAGTAAAGAGGGTTGTGTGTAGTAAACTACTGTATTTATATTTTAACTATAGTGTGATTTATAAGCCCTTGGCTGTTACGGGAAGTTTGAATAAGACGATTTACCATCCTATAGCACTTAATCGGTAAAATGATAATATTCTTAAACAAGTGAAAGGTACAACTATCTCGGAACAGTCATAAAATTTGGCGAGAGATGCCTTAAAGAGAGAATAAGAATCGCTATGGCAAAGGTAGCCGTTTGCCAGATGGAAAACATACTGACTTATAAAACGCCATTAGCAACGATTAAAAAAAAAGTATTGAAGTGCTATATATAGAACCTGTACTTTTGTGTGAATGTGAAGTGTGGACAATGAGCAGACAAGCTGAAAAACATCTGATGGCTGTGGAAATGTAGTTTCTGAGAGAAATGCAAATAATGCCATGGACATACTGAAAAGCCAATGAGCAAGTCCTAGAAGAGACAAATGAAAACTGTAAACTGATTAGAGAAATTAGACGTAAACAATCAACAACTTTTGTTCATCTTATGAGAAGAAATAAACTAAAGAACTTGTTGATAACTAGTAAGACTGAGGTGGAAAAGAACAAGGGGAGGGCAGAGAAGTAAATATCTGGAAGACTTGGCCACGTGGCATGACTGAGACAAGAATACAGAGTTGATCCACGACTCTGGTGATCGTGAGAGATGACGAAACATGACAGTCCACGCTTATTGGCATGCCAAATGATGATGATGATGATGATGATGATGATGATGATGATGATGATGATGATGATTGATATTCAAAAAGCTCACTGGGATATTCAGTTGCCGAGCAAGTCTTAGGGCCAGGTCTGCCTTGCCCTGCCATGACATTTCCTCTTTAAGTTGCATTTCCTTGCACTAGGATAAGACTTGTACCCTCCCAATTGCGCTCCTCCACCGCTGGCACAATGTGGGGTGTCGGGTTTAGTTAGCGCCGCTCAACATTCGGCACAAACAGAAAGCAGGTAGTACGGTCTACTGTCATACGGTAGCTCAATCATATCATATATGGCTAAGATCTGACTTCTGACTCACTAGCGCCAACCAATACTTAATGAATCTGTTTATGAGCTGCCCCACTGGGAACAAACAGTGAGCAGAAAAAGTTTGTCATGGCTGCTGAACACGTATGGGAATGCAGTCTGACAATATAGAACATGTAATGGGGAATTTCCGTTATTTTATAAATTTATTTTTTGTAAACAATGCGACGAATTTGAGAAAACGGTCACGTCGAATCAGTCCGCCATCTTCTCAACAAAGATTGGAGGAAATGGGTCTTGATCAATGTCTAAATCTGGTCAGTTTCGTACCAGGACGAAACAACCGGCATTTTTTTTTTTTAAATCGCGCAATGAGATACGGCACAACGTTAATAAACAGGTCAGAGTTACATTTAATCAGATCATACATCTTTCCCGCGGCAACATCCGGTTGCGAGTAATGAATTATTTCGTAATCAGAAAGGATAAGAGCGTTCACTTTTAAACTTCAGGTTCGCTGATGGTGAGGTAGGTGGTTCACCGGTACTAAGTTGGACGTCAACATTAACGCCTCGTTCAGATAGCCACAGTACACTACTGAATGCACAGTTGTCAAGATAATCAATCTGTGGTTGATAGCAACGTCCTGCATAGAACATGCGACATAATTAAACAGAAGAAATGTGGAGCTTCTGAACTTAAATCCTACGAAAACGTTCTTAGAATATCGTAGACCAAGAAGAAGAAAAATACGGACATTCTACAAGTTCTGAACATTCCAGAAAATGACTCACCAACAGCAGCATGCATCGGAAACTGAAATAATTCGGCCATTTTAAACGTCACAGTGACTTGGGAAGCACAGTGATGGAAGGCGTGGTTCCCTGGAGAAGGAGCATGAATAAGCACTAAGAAGGACACAGAACATTGAGTACGCAGTGAGCATGAAGCGGGAAAACTGGCAAGGAATTGAGAAATTCTTCAGCGGGTCGTCAGGAGAGGGTTGTTTATCTAAGAAGAGCCATATTATTATGAGTCAATAACAGACAGCACTGCACTGAGGACATTCCCATACGTGCACTGTTCTTATCTGCAACAGCCAGCGAAGGGTCCAAACACTAATGGTACCGGTAGCAATCTGATTATGTGTCCTTCTGGCCTGTCCTTGGAGTCTTGAGTGTCGGTCAGATCCTCTGGTCACTCACTGTAGCACAATTCCCTCCAGGCAGTGATAATCTATCTGTTCCTCTAGTCACTCACTGTAGCACAATTCTCTCCAGACAGTGATAATCTATCTGTTCCTCTGGTCACTCACTGTAGCACAATTCACTCCAGACAGTGATAATCTATCTATCTGTTCCTCTGGTCACTCACTGTAGCACAATTCTCTCCAGACAGTGATAATCTATCTGTTCCTCTGGTCACTCACTGTAGCACAATTCACTCCAGACAGTGATAATCTATCTGTTCCTCTGGTCACTCACTGTAGCACAATTCTCTCCAGACAGTGATAATCTATCTGTTCCTCTGGTCACTTACTGTAGCACAATTCTCTCCAGACAGTGATAATCTATCTGTTCCTCTGGTCACTCACTGTAGCACAATTCTCTCCAGACAGTGATAATCTCTGTTCCTCTGGTCACTCACTGTAGCACAATTCACTCCAGACAGTGATAATCTATCTGTTCCTCTGGTCACTCACTGTAGCACAATTCTCTCCAGACAGTGATAATCTATCTGTTCCGCAGGTCACTCACTGTAGCACAATTCTCTCCAGACAGTGATAATCTATCTGTTCCTCTGGTCACTCACTGTAGCACAATTCTCTCCAGACAGTGATAATCTATCTGTTCCTCTGGTCACTCACTGTAGCACAATTCACTCCAGACAGTGATAATCTATCTGTTCCTCTGGTCACTCACTGTAGCACAATTCACTCCAGACAGTGATAATCTATCTGTTCCTCTGGTCACTCACTGTAGCACAATTCACTCCAGGCAGTGATAATCTATCTGTTCCTCTAGTCACTCACTGTAGCACAATACACTCCAGACAGTGATAATCTATCTGTTCCTCTGGTCACTCACTGTAGCACAATTCCCTCCAGACAGTGATAATCTATCTGTTCCTCTGGTCACTCACTGTAGCACAATTCTCTCCAGGCAGTGATAATCTATCTGTTCCTCTGGTCACTCACTGCAGCACAATTCTCTCCAGACAGTGATAATCTATCTGTTCCTCTAGTCACTCACTGCAGCACAATTCTCTCCAGACAGTGATAATCTATCTGTTCCTCTGGTCACTCACTGTAGCACAATTCTCTCCAGGCAGTGATAATCTATCTGTTCCTCTGGTCACTCACTGTAGCACAATTCCCTCCAGACAGTGATAATCTATCTGTTCCTCTGGTCACTCACTGTAGCACAATTCCCTCCAGACAGTGATAATCTATCTGTTCCTCTGGTCACTCACTGTAGCACAATTCTCTCCAGACAGTGATAATCTATCTGTTCCTGTGCATTATATGCACGATCCCAACGCGCCCCGACCATTACTGCCTTATCGTGCACCAATACCCCACTGAGCGGTGCAGACCCAGCATATATGTCCGTCTGCTCGTTTCCCACCACACCAGCATGTCCCGGGGGAACAATCTAACAGATGCTCTTTATTTTTGGTTGTTGAATGGAAGCCTGCCACTCTGCCGGAAGCATGGCCTGTCTTCAACTTTCTCATCGTACTTTGTGAGTCCGTTACAATGACAATATTTAATTCAGTCTAACTCTTTCTCAGTTTTCAGTTGCAGACGCTGCTATTTTATTTTCATGGTTGTCGTTTTGCTGTCTGTTGTGATTTTTGAAGAACTGGTTGTAAGCTGTTAACATCGTAACCACGTGGTCTTTGTATGCTGTTTGTATAACAATTTCAGCGTTGTAATTTATGGTATCAGGGGTTTCAAAATGCTGAAGAGAAAGCGTTCCTGCCAGGATGCTTTGATACTTCTTATGCTTAGGAGAAATATACGGTTTCTCAGTTACAACATCTGGCAACCCTTATCAGAAGACACATAAGTGGTCGTTAGGTAACAGATACACGACCAAGAAGACACCCTTTATAAAGTGTCATGGAGGTCACCATGGCCGAATGGATAAGAGCGCTTGTACTTTAACTTCCGATGTGCTGATGCGGAAGTAGTGGGTTAACCCCTTCTCGTTGTTGAGTTTGGGGACGTCAATAAGTACCTCTGAAGTCAGAGTGATTTCGCCTGAGGGTGAGGGATACTGGTAATAGTTTCCCTATTCTACACGAATCCACACGTAAAGCTCAGTCCAGTGCACTAGAACTTCTAGCACGTGTATGGACCACGCTTGAGTTCAAAGCCAGCGAATGCAACAGTGCCATGACCAACCAGGTCTAGCTTCAATAGGGGGAGTCTCCGTGGCCAAGCCTTCTACCTAGGGCTCCGAAGGTTGTGGGTTCGAATCCGGGCTACGTCTTTCGGTTCACGGGTGCATTTTCTCGGAGACTCCTGGGGGTCGTCGCTGGAGCTACGGAGTTCGTGCTTTGTGCGACACTTTCGGCGGGCCGCTCTACGGAAAGAGACCAAGCCATATGGGATAAAACCCGGTGCATTTAAATCGATCCTCTCGACTTTTAAAACTTTTTTAAGCTTCAATAAAATCAATTTATATAATTGCTATAAAATTTCTACGACTTCACCAGAAAGAGAGGTAATATGTTCTTCTATATTGACTCTTGAATTGGGAAACCAATGAATACCTCAGGTGATTCATACTATTCGTGAAATAGACGCATAGTATAGCAAACGTTGATCGGCGAAAAAGGAGGCTACTTCAAGGAGCTGGCATTTGATTTGTTTCTGTATTAATACTTCAAATACCAAACCAACACCTGCGAAATGAGATGCCTGAGGAAAGCTGCCAACTTAACAATCCGAGACCGAGTAAGAAATAATATTATCAGACAGACTGTGGGATCAACACCATGTGCCACATTTATTGAAAGACAGAAGATCAAGTAGTTTGGCCATGTCGTTTGAATGCAACACCAGCAACTACCATCACCGGCCTTACATCAAAGACCACGAGGACGTCCAAGAATAAAATGGATTGACATCAAAGACATTGTACAATCACACGGAATGACACTATCCAGTGCTGCCCACCGGGCGCTGGAACGCAAATTATTCCTCCCCACGACGCTTGACGGCAGAAGTGGAAGATGATGATGATGATAATCAATACTTCTTCATACACCTTCAGTTGCCGATACGAATAAAGGCCAAAAAAAAAAAAAAAATCAGCAACGCAGTAGAATACAATATAATACAATTTACGGTAGCGTAAAGCAATTTATTTCTTTTTTACACCCATAAACACACCAGAAAACAGTTAATATTTGTAAAAGGATTAACATTTTTAAAGGAACAAATGCGTCCGCCATACCATATCTTAACTCCGTGTAAATATTTTGATTACCAAGCCTAAACGCGTCGTCATGAGTGTGTGTTACAAATGTTATAAGTTTATAAGTAAAGTATATTGGAAAGTAGTGCATGTAACATGAAAAAAATAAACTCACATACAAAATAATTCACTTACTTTTGCTTTGTTGGACGGGTCCAATACAAAACTGCGTAGATATGAGCAAAACTCCAGCCTTTATAGGAGTATATCCTGAACTTTCTAACGCTGTGATTGTTACTAAATAAATGGGGAAATCCGTTAGGTTCTATAAAATAGGTCAGCTGACATTTTTCTTTAAATTTCATTACGTGCATATTAAAGAAGCCCCATTTGTGTAAAAGCTAGGGCGTTTGCCTGTTGGTGATGTGTTCGAATCCGATTCGAGGCGAAGGATACTTCTTTCTCATTGACCCAGGTTCACTCAGCCAACAATCTACGAGGGGTTTCAAATGAAAACTTTAAAAGTGTGACAGAAATTACAGTAACCACGCCATTGTCTTGTAACCTGCCAATGTTGTTTTTAATTATGTCAAGTGTTAAGAACGTGACAGGCGAACACTCGGTGACATCATAAGGACATAACCGCACCACTTTTGACATGCACCAACAAGGACCAGCGTTCTGCTATCCGTTTTTTGTTTAAATCGGTGAAGGGTGAAACCACCGGTATGCTGTCCGTCCAACAAGTTTATGAGTGGAGAAGAAAGTTTCAAAACAGCGTGACTTATGTGAAAAGATACAGCTGGTGGTGCATAAGTGGGTTGCACATGCAACCAAGAGAATATTTTTCTACAGGAATCCAAGCACTGTATTGGTGCTGGGGGACTTGCATTGAACGTAGTGGTGACTACATCGAAAACTGGTACATTTGTTCTTGACATTTTCAGAATATATTAACACACACAACATTTAAGGTATTTATTTGAAGCCCCCTTAAGGCGTATCGAGCATACAGCGCAAGGCCCATATTTGTATCAAACAGTCAGAGCTCGGTGGGTGACGTGCTCAGTTTCACGCCCACTGTCTTTACTTTCCCATAATTCTTGGTACCCATGTCAAGCTGGGTCGGTTTGGGCGCCCAGGAAAGTTTTTTTTTTTTTTAAATTCGAACAACTGCGGATTGAACCCGTGACTACCAAGTCGGCAGGCAAGTGTCTAGCCACTACGTTACCGAGGCTCCCAACCTACAATGGGTACCGGGACATTTCCTGGGAAGTAAAGGCAGCCGGTTTGATATTGATCACGTCACCAATTGATTTTAAACAATATGGGGCCAGTACCATATACCCAACACACCTTATAGCGTAACAATGGGTCGTCTACTTTACTGTTATATCGGTTCAAGAAGAATTGTCATGTTATTTTAATGGTCCCATGAGATGACGTGGCTTGGCGCCACAACGAGGTTGTCAGAACCCTAGTGCAGTGGTTCTCAATCAGTGGGGAATTTCCCCCACCCCCGGGGGAATTTTAGGGTTTCCAGGGGGGGAATTAAGATTATTTCAAGATTGCGTTAATACAAGAACTGATTACTTGATATTGTTTTTCCCTTCATACTGTACGGTTCTGTACGTCTCACCCTTCTAAAATTCAATTTATAAAGTACGTAGACCAACAAATCACGTTTCATGTGGACGTCTAGACTTGTTTTAGTATGTGCTATTAAATTTAGCTTCCATTATTACGTATACTGTGTAGGGGAGGGGGCAGGGGATTTTTAGGTAGGACATACGAAATGGGGGGGGGGGGGAGAGAATGACGTTCTGAAAATATGGTGAAGGGGGGGGCACGGGCCCAAAAAGGTTGAGAACCACTGCTCTAGTGGGAACATATGTTTGTTTTTTTTAAATTCGCATATCCTTTACAGGACATCGCTGTCAACAGCAGCATCTTTCAGCTGTCTGTTGATTTCTTGGCAAGATTACGCTCAGTAGTTTGCCATTGATTTCTGAGCGGCCGGCTCAGTTATCCCGCAAGTCATCAGCTACGAGACTCTGCGTGATAAACGGGATTACGGAGAAAGTGTTGTAACCCCTCGGCCATAGAGACCGGCGGGAACATATGTTAGACTTCCAAAAACACTAGGTCATGGCATAATGAGGTGTGGGGAACGACAACCACCAAACCGGGGATTGGCTACCTTTTTGTACTGTTGTGTCCAA
Source organism: Cepaea nemoralis (assembly GCA_014155875.1). Lineage (NCBI taxonomy): Eukaryota > Metazoa > Mollusca > Gastropoda > Stylommatophora > Helicidae > Cepaea > Cepaea nemoralis. The sequence goes on along the minus strand of JACEFZ010016980.1, from coordinate 246,729 downwards.
GTCATGTTCACAAAGTCACTCGGCGTTCCAACCCAAGTCCAACATGGACTAATCCATTCGTTTGTACAAGTCTTGAAACGCGTATATCAAACGTTTGCCTTTTCGTCGTTTTATTAAAAATGTTAACAATTACTTAATAACACACAAATATTTGTTGTGCTGCCGTTGACAGACTTGAATATACGATCGATATATAAGGCAGGGGGAGGGAAGAGAACTCCCAAAGTTTCCACTTCGTTTAAGCGGTTTTATCAGCCTTGGTTGTTACTATATGAAGTATACGACAGCAGAAATAACTATATATAGTTTGTAGTAGGGGTGGTCGTGTGAGAGAGGAAGGATAGGACAGAAATAGAACTTCGTCATCGTCGGCAGTGTTGCACCATACTCAACCAGTTTGCGCCAGATCGCAGTCTTATATCCAATGTCTTACATGTTTTAATGGGGAGTGAAAACAGAATAACAAAAATAACCATGAAAAATATGAAGAGGGTCACAGGAAAATTAGGAAATTGTGCAAAGAGGCATGGCTTGAGGAAAATTGAAAATCAACACAACACCTGAAATGGCAAATAAATGCACAAAAAGAAATAATGCCATCACCTAGAAAAGAACACACACATCAACGGGTTGCCTAACAGATGGCAAAATTATAATAGAAAAAGATTAGATTTAAATGCGTGGTCAGATTATGTGAAAGACCTTTATGGTGATACAAGATAAGACCAGTATGATATTCTGAATTATAATGAAGGACCATCAATTCTGAGGATGGAGGTTTGCAATGCTCGTAACCATCTTAAAACTGGCAAGACCCCAGGTCCAAACAAAACCACAACAAATTATCACTGCCTTAGAAGAATATGGAATAGACCAAGTCACTAGACTACTGAAAACAATATATGATACTTGGGATATACCTCCTGAATTATGTAAATCTATATTTATTGCAGTCTCAAAAAAATCAGGAGCCTTGGAATGTGATCAACATTGAACAATTAGTATAATGAGCCATATCATGAAGATTTTGCTAAGAATCATCATGCAAAGAGTTAGGAAGAAAATACAACCTGAAATAGGAGAAGAACAATGTGAGTTCATAGAAGGCAAGGGCACAGTAAATACTGTGTAATTGCTGAGAACATGAATCGAGAGTTCGATAGTGATAAACAAAGACATACATCTTTGCTTCATTGACTACACAAAGGCTTTTGATAAAGTTGAGTTGAGCTAAGAACAGACATTCCTATGCACGCTCCGCCCCCTCGTTCAACAGCCAGCGTAGAGTCACACTACTAATCGTTCCCACCACTATCTGATTGAAAGTTCTCCTGGTCTTCTCTGTTTTGAGATTCTTCCAGAACCCCTGCAATCTCATTCTTTCCACATACGGATTCTCAATCTGTTCCCCCATTTTCTCCACCTGGTCCCACAGGCGCACGACCACTCTGCCTTGTCCATAGGTTTTTGGTAAAGTAAGGCATTTTAACATGATGAAGATGCTTACAGATCTAAAAATTGATGGGAAAGATCTTAGACTTGTAGAAACCATGTATTAGAAACAAGCTGCCATAAAGATTGATAATGAAGTAGGTAAATATCAGCCTATTAAGAATGGTGTGCAAAAGGGATGTATAATGCCTCCAAATCTTTTTTCTCTACACAGTGAAAATAATTTTAGAAATTTATAAGATATGAGAGGAATCACCATTGGGGGACATAACATTAGATATGCAGGTGATACAGTATTGATTGCGGACAATAAATAGGATCTGCAACATTTAGTTGATACGGTTATTGTACATAGTGAACTAGGGTTAGAATTAAATTGTAAGAAGACGGAGATTATGGTCGTCTCTAAGAAGAAAGAAATACCACAATGTAATATAAGGATAAATGAGAATATTCTTAAACTAGTGAACTGGTACAACTATCTCTGAACGTCATAACATCTGATAGGAGGTGCCTTGAATAGATTAGAACAAGAATCACTAAAGCAAAGATAGCCCTTTGCAAAATGGGAATCATACTATCTAATAAAAAGATGTCAACTGCAACGAAAAAAAGTGCGTTGAAGTGCTACATAGAACCTGTACTTTTTATGGATGTGAAACGTGGACAATGCGCAGACAAGCTGAAAAAAAATCTAATGGCAATGTGGTTTCTGAGGAAAATGAAATGAAAACCATGGACAAACAGAAAAACCAGTAAGCAATTCCCACAAGAGGCAAATGAAAACCGTCAACAAATTAGAGAAATTAGACGTAGACAGTCACATTTTTGGGCACAATATGAGAAGAAATAAACTGGATAACTGGTTGACAACTGGCAAGATTGGAGGGAAAGAACAAAGGGGGAGGCAGAGAAGTAAATACCTGGATGGCTTGACTATATGGCATAGTAGGGACAAGAACACAGAGCTGATCCACGACTCTGATGATCATGTAAGATGGCAAAACGTGACAGCCCACTTACCGGTATGATACACGATGAATGAATGAAACCAAAGTAGCTGCACAAGAATGTTAAATGTTTCTATTTATTTACAAACTGAATTTTCTACAGATAATATACTCTACTTCAATTCATTCAACCCCCCCCCCCCCTCTTTTGTGTGTGTTTGTTCGCTTTGAACTCAAGCGTAGTCCATGCAAGTGCTACTACTTCTAGTGCACTAGACTGATGTTTGTGTGTGGATTAGCTTTCCCTATTACCAGTGTCCCTCGCAATCAGGCGAACCCACTTCGATTTCTAAGTCCAATTGACAAAGTTGTTTTCCTATGTGAATGTAACATGTTCAATTGATGAACAAATGATGATTGACTGGAAGGGACCGAATGTAAGACGGACCTGCGTGCCCAATTTGTAACCCTTTGAAAATAAAGATTGTTCGTCCCCAACCCAAGGACAAGAAATCAACATTTAGTCCAACTGACTGATCGGTATAGAGATTGAACCCGCTACATCAGCATTATCACACTAGAAATTTAAGAGCGAGGGTTCTTATCCATTCAGCCATGCTGACCTTCAACATGCCATTGTAAATTGTTCCACTTGCCAGGCTTGCTGACATCTGCACTATACTATCACATAAATGCAACATGTATGTATCGGAGAAACAAAGAAAATATCTCATTAATCTCAGTGTGCCATTTGTTAGTGTTGAGCATATATATATATATATATATATATATATATATATATATATATATATATATATATATATATATATATATATATATATTCTAACAGGAAAATAACAATAAATTATGATACAATACTTATGATTACATTATTATATATGATGATGATATGGTGCAGCACCACATCTTTAACTGTCCTTTGCATTCGTAAAATGAAAACTACTGAAAAAGCAGTAGCTCACTTGCTATGAAAATGCCTAGGCTGTGTCTCTATCCTATAATTGTTGGTTTCAGTGTAATAGATTGACTGGCCGATGACACCTTTTAAATGGGTGATTATCTAGGCATGAGCCCGTGTGTTAACGTGACCCAGCAAAGAAGAAAAGAATGGCAGTTACCATTGTAACCTACCATGCATGTCATAAGTGGCAACTCATGAGGGTTGGTGCAGAACAGACTAGCTCAGTGGTTCTCAACCTTTTTTGGCCTGTGCCCCCCCCCCCTTCAGCATATTTTCAGAACGTCAGTCTCCCCCCCCCCCCCTTTGTATTTCCTATCTAAAAATCTCCCCCCCCCCCCCACAGTATACATAATAATGGGAGCTAAATTTCTTCTTCTTCTTCTTCGTTCATCCTGAGTTTTTTTTTTCGGATGTGATTGCGTTGTGCCTGTTTACAGCAGAGCTGCGGGCACATCCGACTTCTGCGGGCATTTGTTGACCGGGTTAACCTTCCCGGGGGTTTCTTAGGACGTTTGACTCTCACAGTTCTGGTGTTATCCCCCATCCCAGCTGGTCCATATAGAACAGCCAAAGATCCTGGTCAGCCCTCAAGGGAAGGCAGGGGCAGACCATGGGCATTCCCCGCCATCCAAGGAGGCTTCCATACTTGCAGAGCCGATACATAGCGCTCTGGTACTGGGCTCACCCAAGGAATCGTCACGTCCTGCACGTGGCTGCTTAGCCTCACTTCCGTATATTGGGCCTTCCGTTCACCATAGGCTGTTCTTCCGGAAACCAGAAGTATGCAGTCTGCAGATGACATCCACACAGTGAGCTTTCGATTCGGACTTTCCATGTAATGGATTTGCTATCCAAGCAATATTCCATTTCGTGCCACTAGGACACTTTTCCACCTTTTATGAAGTCCACACAGTGGGCTTTTGATTAGGACTTTCCATGTAATGGATTTGCTATCCAAGCAATATTCCATTTCATGCCACTAGGACACTTTTCCACCTTTTATGAAGCCCACACAATGGGCTTTTGATTCGGACTTTCCACGTAATGGATTTGCTATCCAAGCAATATTCCATTTCGTGCCACTAGAACACTTTTCCACCTTTTATGAAGCCCACACAGCAAGCTTTCGATTTGGACTTTCCACATAATGGATTTGCTATCTAAGCAATATTCCATTTCATGCCTCTGGGTCTTCATGCACCTTTAAATGTCAAACTGTATGTAGTTAAAGTAAGCTGCGGTCAACTTGAGCTTGTTGATATCTCCATAGAGCTTGTCCTCAAATGAAGCAGGTGTGGGCCAAAATATCTTTCTCTGTTCTGCATACGTTGGGCAATCCTGCAGCAAATGTTTTGCTGTCATTTTTCCAGTTCTACAATTACATTCATCGGTATCTCCTATCTTTAGTTTATTGAACAAGTGGTACTTCAGCCTGTTATGTTCTGTGCGGAGTCTGAAGATTGCTACTTGTTCTCTTCGGTCGAGTTTGTAATATGCATCATCCTTCTGATGGCCTGGATGCTCTGATTCCCATTTGGTTCTATAAGTGCTTTTTATCAACCTCTTTGCCTCATTATAGGTTATGTCTATGTCAGGCTGTGGTAGTCGTCCGCCCTCTTTTGCCAGTCTGTCAGCCTCTTCGTTTCCAGGTATACTGCAATGTGATGGGATCCACTGTATTACAACTTTTTTGGATTTCTGGCATAGACCATGGAGTGCTGCTCTTAGGTCAGTTAGTTCTGTGCTGTTATTGCTCTTCAGTATTGAGACAACTGACTTAGCATCTGTGAAGATAGCTATTTGCTTCTCTTTATTTTCCTCCATCAGGAGCATTTCTGCTGCAGTTTTCAAAGCCTCTACCTCCGCTTTGAAGTTACTTGAAAATTTTCCAGTTGCCATTGAATGTGTTTTTTTCACTCCATTTTTTAAATTTAGGAGAATTCCTCCTCCTCCATTCTCTATTGAATTTTTGGCTGATCCATCTGTATATGCATGGGTCCAATTCCTGCTTGGGTAATGTTCTTTTATGTAGTTTAGGGTTATTTCTCTTCTTTCGGTTTCATGCTGAGTGTTCTTTTTCTCAATACCAGGAATGTTTTCTATCATCTCAGGCAGTTGCTGCTGTCTCCAAGCTGGGAACTTGTGTGCATTGTGTATGGGCTTGACTGTTGATATGTTAAGTATAGGATCTGCCCTAATCCTTCGTTTTGCAGTTTCTACAAAGTTGCTACGCTTCAGTCTTCCCTTTCCAAAACCATTAAATCTGTTGTACATAGGGTGGTCTGTCAATCTTCTAAATTTTTCTGCTTGTTGCTGGGCTCTGCTATCTCTTCTATCCTGCATTGGTTGTAAACAAGTGGTCTTTTCTAGTTCATTAATAGGCGTTGTCTTCAGGCTTCCAGTTATGATTCGCATTCCTTGGTTTTGGACTCTACTTATTTTGTTAAAAGTTTGACTTAGCTGCTGTTGCCCAAGCTGCAATGCCATATTCCAGTACTGGCCTCACCCGTCCAGTATATAACTTCTTGAGAACTTTCTCATCTGCTCCCCACGTTGTACCAGCAAGCTTTTTCATGATTGCCATTCTCTGCCTTGCTCTTGTTCGATTTTTCTCAACCTATGTCTTCCATGTCAGGCGACGATCAAAGGTGACTCCTAAATAGTTTGGATTTTCTTCATGGCGCAATATTTTTCCGTTCAATACCAGCTTAGGTTGCTGAGTTTTATTTGAGAGGGAGAACACTGTGCATGTTGTTTTCTCCTCACTTATCTTCACTAGCCATGATTTTGACCAGTCCTCTAGCGCTAATAAGGCTTGCTGTATTCTGCTGTTAGCTGTACTAATATATTCTTCAGATGTCCATATGGCTAGGTCATCTGCAAAGGAGGATGTGTGTACTCTGGCTGGAAAATTTTCTGTGATGTCATTTATATATGCTAGGAATAATGTTGGTGAAAGAACTCCTCCTTGGGGGACACCTTGCTCCAGCAGCATCATTTTGCTTGTTTGTCCTTGTACTTTTGTCCTGGCAGTTCTGTTCTCATGGTAGTGGCTGATCCATTTATACATTTTTCCACAAACATGCATGTTTTGCAGTTTTACTTTCAGTCCTTCCTTCCATACTTTATCAAATGCTTTTTCTAAATCTATCCAGACTGCTAGTGTGTGCTTTTTCTCTTGGAAGGCATCCTCTATTTCCTGAGCTATATAGGTTATTTGATCTTCAGTGGATCTGTACTTTCTGAATCCTGCTTGGTGTGGTGTTAAGAGTTGGTTTCCTTCCAGATGCCATGTTAGCCTGCCATTGATAATGCGTTCCATTAATTTTCCTACACAGCTAAGTAGACTGATAGGTCGATAGCCATTTGGTTCTTCCAGGTCTTTTCCTTTCTTTGGGACTGGTATTAGTATAGCTTCCTTCCATGCCTGTGGGACTATTCCTCTCTTCCAGCTGTTATTTAGGACTGCTAGTAGTTTCTTTTTTGCCTTGTTGCCTAGTCCTATTAGCATTTCATTTGTGATTCCATCCTTTCCTGGTGATTTCTTCTCTTTTAGGGTATTCATTGCCTGTTCCATTTCTTCCATTGTTAGATTTGCCATCATATATTCTGCTGCTGTCTCTGTATTTCTATGATGTATCTGTTTGTCTTTGATTGCTTTCTTCTGTTCGGTTGTAATATCAATGTGGTTTGCATTTGCATAGTGTTCCATTAGTGCATTTGCAGCCTTTTTTCCTGTAAGCAAGGCATTTCCTTGTTTAATTGTTATTTGTTTGTTTCTAGGTCCTTCATTGTTCATGGCTTTCACTAGTTTCCATAGTTTGTTTCCATCCCTGTCAAAATTCAGGTTTTCTGTTTTTTCCCTCCAACAATCTCTTGTTGTTTGATTTACTGTTCTTTTATATTTTGCTGAGATGGCTTTGAGAGAGATATTCGCTTCAATTGTTTGTTCTCTCTCTGCTGTCTTCCTGGCATCTTCAACTTTTGTCCTCCAAACTTTGTAGTTCTTCAGTCCAGTATGGTTTGTAATTTTTCCTCGCTCCTCTAGGAATGGACTCAGTGGCTGCCTGTATTATCGCTCTGTTTAGACTTTCCACCATTTGCTTTATGTTGCCATATCGTGTATTTATGTTTTCACAATATTTGTCTGTTAGTATGGCAAATCTGTCCCAATCTGCTCGTTTGTAATTCCAGCGGGGCAAGGGCTTTTGCTCCTGTGGAACATACTCCATATTCATTACAAGCTTGATTGGTCTGTGGTCACTACCTGCTAATTGGTCCAGCACATGGCAATCGATTTTGTGGAGGATGTCTCCTGTGCAGAAAGCTAAGTCTGGAGTAGAAGTGGTAAGCCATCTTCTGGAGTAGAAGCTCGGTGTGTCATCTGCTTTGTTGAGTAGATGGAGATTTGAGTCTATTTCCCAGTCCTCCAATTCATCTCCTCTTTTGTCAGTATCTGGGTATCCCCATCTTTCTGAACGGCTATTAAAGTCTCCGACAATAATGCAGTTTGTGTCAGTTATTTTCATGTTTGAGAGTGTAAGGTCCTTATCTGCTGGGCTATACAGATTGTAAATTCTTATTTTCACGTCCTTTATCATTATATCAACACCTATAATTTCTGTTTGGTTGTCAGAGATCACAGATACTTCGCTGCAAGGTATTGTATTTCGTGTAAGTATTAGAACTCCTCCTTTATGTCCTTCGCGGTCGAAACGTGTGGCCTGATATCCTCTGACTGAAAAATTTGCGATTGGCATTGAGGTGTGTCTCTTGAATGCATGCCACATCTATCCTATCTTTATGAAGACGCTGTGTCAGGGATTCTTTCTTGTTATAAATTCCTTCGGCATTCCACTGTAGTATGTTGAGTGTCCTTGGTATTTGGTCAATAGCTCTTAACCTACTCCTCTGTGCCTTGACTCCACAGCACAGGGGAAGGTGACCACCAGTAGTCATGGGTGGACCCCCTCGAGGCAGGGGGCCCGGCACTATCACCGCCTGATGGGACTTCACGGGATTAGCACCATAACGATTAATTTTCATCTGTGGCATCATAAAATGATAAAGTTACGTTGCACTTCTTTGTCAAGCTTGTGGCTCAGTACATCCGATTTCGACAAGCACTTTTCGGGATGCTTTCCCTAGCCTTTGACTGTCCCCAGTCTACCTACAAGGCAGCAGGTTTGTGCGTCACTTCGTCTGGTCCCTCTCCCTTGACCTGTTCGACATGGGTGGCCCTACCAGTAGCTGTGCTACCGTCGGCATAGCTCTTGGGGTCATTGGAACGCGCAAGCCCCTCTACCTCGTCAAGGTGGACGCACGGCAGAGGAGGAAGCTAAATTTAATAGCACATACTAAAACAAGTCTAGACGTCCACATAAAATGTGATTTGTGGGTCTATTTACTTTATAAAATGAATTTTACAAGAGTGAGACGTACAGAACCGTAAAGTATGAAGGGAAAAACAATATCAAGTAATCGGTTCTTGTATTAACGCGATCTTGAAATAATCTTAATTCCCCCCTGGGGGAGAATTAACCACCGGTTGAGAACCACTGGACTAGCTGATCCCTTATGTTGATATGCCCTGTACATCTCACATGTCTTTCCCCAAGGGTTTAAAGAGTGATTCTGAACACTTACGACCTAATTACCCTGGTGTTTGTTTTACTTTGTCCATGGTATTCTCAACATTCTTCTAAAAAACCACAACTCCACTGTGACCAGTTTCTTCACTTCATTACTCATTGTCTATTATTTTCATCAATAAAAAAGAAAAGGCCCATACAACTTATCTGTAATAAGATTTCTGTAAATATGATATTTCTGTTTTTCATGTTGTTGCCTATTCCTGTAAATGAATCTTTGAATATTCTTTTATTCATCTCTGTGTCACATCTCCAACCAGATGTCACTGTGTAGCCTAGATATTTTACACTGACCTACTTGATTTGCTTGCCTTGGCTACATGTCAAGCATACTGTACAGTTTATTATCAAATATAACAGCTATTTACGATACGATCAGACAAGTGTGCCCCTTGGAGAACATTAGGCGAGGAGAGGAGTGGGTCAGAGTGCCAGCGGAGCAGTCAGACTTGTGCAGTTATAATCACATTGAGCTGGGAGTGCAGGGAGTGGCCAGCAGGGGCCATAGAAGTGAAAATCCTGCAACTAATTCAGGATAATGCTCGCCCGGATGATGTTATTATCTACACAGATGGTTCAGTGTTGAGAGGTAGTAGCAGTGCCTGGGGTTTCTTGACAAAGGCTAATGGTCGACGTTTGGTGCAGGAGAGCTTGGCATATGACACAACATCTAGCTTAAGAATGGAGGTGGAGGCAGTCAGTTCCGCTGGATGGAGAATACGACACACACATCGTGATTGTAACTGACTCAGAAAGCATGCTGAGTAGGGTGAGGACAGGCAAGCTTTGTGCAGAGTGGCTTGCTTCACTTCTGAGGTCATGTGTGGCAAGCATAACCTGGATCTTTTCTCCAGGGCATGCCGGTGTGCCGGGGAATGAACAGGCGGACAGATTGGCTGGCTCGGCAAAACTTGGTGGAGTATTGATGCATGATAAGGCAGACGTGGTTGTGGCCTTGTGGGAGCACGTGTACACCTCGGAGGAGCAAATAGATTACCATGGTATGGCAAGAATGAGGCAGCGAGGAGTTACGAGGGGATCTGGCAGCGGCTCGACGCTCAGAGGAAAGGCGAGACGGACATATAATCAGATTGCTACTGGAACTATTGGTGTTGGAACTCTTCGCTGGCTGCTGAGGATGGGGACGGAGCGCTTATGGGAATGCCCCGAATGCTGTGATGTCGGTTCCTAAATCAATCAATCAATCATATAACAGTTATTTTTGTATTCTACCATTTATCTAGAATATATTCTCAGAATTGTATGGGGAAAGAAAGCTGGCAAGGAAGGATACTGGCCACCTCACTCCTGCCATGACCTTGAATACATGAAGATGTAATATTTGATGCGAGCCACAATAGCTCAGTGGCTAGCAAGCTTGTCTGCCAGCCCCGCGGTCATGGGCTCCCAGCCTCAAACTGGTACCAGGAAATATGTTGAGAAGTAACGGTGGCCAGTGTGATTTCACATCACTCCTCAAATGCCAGTTTGTCTATAAAAATATGGGGCTAGCACCTTTATTTTATTTTATTTTTTGCTCTCGTTCACTTTGAACTCAAGCATAGTCCATACACACTATTTATAGTAGTGATGGACTGAATTTTGCGTGTGGGTTAGCTTTTCCCTATTAAGGTCCCTCGCCATCAGACGAACCCACTCCAACTTCAGAGGTACTTGTAATTAACGTCCCCAAGTCAAGGACAGGTCAACATTTTAGTCCAGCTGTCCAGTGTAGGGGTTGAACCACTAACCTCAGCATATCGGATGTTTAAGAACATGTGTTCTTATCCATTCGGCCATGCGGACCTGCTAGCACCATTATGACCAATATATGTTGAGACGTGTAACTGGATCCTTTACATTTATAGTGTGTCAGTTTATGCCCCAATAGTTGTACCTACAGTGGGACTAGACCCTTGAGGGTCAGTGCTGAAGTTATTAAGTGCATGTTGTGTGAGATGCTCTCAGCAGGAAACTTGTTCTGCAGAGAGAGAGACTCTGAGTCAGCTAAGGTAAAACCTGGTGCAATAAAATCAGTTCTCTCATATTAACCTTTAACCTTACCATAGGAATACCTTCCCCTTAAGGTTAACCCACCCATTAGCTGGCATTTGGCTTAGTTCATAAACATGATATAACAGAGAAGTGACAACTTAATAATAGTATGGAGCTGCATGTTACTTTCACTGGCCATGGTCCAACCTAGGACACTACAGTGCTTCATACATGATTGAACTTTGGAAGAATAAAACAAAACAGAAGACAAATTTTCCTTTATAATAGGTGTCGAAATATCTCTTCAAAAAGCCATATGTCCCACCTCTATTGCTGTCATGTGTAAGTCATCTATCACATCCTGAATCCATTTAAAATGTGACCTTCCCCTTCTCCAATTGCCTGGTACTCTCTATACTTAATTTTTCCAGACATTCACACATTTTTACATTCCCAATCAATATTTTTTCCTTAATTTTGTTCATCTCAATTACCAATCTAATTCAATGTTAGTATTTGTTGGATATATCTGTGTCCTTAGACGCACATTTGCTTTTCAGTTGATTAGTTAAATGTCCAAGTTTCACACCTGTATGCTGCCACGCAAAGACAACCTATCACAAAGATCAGAAAAAGACCATATTCATTTTTTAGTCACATTATGAGAAGACAAAAACTGGAGCGTGTGACAGCTGGAACGATTTGTGGAAAAAGATATTCAGGAAAACAGCAAGAGAAAATTCTTGAGTCTTGTGTCATGTCAAGGGAGGAAGTCATCATATGAAATGACACATGCCATTGAAGATGGCAAGATGTGAAGAAACATGATTGCCCACGCCAGTTGGCAAGACCATTGATGATGTTGCCACAGGAAATATACATGCTCTCAGTACGACTTTACAACAGTACAAATCACATTTAAATTAAAACTCAAAACACCCATAGGTAGCATAAACATTTGGATACTGTAATAACACCAAAGTTTACAATTAGATATTCATTCATAAAATTCACACTAAGCAAATAAAATACATTCATAGCAATGAAACTGATTACAAAGATTCACAAAGTTACATGCATACACAAGTGCTTAGATTCTGCATTGATTATGTTATCTCACCTTTCATCTCTCGTTTCTACCCATTATGTGTGTAGACAATTTATATAAAGCAACAATCTACACAAATCACCCTGAAGAAGAAGAGAAAAACTCTGGTACGGTTGTTGAAATGCACATCAAAGGTACAACAATAAGGAAACAGCATAAAGTAGCTTTGCAATTAACCATCTTAACGTTATCCAGAATGTGTATGTTCTGATTCTGAGAAAAAAAGTTGTATCCATTTGCTCAACTAAATAATGGATATATAAGAAAGATCTTGACCCTCACAAGATATAATATAAAATGAAACAAAAACGTACTTTTAGATCCCCTGCAGCAACAATAAAAACAAACACAAGTACCAGTTAGAAATCACAAAGTGCAGGCCTTTAGACTGCTGCCCTGGCAAAATTGTTAGGAAAGAAAACCCTGCCCACGGTAGATGCAGCCCGTTACCTGGGATGTAATCTGTCTTGAGGAAACAAGCCTTACACATAAGCATGCCAGCAGGCCTGCATGGCCGAATGGGTAAGAACACGAGTTACCCGGTCAACAAATGCCCACAGAAGTCGGATGTGTCAGCCTAACGGCGCAAGAACGCAGCTCTGCTGTAAACAGGCACAACACAATCACATCCGAAAAAACAAACAAACAAACACACCAGATGAATGCAGAAGAAGAAGAACATCCGGTGTGCTGATGCCAAGGTAAGGGTTCAACCCTTACACCGGACAGCTAGACTAAAATGTTGACCTATCATCCTTGACTTGGGGACGTTAATTACGAGTACCTCTGAAACCAGAGTGGGTTCGCCTGATGGCGAGGAGGAACAATGTTAATAGGGAAAGCTAACCCACATGCAAAATTTGAAGTCCATCACTACTATAAATAGTGTGTTTGGACTACGCTTGAGTTCAAAGCGAGCGAGGCCCCCCCCCCCCCCCAAAGCATACCAAAATCAGAAACACTGTCCTCTGAGGTGCATAATTAGGTGCGACTCACTTCCCTCGAAAGAGGAATGAAGAAAAAGAAAAAAAAAACAGAACATACTGAGTAGAAAGGTCTGAGATCCTGGTCACATGAGTATGTGTTAATATTTATTTCTCCGCGGGATCTAACAATATCTTTTTGTGTCATTGTACAATGGATAAAATTCCTCACCCTTTAGTAATGTTTTTTTTTTTTAGCTACAAAACACGTCCTTCATTTACTGGTTCATGGGTGTTCATCAAATGTTATAAAATAGCCATTATTTTTATTGTTAATGCTGCAAAGAACATGTATCACATCAACAAGCACCACAGAAAAATGGTAACAGTAGACGAGCAAAATATGCATCACTATCAATGTGGGTGGCAACTGCAAAGCTGGAATGTGTATTTGCATGGAAGGTTGACAGCTCCATACACTTTGGATAGCTATTTGGTTAATGACAGCATGCTTCTTCTTCTCTTCCTCCATTTACCTCGGTGAAGTGTTTGGGGGGAGATGTAAGGATCTTTTGTGCGCTCTTTTAAAGGTGCTTTGTAGGTTGGTCTTCATTTCTCTAAGGTTGTTCTTGATATCATCACTCCATCTTTTCTGTGGTCTTCCCTTTGCTCTGGATCAATCATATTTCTTTATGTAGTTTTGTGGTACCAGGGTATTCTCGTAAGGTGGCAAAACCATTTAATCTGCTGTTTAACCCTTTACAAGGCGTAGCGTCCGTTACCGGCCGATCTCTAAATACGAGCGTAACGTCCAATTCCGGCCGATACTATTATGCATTGTAAAAACGCGATCTCTCGGCTTTCCGACACTTCCATCAGCTACTTTCACTTTCGCCGATAGCTTGACAACGTGGCCGCCATTTGTAAACGCGCTACAATGACTTTGAACAGACCTTTACGGACTTGTTTTGATAGTTTTCGGGAGTTTTACGCTGTTTTTCAAAATGGATTTCGGCGATTCTTCAAGTGATAGCCGAGATTTCGCTCTGTTCAATTTAAATGACATTAAAGGGCACGAAGTTGATTATTAATCGGAGCTAGATATCAGTGCAAAGCGTTACTTTCCATTAGCAGTCGTGAGTCGGACTTTAAAGAAAGTGATTATGATTCTGAAAATGTGTTTGTAAATTGCCATATAGATGACGGAAAATCACAAACAACGTGCCGTATTTCATAAATATTTGTGTTCATATATGGATTACCGGCAACAATCACGTGAGTAACATATTCTGCATGCTTTTCCCTTCATTGTGTTGTTTATTTAACTAAAATCGGTTGACTAACACCTTATTTGTGATGTTTTTACTAACGCGACCCGAAATTTTTACAGAACCTGAAAAAATCTTGCCCGTTCAGGGCTACAAAACGGACAAGCGTCTGCCCTGTAAAGGGTTAATAATAAAGTACATGACTGGTTTCAGACATAGTCATCTTCTAACCTCCTAATTTCTAATTCTATCTCTCATGGTTACTCCCGCAGCTCTGAGGCATCTCATCTGTTATGATTTTGCTCTCGTAAGTTGCAGCAAGTCTCAATGTTTCACACCGGCAGCTTAATGTTGGTCAAACAAATAGTTCTTATGAGAACTGCTTCAGTAGTTATAGATATCTATGCATCAGAATTAGTGCTGGTTGCTCCAATACCTAATTTGCCTTTGCACAACATACGACAGTATCCACATGATGATAATTGTAACAGCAAGGGTAAACACTTAAGCATACAGATTTTTGTCAAAACATGGCATTGATAAATAAAACTAGCAGTCTTAAACAGTGAATATATATTAAGTGCATTGTTTTCACTAGAATAAAACTCCAAGTAGCAAAACGGTATGATCATAGAAGAAACACCAAAAACCATTTAAAATAGATTCCTTGAAAAAAAGATTATTTATATTTTCCCCACTCAATGGCAGACATTTTAAATTCTGAACATTCTTGTGTGATAACCTTCAAAAAGAAAAATAAATATGTTTAATAATGTGAAAATGAATTTATGACCTATCTATTTTTTATGTTTTAAGAAGTTATTCTTTCTTTTCCACTTGACCCACAGAAAAGCAACAACAGAGTAATGTACATTGAGAATCAATGAACATGTTTTAAAAGTTCATTTGTTACACAGGCAAGAACATGACATCATTTTCCAACTCAGAATGGGACACAATACAATAGACTGCAGTCATATGTACTCAAAACTGATCACTGAACAGTGTACATGTGGTTAAGAGCAACTGTTTAGAGAAATGAGCAGAAGAGCAAGAATTGAAAGGCGAGAGAACTGACTTCATTGCACTGGGTTACACCCCATATGATTCAGCAGCCTCTTTCTGCAGAGTGGCCTGCCAAAAGTGTGACAGAGCACAAACTCCTAGCTCCAGTGACAAACCCTGTAGTCTCAGAGACGTAGCACTCACAAACCGAACATCAGAACCCGGAAGTGAACCCATGACTTTCAAAGCAGGACGCAGGCAGCTTAACCACTTTGCCATGGAGCCGCTCCCCCCCCCCCCCCCCAACTTACAAACATGTAATGGCATGACAGATTGCAGTGAACACTATACAGAAAGTGTCTGTAAAAACGGTGTGAAAAGTATAAGACTATATGAAATACTGGGATTTAGCTGAATCAGTTTCAGCATTAAATGCTACCAATTCCATTAATAAAAAAAAGATTATGTCCACATAAATATCAAATTCAAAGTATATAATATCTAGCTGTAATAAATCACCTCGGTAGAACAGGAAGCACTCAATAACCATTGCAAAAATCCATGGCTCAGCCATGTCATTTATGATGCCAGCTTAGTTTTATGAATGGGTGTTAAGAAACAATAAATTAAGATTAAAGCAAACTCAAACGTTGGTTTAAAAGTAAGAGAAGCGACTTCGCTGTATGGGTTCTGTCTCATATGGCTCTTCTTTCCGCAGAGTGGCCCGCCAGAAGTGTCACAAAGAACACGAAATCCATAGCTCTGACAACGGTCCAGTCATTAAAAAATTGTGCGCTAGTAAGCCAAATAGCAGAATCTGTAAACAAACCTTGAAATTACCATTTTGTGAAGCGGGTTGCGCACCATTTCGCCCGAAGTCTTCCAAAATCAGTTTCATTTCAGTGAGTGTAATATTCAAATCCGAGTGGAGTGTACTTTGAGACTGCATTAATTTATAAAGTAGTTAAAAGACAAAAGAACCAACTCCATTGCACCATGTTATATCCCATATGGCTCAACCTATTTTCGCAGTGGCCTACCAAAGGTGTTGCACAGAGCACAAACTCCACAGCTCCAGCAATGACCCCCAGGAGTCTCTGAAAAAAACTGTATTCATGAGCTGATTGACAGAATCCAGAAACGAACCCACGGCATTCAGAGCGTGAAGTGGGCAACCACTTTGCCTTGGAGACTGTATGCAGATATACGTTCTAAAAGATTTCTATGAGGGCACCGAGCCCGTGAATGTTTTATGAAGTCGGTTTTATTGTATATGTTGACTACAAGCCCTTGAAAAGAATATTTTCAATAGTTAAGTCACAAGCAAGGTAGTCTGTGGAAGTGGGGCTGTAAAGTGCGTGGAGAGGGAGAAAGGCAGAAAAATAACGGAAGGACACATGGGAGGAGACAGTATAACCAAACAAGATGAAAATGCTATGCATGATTTATTGGTAAAGTTACAAGTATACACCTGACGAGATGAAGCAAAATATGTCGGGCAATAAATCGCGAAACAAACCGTTATTGTTTGTGGCTTCTGTTTTTAAAGTTACAACAGACACAAGCGGTACAACTTTTATAACAATTACATCATAGGTTGCCAATCATCGTGCTAGGAACAACTGCTCTGGATTAGTCAATTAAGCTGCGTATCTTAATTTTAAAAGTCAGTATGAACTAACAGACTGACAATGAACAGGCAAATAGAAAAGTTTAATAGAGGCCCTGGAGATGTGGATACACAGAAGAATATGTCGTATTTCATGGAAACAAATACAATCAAATACAGAGGTTCTAGAAAAACTGGGAATGAAAAGAGAGTTAATGAAAGAAATAAAAAAGAGACAAGTAAATATTTTAATCACGTTAAAAGACATAAGACTATTATTAAAACCACACTGGAGGGTAAGGTTGAAGGCAAGCAAGCAAGAGGTAGACGATACAAATGGGAAGGTAACATCGAGAGATGGATGAACAGCAGTCTGACAGAATGTACAGTCAAGGCTGAGAGACAGACAAGTGTTGGTAATCCATTGCAGCCAACCTTCATTGTGGAGACGGCACCTGATTGATTGATGAACTATCAGAGATGTCACACTGCTTGAGCTAACAGGAACAGATGTGTAGGAAGTACAGAAAAGAAAATATGGCAAACATAGATAGATAAATATAGAAACATCAACAAGGTAGATATATTGCATTTTGTAAGAGACTGGTCAACATTTGGATACAGCAAAACAAATTAAACAATTTACAATGTTTTCTAACTACTGCCATCCTCAAACTTCAAGGTGATAAAAATGTTTGAATTCAAGAAGCCATAGACAATCACGAAGTTTTACCGGAGGGAACAAACTGCCCAAAATCCCGCTCTTATTGGCACAGCATATTTTATATGATAAAGTGATTACAAATGTACAGTCACATACAAATAGCCCACAACGTGGGTCAATACCAGTCTATATTTACAATTGAGAATAAATTAAAGGATATGACAAAATCCTTTACAGAATATTTATGTCAAAACAAAAGGGAATATACAATGTGAGGACACTACTGGTAAAGAAAATCAACAAAAAACAACCCCCTGCATCCATATCGCAAACTTATGAACATTTTAAAAAACAAATATAATAAAATCTGAGGCATATTTAGGGGGAATGACTGGAAATAAAACGGTAAAAAAATACTGCATTTGAAACTGATTGTAAACACACAAGTTAAATAATTTATCAAATGCCTACTGTTTAAAATGACAAGTTAGCTTAATTTGAGCTGATAATAGAAACACTAATTAACACCCATTGAGATCTGACAGCAAGTTCACTAAAATTAAAACTACTTACAACTCTTCCTTTTCAAGGAAAGCTTTGAGCTAGCGTCACATGCATTATCACTGACACAAAATTCATCTAATAAACTTGCCGACGGGTAATCAGTCAACTCTTCTGTCTTATCAAATGTAGTCACCTCAACACCCAAGTCCAGCTGCCTCAGGGCAGTAGTCAACAGAGGCAGACAGCGAGCCTGAGTACTCCAGTCGTGCTTTCTTTGATGTGAATCTTGAGGGACTTGTTTCAGTGAATGAAGTACAAGTGAAGCTCTCTTGATTTCTAACCAGGGAGCTTACTCTGCTGGTAAACTTGTGCATGTCTGGAACAGACTCAGGTGTAGCGGGAAAATGCAGGTTACCAGTGCATACTAACACATCGTAAGTGTAATTGGTGACTGGAGATGTGTCAAATGTAGCATCCACTAGAGGCAAATCTTCTTTTGGGAACTGAAATATGATCACCTCCAAGCTGCGAGGAACCAGGTGGCGTCAAACAATCCTGAGCACAATGTTCCGGACACAAAGACGAGTGAGGACCCTGATCAGCACTGACACCACATGGCGATGAAGATGACAATAAAGATGACTTAAAAGTTGATATGGTGAAAATCATTGCTGCCTTGAGATTGAGTATAACTTGAGGTATAAATAGAATTATTGCAACTTGAACCCTGAGATCCATCTGAGAAATTGTCACTGGAGCTTTCTGAACTGAAGCTTTCATCAGCCTCAAGACGTTCCATATCACTGGATACACTGGCTTGGGAAGACATGCTCTTTGTCAAACCCAGGCCACTAAACTGCCCTCCTGATACTGATCCTACAATGTCATGTTGGCAGTGATTGAGAACAGTTGTCATAAACCAAAGTCTGAACTTTCACTTGCTGTAGGATCTGTTGTCGTCCTTAAATCCTGAGAGGAATGAGCTTTCCTCATGAGGTAACTACTAGCTGCTGCAGGCTGAGCTGGATGCGAAGGACATGGAGTTTCGTCACATACTTGCTTTGGATGAGCTAGGATATCACAATGGTTTGAGCAACTGTCTGTCTGAACTTTTCTGGACCCTTTAGACGCTGAACTAATACTGCCACACGGTAGACATGTTCGAATATTTCCATGGTTGAGCGCCGGTAAGGAACCTGACAATGAAGATGATAATGACGACGATTCTATAGATGGATATGCTAAAGAAGGTGAAGATAGTGACAGTGTTGAAGCAGTTAAACTGTAGGATTTCTTACACGAACAATTTGAAATACACGATGAAGGAAATGACAGTGAAGAATGGCATGCCAGATTGCCCCCTGACTGGCACATGCTGGACAAACAGGCAATTCTACTATCTGTGTCAGGGCCGGCTGTTTTATCACTATGACAATCAATTGTATCTTGCACAGGTGACTCTGCATCATCGCCCTGATCATCAGCGAGATGATCTTCTATACAGGAATACCATTGTTTGTCATCTTCTTCTAAAATAGATACATCCAGATTCTCAAAGATGGCTTCTGATTTGTCACCAGAATCTGAGGAGAAAAAATAGTAGGGCCATATTATTTTTAATTGAAAAGAAAAACAAAAGTTCAATCGTTAACACACATTCATGCGATTATGCACTTTCTTGTCCATGTCCATAAACCTTGAGGTGTATATGGTGAAGCAGTCAAGACGCCTGCCTCATGCTCTAAAGGCCATGGGTTCACTTCTGAACTGCACCACTCAGGCTACAAGTGTACATTTTTCATAGACTCCTTGGGGAGCTACGGAGTTTGTGCTTCATGCAATGCTCTCAGCAGGCATCTCCCCAATTCTCTCTTGAGACCCCTTGTTGTTCATCTCCAGGAGCTACGGAGGTTGCGCTTCATGCAATGATCTCAGCAGGCATCTCCCCATTCTGCAGAGGTAGACAGAACCAAATGGGGCAAAACATTTTGCAATAAAATTAATCTTCGCACCTTTAAATTTTTCCAGTATTTGAACTGGTAGAGAAAAGTCTACTTATAGTTCACTATTTTTTCTATGGTGTAAACCCGCTGAATCATTTTTGTATTATAAACCATACCTTTTGTGAAGACAAAATTAACTAAGCAAATTGGCCAAATATCTGTTAGAAGTTTCTGTGCACATTACATCATGACTACCAATACCAGTGTTCTGATGTTTCAATACCACTTCACTAGTATTTTACACACATTTACTTCCGATGAAAAATTTCATTTCACCACTGGTTATGTGGAGCATGATAGATTGGAAATAGTAACAGGCAGCCGTGATATCACTTCATGTAAAATTGGGATCTCTTTTTTTTTGGGTCTGCAATCAGACACACATGCATGTTAGTTTCATGAATTACGAGATGATTATGATCCATGTGTTACTATGTCGGTGATAAATAATAGCAGTAACAGTTTGCATTGGTATTATTAGCAACAGCAGCATTCAAACATGAAAGTCAGAAAACTTTTAGGATGTTCTACTGCCCAAGCTATTGTATGGGGACACCACAGTAGTATAGTGGCTAGCAGGCTGGTGGCCAGTGTTCAAATCTCCATCAAGATGAGGATTTGATTAAAACAATTGACCAGTGCTCCCAGAGTGACCCGGCCTAAAATGGGTACCAGGAACATTTCTGGGTAGTAAAGGTGACCAGTGTAACACTGACATCACCCACAGAGTGATCTATAAAATCATGGGACTAGCACCATGTACCCAGCATATCTCGGTGTGTGGAAAATGTGTCCTTTACCTACTAGCGCTACTGTATGCCTATGAATAACGGACATTGAATTTTTTTTAAAAAAACAGTAAACAGAAACTGGATGTAACAGAGATGTGGTTTCTATGTACAATTCAAAGAATCCCACGGACAGCTATGAAGACCAACATCCAAGTATTAAAGTCGAGACGGTCAACTTCATAGCATCGGGTGATATCCAATCTGGCCCGGTCTCACGAAACAGTATAGCAAACGGCTTGCCGAGAACATCGCACAAACTCTCCAGCTCTAGCAGTCATACACACACAACCCCCACCCCCACGAGTCTCTGCACTCGTGTTCTGAACATTGCTGTCCAGGCGACGAACTTAATGTCTTCAGGGCGCAAGGCAAACGGCTTACCCACTTCGCCAGAGACCTCTCAAGTACTGCAAGAGGTAAATTCAGACATTTAATTACCCACATCAGGACAAGATAACTGTCATTTAAGGTCATGACATGGGATGAGAGGATACGGAGGAGGTTTGACAACAGGGCAGTTCGAGGGTGTTAGACAGACAGAGGTCATATAGAGAGAACAAGCTGGATGATATGACAGTGGCCCAGAATATGAACAATGTTGAACATAGAGCACATAATAGATGTTAGTGGTGGAAGGTACCTGCCTACGCAGTTCAGCATGCCAAATGATGACTGGTATTATTACATTTATTAGTAAGGATTACAGATTTTATCTTATGAAGATGACAGGTATGCTGCTAGATTAATGTACTTTTGGCACGGCTTGTGATTCATATTAACTTCATGTCTTATAATCAACACCAAATTTTCATATTTGGATATATTAAATTATCATTGCAGCAGACGAGAACCTGAAATTGTTTCACCTAACAATATTTGGGAAAGTTGGGGTCAGAAACCATTTATAACACATGCATTCACAGATGTATCTATGCCAGCATCATCATGTATCATGCTGATAAGTGTGGACGGTCACGATTCTCCATCTCACACGATCTTGGATCAGCTCTGTGTTCTTGTCTCGAATGTGCCATGTGACCAAGCCATCCAGGTATTTCTCTGCCTTCCCCTTGCTCTATTTCCATCAATCTTGCCAGTTGTCAGCAAATGTTCATGTTTATTTCTCCTCATAACGTGGCCAAAAAAATCTTATCCACGTCTAATTTCTCTAATCAATTTAGTTTTTTGTTTCCTGTATAACAGGTCCTTCAAGAAACAAACAAAGATTGTAAACTGATTAGAGACATTAGACGCAGACAGTCAATTTTTTGGACATGTTATGAGAAGAAATGAATTGGAGAACTTGGTGACAACTGGTAAGATCGAAGGGAACAGACCAAGAGGAAGACCTAGAAGCAAATACCTGGATGGCTTGGCCTCATGGCATGATCGAGACAGAAACACAGAACTGATCTACGACTCTGGTGATCAAGTGAGATGGCAAAACATGACCGCCCACGCTTACCGGCATGGCACATGATGGATGGATGGATAACCTGCTCACAGGTTTTTCTGTCCATCCATGGTATTCTTTGCATTTTCCTTATAAACTACATTTCCATTGTCGTAAAGGTTTCTAAGATTGTCTACTTATTGTCCATGTTTCACATTAATATAACAGTATAGGTTCTAAATAGCACTTTTTCTCATTGCATTAAGTCTTTTTTTAAAAATTTTGGTCAGTGTTTTCCACCTTGTAAAAGGCCACCTTTGCCATAAGGATTCTTGTTCAAATCTTTACAAGGCATCTGATGTTATTGTTCCGAGACAGTTATACTGATTCATTTGCAGATGAACATGGAATTAAAGAGTGTGTCACAAGGCAATTATGGAATGATGTGATCTGGAAACTTCACGGCCAGCCCAATAGCTGAAGGTTGTTTTTTTTGTGTGTGGAAAATATTGCCATTCCAAGTTTTGTATTCACCCTTTGTGGAGTTCATATAACATAAAAGGTAAATACAAAACTTGGAACAGCAATATTTTCAAAAACCTAACAGTCATTAAAAATACACCCTGTACTTAATGATGTGTGCATTGTTTACAAAATCTATAAGTACGAGTTTGACTGATTTAAGAATCAACATCAGAGCACATTAGGCAAACCCACAGCAAATATTGTTAAGGTGTAGATGCTAATCATTCCAGTAGTAAGCTCACTGTAAACACATCATGTTCTTCCCCTCATACGGCCTTTGCCAGACCAACGCTTAAATCCAAATTCACACACCTTTAAATATGTTCCTTCATCAGCCATTGTATCTTCAACTAGCATTCATTCATAGATAATCTAGAATGTGTGCTATATCCACTATGAATATTCCACTAATAAATCTGCAGAAGAAGATCTGCATGAAGATTTAATGTTAGTGGCACATATGTTACTTTTAATTCTGTATTAAACATATTTAATGTGACAAACAAAACTACAACACATTCTTAAAACAGAAACATGCATACAGATTTGATTGAGACACAAATATTCATGAAGTTAACAAATTCCAGATTTATAAGACTAGTGTCTGTGTAGATTTAAAAAGACTGGAAGTAGGACAGAATCACCAATTTGGAACTCATGGAGAGAACGGAACAAATACCAGTGAATCAGGAGGTGAAGAAAATACGGAGGTGAAGAAAAGACGAAGGTGAAGAAAATACGGAGGTGAAGAAAAGACGGAGGTGCTGGATAGAATGCACATGGATAAAACTGGATAATGGTAAAACTAACAAATCTTTTGTCTGGAACAACAGGGCAATGAAATAAAGGGAGACTTAAAAGCACATAAAGAAGAGAATTAGAGACAGACAAATAATATGGAAAGGAGATGGAAGTATCTGCAGGAGAGAGCTAAAGATAAGACGGCTTGGAGTAACCTGGTCGAGGGCCTATGCTGCAATGGTGGATAAAGATCAGAAAAAGAATCCATAAGATAGTATAAAATAAAATCACAACTACAAGGAAAGCTAAAAGACATATTTTACCATCAGATTCGTATTCCAGGTCGCCTTCGTAACCACTGAACCCTTCATCCATGACGTATGCAATATGTATCGGGGGTGTGGCCGCATGGTCACGGTCCACCCAGGCCTCCCCAACACTGCGTCGGTGCTCTGACCTCAGACCACGATGGGGAGACATTATTAGTTCATCTGTATTTCGAAACTTAACAGCCTTGGTGTCCTTTCCATGAGTTATCAACTTGGTCACTCCGAGACGGCGACACAGCTCTTTATGCCCAATGAGCTAATGTAAGAAAGAAGAATAGCGTTTAAACATAACAAGATGAGAAATATTTATCGGTAAATGTTTACTTAATCTTGCTTTACGATTTAATAAAAAGTAAAGGCACAATGGTTGTATGTTTGAACCACAATCAAGGCACATTTTTCTAACCGAGAAGGCACATTTTTCTAACCGAGAAGGCACATTTTTTTTAACCGACAAGGCACATTTACCTAACCGACAAGGCATATTTACCTAACCGACAAGGCAAATTTTTCTAACCGACAAGGCACATTTTTCTAACTGACAAGGCACATTTTTCTAACCGACAAGGCACATTTACCTAACTGACATGGCACATTTTTCTAACTAACCCAGCCTGAAATGGGAACCAGGAAATGTCCAGGAAAGTAAAGGCAATTACATCACCCATCCTTGTCAACTGGTCTCTACAAATATGGTACTAACACCACATACCCAATACGCCTCAAGGCTTGTACAGCCATCAATTGCCTATAGTATCTTTCAGTGTGGGGGGGTGGGGGGGGGTGGGGGGGGGGTGGGGGGGGGGGGGGGGGGGGGGGGGGGGGGGGGAGGGGAGAAGAAGAAAAGAAAAGAGGGAAAGAGAATGTGTGTGCGTGTCAAGGATGAAGATTGTACAACACCATCAATATGTACTTAAATACAACCATAAAGCCAAATGAGGAAAGAAGTGTGGCTTGATCCAACAATCTGGCAGTTCTTCATTTTCTGTGTTGTCTGGACTGGAAGTTACATACTTCATTTTAGATAGCCACATTTGCATACTCTGCATGTTTATAAATGCACTTAAGTATAATTCTTCAGAGAACAGTAACATTTGGGAAGGAATAAATTAACAAATTACACCTGGAACATTCTCAGGGGTTTTATGGGGAAATGTAATACTGGTCCAACATTGGCTATTCTTGTTTCATCTAGAAAGCTAATGAGAAAGTCTTTATCAAGGGGAAAATAAAGCAATAACAGACAAATAATTTTTATTTGCATTTCTAAAAATTATATGTGTTGTTTTTATTTTATTCACCACTGTCTGTTATTTTTTTTTTTAATCATGTGTACTATCAATTACATATATCAAACACAAAATTGCATGCCTTCAAAATTATGGATCTTTGCCACCTTACACTCCATATAATCTGAATCAGGATAGTGTTGTTTCTATTTAGTAGAGCACTGATGGTTCCGTCGCCCTGCTACTGAGTGAGTGCGTGGCACGACACTGTGAGCTGTGAGTTTCGTGTGAAGTGCTTTTGAATCTGCCCAAGTTTTTATTTTTGGAACGTGACTGCATGTTCGGAGCGATAGCGGGTGGCTATGTCCCAGAGTTGACCAGTTTTTGCCTTATGCAGAAATGCGTGGCTGCTGGGCTTCTGGTTGACTGCCACTGCCGTCGGTGATGAACTGTATGTTCGTGGACTGTGTGGGTGAACATCTGGGAAACATCCAGATAGGAAAATGACTGCCGATTCCATCAGAGATGAATTGGGAGTTTCGTGGGGGACTTGTGTGTTGACATTCTGACGGCGGCATTATGCACAGTGTATCTGTGCGGGCTGTTGTTTATCGAGACTCCTGTCTTTTCCACTTTTCACACTGGGCAGTGGGGAGCGTTTTGTGTGATATTCACTGGCACAGGAACGGAGCATAATGGGGACGACCCGTTGCTGTGAAGTTGGAACTGCGACTAACTAACTAACTAACTAGAGCACTGACAATGTATAATGAAAACAATTCACTTAATTCTGAAAGACAACAGCAATAAAACATTGGAAAAAATTAATAAACGCTAACAATCAGATTCATACCTTAGTGTTGCTGACAGAATATCTAAGTGGATCTGCATATCTTGTTTTCACAGCCTGCAGTATTGTGTCCCGGTACTCCATTTCTGAACCTTCCATCAAGCTAGAAATAATTAAGAAGTAAATAGATGCACTATTTTATTTCAGCAAACACAGCCTAGTAAGTGGCACCTTGCCGTCTTTAAAGACAAAAGTATGTGGATCGGAACTAGAGCTAGAATTCCATTGCATAATGCCTGGGCATGGATTCTTCTTCTTTCGCGTTCATCCGGAGTGTTTTTTCAGATGTGAATTGCAGGTGTGTCTAGTTAGGCACCCTTGGGTCGAAAACCCTCAGGCGGCATGGATTCAGACAGCATGTGTTGCCCATGCAGCATGATGCCTCTCTCGGCCTTGCCTTGTTTTCTCCACAGGAAAAGATGACCAGTATGTCTGGAACAAGGTAGGCTGCAGATGCTGCCGGCTCAGCATCAAACCTCCAAGAGCAGGAGGTGAGTAGCGGTCAGACCCTCACATCTGGGGGGTTTGACTTAGAGGCGTTCAGCCAAATCCCTAAGCTGAGTGCCTCACACCAGGTGTCTGGACCTGTATGAAGCGAGTACTTCTGTCAACTAGTAAGATCTGGATCTATGTAAGCGTGTACTATTGTCAGACTTCCCGCCTGGCACTGTCTTCAGTGCGGATCCCACGACCCGCAAGATTCCACCCGTAGGAGATATTGCTCGTAAGTCACATAAAATGAGCAAAACTAGAGCTAAAGTAGCATAAGAGGCTAAGCAAACAATGCATCTTTCATAACACATTGACTACGTATACATTTATCAGTGCCAATAAGTTTTCTGCATATTATCTCAAGTTTTGAAGAAGAAAATTGTTCTAGTGCGTTGTGTGTGTGGGAGATTGTGGAAGAGCGAGAAAGGGAGTAGCAGGTGAACAGAAGAAGAAAGAGGAAATTGACCTGAGAAACAAGAATAGCTAATTGATGCAGAAAAAGCACATGATTAATGTGTGCAGAAATAAATGGTATAAATGTACTGAACTAGTTAGCCTAGAAGAGACAACAAAACAAACACAGAAGTAAAATAGCAGATAAGATACTCCATCTAGAGCAGTGGTTCTCAACCTTTTTTGGCCCGTGCCCTCCTTCACCATATTTTCAGAAAGTCACACCCCCCCCCCCCCCCCTACACAGTATACGTAATAATGGAAGCACATACTAAAACAAGTCTAGACGTCCACATAAATTGATTTGTGGGTCTACTTACTTTATAAAATGAATTTTAGAAGGGTGAGAGGTACACAACCGTAAAGTATGAAGGGAAAAACAATATCAAGTATTGGTTCTTGGATTAACGCGATCTGTTATTAACGCGATCTTGAATAACCTTCATTTCCCCCCCCCCCGCCCCCCACCCCCCCTGGAAACCTAGAGATTCCCCACCGGTTGAGGAAACTAATGATCTAGAGAATATAAGGCGAAGTGGTTACATCACCTGCCTCACGCTCCAAGGTTGTGGGGTCAATTCCGCTCTACAACGGTTCACAGGTGCAATTTTTTCAGAGAGCCCTGGGGGTCGTTGAGGAGCTATAAGTTCATGCTTAGTATGACGCTTTTTTTGCAGCATGAAACCGAGCCATACGATATCAAACCCGTGGCTAACGAAGTCGATCCTCTTGCCTTTAAAAACCCATCTAAAAGTGGGTTCCGTTGGCAACAAATTGATGTTTTATTTTTTGGGGGGTTTTGTTTTTGTAAACAAAACTACTGAACGTAAACTTGCCAAGAGATAACAGCAAAAAATGCTGGTGTTGGCTGCACCGTTCTGTAAAGGATATGCAACTAACTTTTGTAAACAAAAGAGTGCCAATAATTACGACATAGATCTTTCTTTCATTAAAGCTGAGTGTGGTCTCCCCTGCCCTCTTCCTCCATAATATTATCACAAACAAAGACATACCATTTGTTGTAGATGTGGAATGTACACAAACTGAGGTAATCTTGTGAGAATCCTGTCCATTCTTTCAAAACTGCTGGCCACGCATCAGCTACAAACAAACAGAAAGACAATTTACATTATTATAAATTAACATAACCTACTCTATAAGAGATAAACATACTTCAATGTACACGGAGTGTTACAAATGAAAATCGTTACTTTCAAACAATTACTGCAGCATATATCTACTTAATGACAAAGCTTAAAGTATGTTTCATCTGACGTGTTAAATTAATATCACATTTTTGACAATTTGCTGAAGGTGTTAATCATCAACATAGCTTTACTGAGGGTTCTTACAGGAATGTTTGAATACAACTGTTATCAATTGATGACAACATATCACCAGCCTGGTAGATCCACAATGTCATAGCAGTTATAAAGGATGTTCATCAAGGATCATCTGGCTGCATGCCACCAGTGTTAGAGGCTGCTTAACAAACAGCTTGTGTCTTGGTATATTGTGTAGTATATACCCCTTCCATCCTTCAAGTGCCATGCCGATAAGTGTGGGCGGTCATGTTTCGCCATCTCACTTGATCACCAGAGTCGTGGATCAGCTCCTGTGTTTCTGTCTCAGACCATGCCATATGGCCAAGCCATCCAAGTATTTACTTCTCTGTCCTCCCCTTGTTCTCTTCCCTTCGATTTTGCCACTTGTCACCAAGTTCTCCAATTCATTTCTTCTCATAGCATGTCCAAATAATTTTGACTGTTTATGTCTAATGTTTCTGTTCAGTTTACAATCTTTATTTGTTTCTTGAAGGACTTGTCACTGGTTCTTTCTGTCTGTCCCATGGTATTCTTTCATTTTCCATCAGAAACCACATTTTCCACAGCCATCAGATGTTTTTCAGCTTGTCTGGCTCATTGTCCCGCTCCTACATACATACAAAAGTACAGTCTATGTAGCACTTTCAACACGCTTTTTCTACATTTCAGTTGATACCTTTTTATTGGTCAGTATGTTTTTATCTTACAAATGGCTACTTCGCAATGGCAATTCTTGTTTAATCTCTTCAAGGCATCTCCCATCTGATGTTATGACTGTTCCGAGATAACTGTAACGATTCACTTGTTTAAGAATATGCCCATTTACTTGTATATTACATTGTGGTATTTCCTTATTCCCAGTGATGACCATAGAATTATGTCTCTTACCAATTCTTCTTCCTTCGTTCATCCGGAGTTTTTTTTCCGGACCGTGATTGCGTTGTGGCCTGTTTACAGCAGAAGCTGCAGTTCTTGCGCCATTAGGCCGACACATCCGACTTCTGCGGGCATTTGTTGACCGGGTTAACCTTCCCGGGTTCTTACAATTCAATTCTAAGCCTAGTTGTTCACTGTGTGCAACAACCGCATCTACTAAATGTTGCAGGTCCTGTTAATTGTCTGCAATCAAGACTGTATCATCTGCATATCTAATGTTATTGATGTATCATCCCCCAACAATGATTCCTTCCATTTCTATATTTCTGAAAATATTTTCACTGTACACGGAAAAAAGATATGGAAGACATTACACAGCCCTGTCTCACAACTACTCTCTTAATAGACTGATATTGGCCTACTTCGTTATCAATTCTTATGGCAGCTTGTTGATTCCAATATGTATTTTACAAGTCTGTCTTTCCATAAATTTTTAGAACTTCAAGCATCCTTAGACATATTATAATTACCATATAATTAGTTATGTAGCAATGATTTTTGCACATTTCCCATGGGTTTACATTGCATATTCTACTGTTGTTTAAGATTAACCTTGTAAGTTATGTATGAATGAAATGTGTATGATAAGAGCAGAGATCAGAAAGACAGGATGTTAATCGGGCCTATGTGCCTAATTCTAAACACTTTGAAAATAAAAGTTTTACTTTTCCATCAACCACTTTTTATGTCATTTAGAGCAAGTCTTATCTGAGTATTTTTGATATTTTCTAAAAGGCATCTATCGTTGCTTTTTTTAAATTCACGTGAAGTAAACAAACTAATAAAATAACTCATGACCAGGATTATGTATACCACTTACATCTGGCGATTTTCCCCATCACCATAAATGATGATATCAACATCAAGTTATCAATAACTCATTTATGCTCATATAAAGTCACTAAAAAAGAAGCATTTTCTCTGTTTTTGAAACAAACAACAAAAACTGCTCAGTTTGTGCTATTAGTGTTATTTTTACATTTCATTTTCTATAGTACTAACAAATGCACTGTGTACCAAAACTATACATATAGTTCAGTGATAAAACATACTGT
Source organism: Cepaea nemoralis (assembly GCA_014155875.1). Classification (NCBI taxonomy): domain Eukaryota; kingdom Metazoa; phylum Mollusca; class Gastropoda; order Stylommatophora; family Helicidae; genus Cepaea; species Cepaea nemoralis. The sequence continues at coordinate 216,496 of JACEFZ010016980.1, read as the reverse complement.
GGTTAAGTAAAATCCTGGACAGCAGCAGGCATGAAGCAGCAATCTCTGCGGGACTGTACTGCCCCATCTCTGCCTGCAGCAGGCACAGCATGGAGATGTATTCGGTCAGCACCCCAGCATAACCGGACTCATTGATGACAGACAGCAGCACCTTGGTATAATCCTGGATTGTCAGTGCCTAGCATGAGAGATTCCAAACTTGCAATTAAAATATACACGAAGGCAGGTGAAGGGAAAAGGCAAATTGAGGCTAGGCAGGAGAAAGGAAAAGGCAAACTGAGGCTAGGCAGGAGAAAGGCAGGTGTAGGGAAAAGGCAAACTGAGGCTAGGCAGGAGAGAGGCAGGTGAAGGGAAACGGCAAACTGAGGCTAGGTAGAAGAAAGGCAGGTGAAGGGAAAAGGCAAACTGAGGCTAGGCAGGAGAAAGGCAAGGGCAACCTGAGACTAGACAGGCACAACTAATATGACCAAGAAAATGCAGCCCTTTATAGAAGCTGGCTCCACATACATACACAAAGAATAAATAATGTAAAGGTCCTTTCTACATGCATCTGGTCTCATTAGCATATGGTGTTAGACCCATATTTTAAAAGATCAATTAGCACTCCAAGGATGATGTGGTTGAAATGCCTTTATTTCCCAAGATATTTTCTGGTACACAATTTAGGCTGGATCAACCTGGGAACCGGTGTCAATTTTTAAAACCCACCCTAATAAAGTATGCTACTACATAAAATAATAAAACGGAAGACACAAAGTGAATAAGATACACATCAAACTGAACATAAAGCAGTTCACTAATAAATAAATCATTTAAGATAACAAATGACACCCAAAAAAAAAAAAAAAAAAAAAAAATGGAGAGAACCAATGTTAACATACGAATATATTAAGTACGAACAGAAATAAAATTTGCAGTGTTTAGTGAAGAATTACTGACTACTTCATACATTGGCAGGGAAGCAAATCCTGATCAACATTGTATAGGAATACAATCAAAGAATGAAAACCGTCTGACACTATATGCTTTAGATCAGTGGTTCTCAACCGGTGGGGAATTTCCCCCAGGGGGAAATTTTAGGATTTCGGGGGGGGGGGGGGGGGGGGGGGGGGGGGGGGGGGGGGGGGGTGAGAGAGAGAGAGACCATTTCAAGATCGCATTAATACAAGAACCAATTACTTGATATTGTTTTTTCCCTTCAACTTTACAGTTATGTACGTCTCATCCTTCTAAAATTCATTTTATAAAGTAAGTAGACCCACAAATCATGTTTTATGTGGATGTTTAGACTTGTTTTAGTATGTGCTATTAAATTTACCTTCCATTTTTATGCATACTGTGTAGGATTTTTCTAGATAGGAAATATGAAGAGGGGGGGGGGGGGGGGGGGGGAGAGAGAGAGAGAGAGAGAGAGAGAGAGAGAGAGAAGAGAAAATTACATTCTGAAAATACGGTGGGGGGGGGGGGGGGGGAAGAAATCACGGGCCAAATTTTTTATAGGAAGGGGGGAATGATATTTTAAGAATATGGTGAAGGGGGCACTGGCCAAAAAAGGTTGAGAACCACTGCTTTAGATTAAGGTGCAACTCTGACAATCTCAGAATGGACTACAAATTTCTACAAGATTAACAACTGTACATGATTAAATTAACTATGCTTTTGTTCACTTGAAATATGTCTATGTCTGCAATGTTGTCTCTTGTAAGAATTATGATTAAACAGATCACTGACCTCTTCTGGCAAAGACACACACCATTTATAATTAAAGAAACCATTCAAATAACCATGGAATGCAGGAAGACTAGAAATTCCTCAACAGTCATTTCAATACACACTAAATGACATTTAACTTTCATGAAACTGCTTATTTTAACCAGTTTCCAGGGAAAACGTGATTCAAAGGGAAAATTGTTTCCAGAGCAAAATAAATAAAAAACAAATAAGTGCTAAAGTTCTATTAGAAAATGATGATTAATGCCTAATCTAATTCTAGCTAACATACTAAGCAAACTGTTAATCGGACTGATTTTATAGAAAGAAACTTTTTTTTTAATGAAGTCAAAAGTATATTACCCGTAAGTTTCCACGCAAGGTTGCAACAAGCTCTCCCATCATTCGCACAACATCATAATATGTGTAGCTGTTGTCTGTCAGCCACGCATGCCTCCCGAATGGTTAAAATTTCAAAGCCTAGAAATCTGCAATGAATAATCAAAGATATATGAACATTTGAAGGGGAATAAAGGGCACAAAATTAGTCATGACAGTTCTAAACAGTGTTTAGTTAAATTGAGACAGAACATAACCACCATCAGTTTGGGCAAGTAAATAAATGTATCTCATCAGCTTTTCTTGTTCTTTCTTTCCACTTTTTATGTTACGGGGGTCTATATTACTACAATAGTCTTAAACAGCCATTTAAAAAGAAATACATGAATGGTTTACAGATTAAACAATTTAAATGTTATAGTCAAGCATCAATGTACAGCAAAAACCTTGGTAGAAACTGAAATGCTGACAAGAGATAGACATCTAAGGAAACAATTTATACAGAATGCAGCAAGACAGGTGGTATCTCAATGATCTTCCAGGTTTTAGATTTTTAAAAAAAACAAGGCAAGTCAGACAGCACGCAGTGAAATTTCTGAACTCCTCTGTCCAATCATTCCAAAGAAACGCCATACTGTTTAGTTATGTATGATACTATCAATCAGTCAAAATTTGACATTCTACAGGAGCCAAATAGCTGGCATAGTAGATTTTACTCGAATCAGTGGAGCCCCGGGGGACAACCCAGTCTTATCAAATGTGTTGGAAATATGTTTCTTCAAAAAAAAATTGGCAAGGAGGGAGTTGGTCACTCTACCACATAAATGTGATGTTAAAAAGTTTAGTTGCAAATCCTTTAAAGGGTGTTGCAATTAACCCCAGCATTTCTTGGCTGTTCGTGATATCTTGGCAAAGTTATGCTCTGTAGTTTGTCACTGCTTTCTGAACGACCAGTACACATACCTTTATATGGGAAACCAATGCAAGGCGATCAGCTTCCAAATCGTCCTGCATTGTGTTTCAAGCGCGATATGCGGATTACTGAATTGTGTCCATAACCCTTTCGCCATGGAGCCTATTACCTCCCATACTACAGTATTTGCTTTGAAATCTCCTTCCACCTTTCACTTGATGATGGTGAGTGATGTAATACTATGAAAATTTCATATTAGTTCTGCAAGCATTACATTGCATATGTTTTTAAAAGAATTGCAGCTTTAATAACTGATTTTTAAAAAATATCATTTGAAAATGCACCCACAAAATAAATTATCTAATTATATATTTCCATAGGGGTAGATCAAATTATCACCAGTGTGTTGCCAGGTCTAAAAATGAAAGACAATAGTAGCACAGTAGCCTACCACAAAAATTATAAATAATGGTTCAAGTGGAATTGGTGTGAGTTTGGCTACCTCAATCTGTATAAAATTGCTGTAAAGTCAAACCAACCATGAACAAGTCTAAAAGTGCTTGGTGTGGGTTGATTGAGAACCTATGTTCCATTGGGAGATAGGCAAAAGAATATCAAAATGATACTAATAAACAATTATTTTGCTTATCAAGCGTCAGTTTTTATCAAACATCATTCCATAATAACTTTCAATAAAATGGTGACTTACCGTGAGCTCACAACAATTGCAGCAACGCCCAACAGTTGAACTTGGCTGCGCTGAATTCTCCTGACTTGCAAGAAACGATCAAACAAGCTAACCGCAAAGTACAGAACATGAGCAGAGAAATCCTTCATCCCCACGACTTCCACGAGCCAGTCTATCAGGATGTAGCGACTAGAGTCCAGACAAATTGAAATAGAACAATGTGATATTGATCATTCTTGCTCAAATATTTTCAATATGGTTTATAATAAATCATCTTAAAGACTAGGTTTTAACTCTTAAAATTAACCCTGAAGTCGGAGTGGGTTCACCTGAAGGCAAGGGACACTGATAATTCTCTCTCTCCCCCCCCCCCCCCCCATATTCTTTACAGGACATTGCAGTCAACACCAGCATTTTTCAGCTGCTGTTGATGTCTTGGCAAGTTTCACGTTCAGTAATTTGCCACTGCTTTCTGAACGACCGGCTCACATACCCCCGTAAGTAACCTACGCGACTCGATCTGCTGCCGAATCTTGCGCAGCAGTGTTTTGTATGAGAGTATACGGGATTACAAACGTCCTTAAACCCTGCGCCAGGGAGACCACACTGGTAATAGCAAGTGTATGGACTACGCTTGAGTTCAAAGTGGGCGAACAAAAGAAGAAAGAAGAACAAACTTTCAATCCAAAATATTGAGTGGTACTCAGGTCTTCTGAACCCTAAAAACAACTTGCATCTACATGAGTGAGGCTAGTGTAGACTTGTCTCCTAGCTCAATACTAATTCCATGGAGATGATGCACAGCTCTCCTTCCCCTCTCCAATGTCAGAAAAAAACCAGCAGAGTGTGCAAGGTTGATACTGGAACTTGACACCTGCAGATTAGATGTATCCAGGTCATGAAACAACAAATGCAGACTGGATGGAATTATAACTGGGTTAGTATGTTTTCTCCACAGGTTTTAGATATTTCATTGCCAACAGACTCCAACCAAATGTCCAGAGAGATTTCTACATCTATAAATATGTAAACTTTAAGGATCTGTAAACTTTTGTTACTTTGTTACACACCGAAAATAATATATCTTGTAAAATAAAACAATAGATAAATAACCAAAATGAATATAATTCCTCACCTAATATCTGATGTTTGGCTTCCTGAGAATATAACATGAATCCCTGAAGGTTCTGAAGACATGAAGAACTCCTGCACATATTCCTGAGCTTTTTCCTTGGAAATTCCACCATAAAGTCCTTGAGTGTAATACCTGATGAGGTTCAATTTTGCTTCCAGGATATCACTTGATGCAATTTGCCGAAGCAAACGCACTTTTTCTAGTTCTTTACCTTTGTCTGGCTGGAAGTGATTCAAAGCAAAAGATTAACACAATGAAGAGAGATTGCATGTAATTACCGATAGATTTGAACTAATTTCATAAGGAATCATCCAATACATTGACATAGTCTGAGCTCTGAAAGCAATTTGCATCTAGGTGAGTGTAGTTACTGATAGATTTGAACTAAATTTCTTTTTCTGACTGTTAAATAGAACCTGCTTTGCTGTATGGCAGTGAATCTTGGAATGTCTCATCTCATCATGTTCCTCTTGTACCTTGCAGTGTCAAGGTGAAGTACAAACAGCGGGAGAGTGTCCGCTTATGGGCTTCATGTATCGATATTCCCATGGACTGTTATTCCCTGCGTCTATTGTTTACGTCTGCCTATTCCTCAGCTTCCCCCTGGTCTGTACATCATTGCTTGTTGTGGTATACTGTTAGTAGTAACCTACTTGCATGGCCAAACCATTTGACTTTCTGCTTTCTAATAAAATCTAGTGCAGCTATAACCCCCACTTTAGTCCTGATTTCTTCATTTCTGATCTTATCTCTTCTTGGTACATTGAGTATTCTTCTCAGGAATCTCATTTCTGTTGTTGTGATTTTTCTTTTCTCTTTTTCTGTCATTGTCCAGGTTTGGCATTGGTAACATAGAGTTGGTAGGAAGATTGTGTTGTAAAGTGCTTTCTTAGTAGTTATTGATACATGTTTGTTCTTTAGTATTGGTGCCATTTGTCCAATGGTTTCCCTTATTGCATCTATTTTCGATCTCGTCGTCTGATTTGCCATTTGATATTATACTCCCTAGGTACTTGAAACTCTTTACTTGTTTCAAGGGGTGTTCGTTTAGGTGAATCGTTGTTGTTTTATCTTCTTTAGCTATAGTCAATACCTCTGTTTTACTTGTGCTAATTTTCATGTTATGTTCCCTACACATTTCGTTTAGACTATTCATGTGGTCTTGTAATTCAGTTTCTGATTTTGCTATTAGTGCTTGGTCGTCCACAAACAGTTCTCTAATGGTTAGATTTGCAGATGGTTCTTCTTCTGTATTCTCGTTGTGCTGTGTTCTTGCAGTCTCCGTTTGGCTGGTTTCTTTACATATGTTGTCTATATATGTTATAAACAAGAGGGGGGAGGGGGCAGGACACAACCTTGTTGTACTTCGGATCTTATGGTGAAGGGTTCTGAGTGTCCTCCAGTTGCTCTCACTATGCATTCACTGTTGTTGTATAAGCTTCTACATAGGTTTGTTAGATGTGTGTGTACTCACTCCATATTGTTTAAGGATTTCCCGCAACTTCTTTCTATCTACTCTATCAAATGCCTTTTCTTGGCCGACAAAGGCTAAGTAGAGTTTCATTGAATTTGATTGATTTTTCAATAAGTTGTCCAAGAGCAAAAATGGCATCTGTGCATCCTTTGTTTTTCCTTGGAATGTAAATGAACAAATTAGGAAGAACTTGGAAGCAAGAGAGATGTGGTTCCTAAGACGATTGTAGCAAATTCCTTGGACTGCCAGAGTAATTAACGACGACTGCCTGAAAGAAGCTAATGAAACTAGAACATTATATACAACAATAAGAAAGAGACAAACAGCTTTCTTTGGTCATGTGATGAGAAGAAAGGCACTGGAAAACATCATGACTACTGGAAAGATTTAGAGGAAGAGAGGCAGAGGCTGACCAGGAGAAATGATGCTGGATGGATTGAGACGGTGGCATGGAGGAATATCAGCAGCAGATACAGAACACAAAAAGACCAAGATATGTGGAGAGACATGAACGCATATGCCAGCCGGCTTTATGATGCCGGCTTTATGATGATGCCGGCTTTATGATGATGCCGGCTTTATGATGATGCCGGCTTTATGATGATGACGGCTATTATTCCCCTTATGGAACATAGGCCTCCATTACCCATGTAAATATTTGTGGCAACTTGTCGATCTATATGTAATTCAAACAGAAAATAAGAACAAAACTTGCCCCCTAATGCTTGTTTTTCAGCAAACTTAACTAATGTTAACATTTCTAACATGAATAAAACATATCTACCTCATTTACAGCAATTGCATCCATTAAAGAGAAGAAGGCAGCAGCTGGTGAGTTGTGGTCCATGGCCCTCTTAAAGTAGTTCTCTTCTTCTGCTTTCAAGTCTCCATGCACTGCCATCCGCTGCAGTTTCAGTATTAAGGCAGTACCAAACGCTAAGTCAGGATGATCAATCTGGAAATAGCGTTCACAACTTATGAGAACAATCATTATTTTACTCTTTCAAATGACATGGTGATTATAAATTTCTGAAGAGGACAATGATAAACAAATGCTAGAAAAGAAAGAGACAGGCAAATAAGTTAGGTCGTAAAGAAAGAAAACCGCTTGATAAAACATATTTACAGAATACACTTCCAGATGAAAATATTCAGCTGAAGACACAGAAGACAGTATAACAAAGAACAACCAAGAAGACAAAATAAACAAGTAAACGGTAGCTCATATTAAAGACTAAGAAAAACTAAGTTTCGTAAAGAAAGAAAACCGCTTGATAAAACATATTTACAGAATACACTTCCAGATGAAAATATTCAGCTGAAGACACAGAAGACAGTATAACAAAGAAAAACCAAGAAGACAAAATGAACAAGTAAACGGTAGCTCATATTAAAGACTAAGAAAAACTAAGTAGTGTATGAAATGAACTAAATTAAATATAAAGAGAAGGACTGAACAATACATACACTTGCCAGCATCTCTTTAATGTGCAGAAAAGCCTTCAGCTTGCAACACGACCCTTCAGGTGACCATGGTGGACGTATAAATATCCAAAAGAAAGGGAATGTTTTTGGCGTTAACTTTTCAGCTTGGCAAAGGTAGTGTGCTGCTTCTTTACTTGCCACAGCTATATCATCACCTGCAACTGAAAGATGAACAATTAAAATTACACCACCAAGAATAACAAGATATGCACAATTATACTTTCCTCTCAATCTGAAAAATAGCACACCTTATTTAGGTAAATTTCATTCTTGTTTAGTTCACTCAGTGGTCCAAAAAAGTTTCGCTTCCACTGTTGTTTCTTCAGACTAGAAGGTTTGCCTTGATAAATCATATTCAGGACAGTCTTGGAGTATGATCTGCTGTCTGGATCGCTAATCCAGATGTATACAGTTGATTTGCCAACCTTTAAATGGAGTACACATACAGCTGCATAATCTACTATATCCTGTTTTGAAATGCAGAACAATTCGTTCTGGTCTGTCCATAATACGATCATCGTCTTGTGCTGGTTGTAGTGATGGTTTTCTGGTTAATTTGATAACTAATGAGTTATAAACGAGCAGACGTTAAATTATTATGTATTTAGAAACTATGTTAAACTACCCATGCCCTAGATAATTTGTTTTTTAATTTACCTATATTTCTACGTGTTAGTATTTAAAAATATTTCTTGTAGGCCATGTCTCACTAATGTTTTCTCTCAACAAAATAAAAAAGTACACAATACCAAATTTACTGTGACAGATAAAGTGTACAGCCCAGTTGACTTACTGTCTTCCTTGTACAAATAAGCAACTGCCAACTTGACTACCGCTTCAAAATTTCTTTTCTCCGCTGCCCTGAAAAATTTACAATTCATGTATATACAAAATCCAACATAACACCTCAATTAATAATTAGCAATAATATATTAAACATACAAATATACATTAAGAAAATGTTGACGAAAGTGGGGGTTTTTTTTTTTTTTTTTGTGCTCGCTCACTTTGAACTTAAGTGTTGTCCATGCACACTACTTCTAGTAGGGATGGACTGAGTTATGCATGTGGATTTGCTTTCCCTTTTAACAGTGTCTCTCGCCATCAGGAGAACTCACTCTGACTTCAGAGGTACTTGTAATTTATGTCGCCAAGTCAAGGACGAAAGGTCAACATTTTAGTATAACTGTCTGGTGTAGGGGCTGAACCCTTTACCTCGGCATCAGCACACCGGATGTTTAAGAACATGTGTTCTTACCCATTCGGCCATGCTGACCTACATGAAAGTGAGATGTAACTGAAGCTTGGGGGTGGGTGTGTGTGTGTGTGTCTGTCTCTCTCACATTGCTGAGAGGTTACAGTATTCACCTCATATTCAGAACGTGCCAGGTTCTGGGAATCTCTCCAAAAACTGCTGATATCACACATACCCTAATCTCTTAGGTAGTGACATTTAATCCTAGCCTTTTTAGATAAGGGTCAAAAACAGGAGACCCAATGTGCAAGTTATAAATCTCACATAACTTTGAAATCACAGAGTAAGTTGTAAGGTTGCTGTATTGCTAGGTAAGAAACCCACCTATGGGTAAATAGAGCTCACTACCATGGATGAAATCTGTCTAGAGTCGTGGTTCTCAACCTTTTTTGGCCCATGCTCCCCATAACCGTATGTTCAGAATGCCATCCCCTCCCCACCCTTCATATTTCCTTCCTATAAATAACCCCTCCCTGCACAGTATACATAAAAATGGAAGCTAAATTTAATAACACATACTAGAACAAGTCTAGACATCTACATAAAACGTGATTTGCGGGTCTACTTACGTTATAAAACGAATTTAAGAAGAGCGAGAAGCACAGAACCATAAAGCATAGAGGGAAAAACAATATCAAGTAAATCGGTTCTTGTATTAACAAGATCTTGAAATAATCTTAATATCTCTTCCCCTATAACTACATGTGACACTTTCCTCAAATGAGAAACGAATAAGAAGCTTAAGGCAAACATTAAAATAACTATGCACATAAAGCTATAAAATAAATGACAGCCTTACTTGACAAACAGATGGCTGTTGTTTTCGTGCGGCCATGCATCAGCAAAAGACACACTAGTCCATATGCTGATATTGTTGTCTACGACACTACAGAAGTATGAATGGGTCTGAAATTAAGACATTACAAAATTAGTATTTCAAAATTAAACATGCTGTGCAATGTAATGTGCTTTAGAAATAAAAATAGCTCATGTGACTTTTAAACACATGATACATTTAGTGATAATCACAATAAAGTAATGGTACTTGCAGAACAAATGCAAAAAGATCTAACAATAAAATCTTGCACATACAGACAAGAAAGCATATACTTGTAAAGTTAAGATACGTATGTAATCAACTATTTATATGGAAGTACAGATGAAGGATCAACTGAAAGCTTTGCAATCTGTGATGACTTAGAGAACAGACATGCAAACATTAAGATAACCACACATTCAAAAACGTTATATCCTGTTTTTGGGTTTTTTTTAAAATAATTTTTTGTTTAGCATAAATTTTACTTTTCATTTAGCTTACATGAATATTACACGGTAAGTAATGCAATAAGCTAATAAATATTTATGCTATGTTAGAAGCTCAAATTTATGCAAAGTTCCTACTTATGGGTACTTTATATACACATATCACATTTGACAAGTAATATCTTACCAATCTGAAAGACAACAGGTCACGAATATGCAAGCCACGTAGTATACACACAAGTATTGATTCAGGGATGTCCCATAGGCTGCACGTCTTCTGTTTGTGAGTTAATGTAACACAATTATCCTGGAAAGCAGTGATTGCTTTTTCCTGCTGTGGTTTCTTTTCTGCATTGTCTACTTGAGTTTTTATGCTAAAGTTTCCTATAGTTTTGAAAGCTGAAGGAAAAAAAGTTAAAACAACTGAAAACAAATTCAAACAATAAACAAGAAATACACTTCACTTGTTCTATTATAGGTTAATAGTAACATAAGTAAAAAATTATTTCTGGAAAACTTCCAGTATTGCAGCTATATTCTTGTTTTATATTCTCTCTGAATTACTCAGCATATGATAGTTTAAGTTTATGCTGCACATAAATACATACAATGATATGCAATAGACAATACACAAGTAATTATACAATTTATATTTTATCCTATGTAAACATTCTACTGTAAAAATCAAACATAATAAAAACCTATTTTGGTTTCAACAGAAAAGCATATGTCATGAATGTGAATGCAAGACTAATAAAATTAACATCATGTGTCATGCATTGGTCCTGTTTGTCATTTGGCGAAGCCATTCCGGCAATTATCTCTTTGTCTTCCTCTTCTTTTTCAGCAAATTTGCCAACTGTCACTAAGTTAGAAAGTTTCCTCATATGCCCAAAACGTTATGCCTGTAAACATTTGCTAATTAATATAAATGTCACTGCTGGAGTGAACTCTATGTTTTAGGCTAGAAAAACAAATAGCACATAATCATTAATTCTTGAATACGGAATATTTCATAGAATACGTTTACGGTTAAGGTACCTGCTAACGCATTCAAAAACGTTCCTGGCATTCTGTACTGCTGTCTTTTCTTGGGTATGAACCGCGTGCGCTCTAGTTGAGAGTGGTTAACAAGTGAGATCATGCAAATATATCTCAATGCCTTCGGTTTCTGCCAGCTTTGTTAGAACATGTATCTATAAGCACAGACATGTGTCGTATCTATATTTAGACGGCACTATGGCAACCAGACGCCTGCACGCAGCTCAACCAATCGACATCCAACAGTTCCAAATTCCAACCAATCGGAGAGCGCGGTTTATACGCAGCGAAAATCATGTTTGCGTGTGATAAAATGGGGCGGCGCCCTGAATTCCAGAGGCTATTTCCATACGGAATAGAGGGAAGAAAGAAACGATTACACGAGAAAAGGAAGACAAAGTGGTGTTTTTTGTGTGTCAGAAACGTTCAGATTCACTTAGAAATTAATTCTAAATGGCAATAAACTATGCAATATAAATGTACCACTTTATTAAAGCCGTCGTTTTGTCTAAAATAAAGCGCAGTCAGAACTACAAACCGTGTGCGCCGCTGCAAAGAGGTACTGTACTTGAAACTGCGTTTTACGCGTTAAGTACACTACTTCGGGAGCCGCGGTAACGCAGTGGCTAAACGCTTGCCTGCCGGGCCGGTGGTCATGTATTCGAAATCTCCTTTGGGGGTGGGGATTTTTTTTTTTTAAAGGGTTACCCAAAATTTCCCGGGAAGTAGAGTCGATCGGCGTCATATGTGCATCATCCGCCGAGTGCTGACTGGACGCCATAAATCTAATAGGTCAAATGGTTAGAAAAGGGGTCTTTTAATTTTATTTGCACTGACTTCGAAGTGATAAAAGTATGCTGATTACGGCCGTTAAAAACGGGGGAATGGAAGAAGAGAAAGGTAACACTATCCTATCCTGTACAATTAACAATGTTGTGTGAGATTTGAGTGCAGCATTTGTAATCAAGGTTAGTTGTTGAAAGTAGTGAATCGTTCTAGTCAATCTGACAATACCAGAAAAAGAAAATGGCCAATGTTTGGTAACGGAGAGCTCGGCATATGACACCACAACCTCAAGTCTAAGAATGGAGGCGGAGCTGGCTACTGCAGCTTTCCGCTGGTTAGAAAACGGGGTGTATTCGCATGTTGTGATCGTGGCTGATTCACAGAGCATGCTGGCAAAGGTGAAGACTGAAATGCTTCGTGCAGAATGGCATGCATCAATTCAGAGGTCGCGGGTTGTGAGCATTCGCTGGATCTTTTCTCCAGGTCGCTCTGGTGTGGTTGGTAATGAGCGGACAGACAGAGGGCGGATTCGATGCATGATGTGGTAGATGTGGTGAAGGTCCTCTGGGAGAATATCATTAATGCAGAAGAGCAGATGGATTATCATGGTCTAAAGAGAATGAAGCAGCAAGGCTTGGTCAGAGGATCTGGTTGACAATCGTCATTCAGGAGTAAAGCAACATCATGTTGAACATGGACATATAATCAGATTGCAACGGGCACCATTAGTATTGGGCCTCTTTGTTGGTTGCTGAAGATGAGGACTGAGCCCTTATGGGAATGTCCTGAGTGCAGTGATGTCGGTTCTTGACTCAACTCAACCCTGAAACTATGCACTCAAAAAACACCCCTGGCTACACTCCAAAGCCTTTTGAGTACGGGTGAGAATGTGATTTTTGTGTGCGTTCGCTCACTTTGAACTCAACCCTAATCCATGCAGGTGCTTCTGCTTCTTGTGCACTGGGCCGATTTTTGCACGTGGATTAGCTTTCACCACTACCAGTGTCCCTCGTCATTAGGCGAAAGCACCTTACTTCAGGGGTACTTGTAATTTACATCCCCAAGTCAAGGACGAGATGTCAACAATTTAGTCCAACTGACCAGTGTAGGGATTGAACACGTTACCCCGCTATAAGCACACTGAATGTTTCAGAAGTGCTCTTATCTATTCAGCCATGCTGACCTACAGGTGATGATATGAGTTAAAGATGTATACTTTTGGGGTTTAATCTGTAACACTGCTACTCAAGGTTATAAATGTCACGCGACAACAAGACACACCACTAAATTTCATATGAAATGTGAATTTTCTTTTCTTGAAACCAATGGTATTGTTACAATCAAAACATACTAATTTTCATTACCTTCTCCCTGTATAAATAATATACAATGAGAGAATTACATTATATCGAACATAGGTAGAGAAAACTAACATAATTCAGGAGCCAGCTTATTTGTTTAGCAAACAAGGGCTAAGAAAATGATTCATAAATCGATTGGTAGACGTTTCCAGGCATCATGGCACCCTGGATTTTTCTACCTGACATCTAAATCAAAAGTACTTCTACTTCTGCGTTCATCCGGAGTTTTTTTTTTCCCCACAGACGTGATTGCGTTGTGCCTGTTTACAGCAGAGCTGCGTTCTTGCGCCGTTAGGCCGACACATCCTACTTCTGCGGGCATTTGTTGACCAGGTTAACCTTCCCGGGGAATCAAATGTACACTATACACATTACTAGTTAAATGTGAAAGTGTGGATGGCGTTGACAGTCAGGCAGCATAAAGTACTACAAAGTCACATTTTAAGCTATTTCACTGGTGGAAAAAAGGCAGGAGAGACTATCTAGGGCATTGTCTTATCTGTCTTACTGTGCAAAGGAAGAAGAGCATGTGTGCGTATAATTCTTTAAGTGTTAAAAGAAAGCACTCTACACAATTTTCCTTCCAACTCTATGCTACCAATACCAAACCTGGACAATGATAGAAAAAGAGAAAAGAAAAATCACAACAGAAATGAGATTCCTAAGAAGAATATTCTTCCTCTTCTTCTTCGTTCATCCGGAGTTTTTTTTCTTCCGGATGTGATTGCGTTGTGCCTGTTTACAGCAGAGCTGCGTTCTTGCGCCGTTAGGCCGACACATCCGACTTCTGCGGGCATTTGTTGACCGGGTTAACCTTCCCGGGGAGAAGAATATTCAATGTATCAAGAAGAGAGAAAATCAGAAATGAAGAAATCAGGACTAAAGTGGAGGTGATAGCAGTGCTAGATTTTATCAGAAGACAGCAAGTTAAATGGCTTGGCCATGTAACTAGAGTACCAACTAACAGTATACCACAACAAGCAATGATGTACAGACCGGATGGAAGCAGAAGAAGAGGTTGGCCACGTAAACGATGGACAGAGGGGACAACAGAGTTCATGGTAAACGTGCCCATAAATGGACACTCTCCCGCTGTTTATGCTTTGCCTCGACACAAGGTACAAGAGGAACATGATGAGATAAGCCTCAAAGTGCTTGCGTGTATCGGAGTGAGGTTGATATAGAGACTTCTGATCAGATACCAAAGGCCCATACTTTTCCTTCTATATACACAAAGCTCAGAAACTAGTGGGGTGTGTAAGACCAGTACTGGAGCTCCTCATCTGTGAGAGGCGTATAAGGATGTAAAACAAAATAAAGGACACTTAAGGCGTATAAAGTGTATGGTGACAGCCCCATATTTTTGTAGACCAATCAAACACTCAATGGGTCATGTCAATTTCATGCAGGCTGCCTTTACTTCCCAAACACTTCTGAGTTCCCGTTTTACAGTCAACCTAAAGCCCAGATCAATTGTTTTAACAATTCCTGCCTCGATGGGAACTGAAACATATCACCAGGCTGCAGGCACACTAGTCACTGTACTACTATGGTTCCCTATAAGAGTTTAATTAAGGAATGATTTGGCACAGCGCACAAAGGCTAGCTGAGATAAGGCCTATATTAGTCCTGATTTCTCCACAGGTTTTAGGCATTTCATTGCCAACAGACTCCACCCAGAGTCCAGGGGAGATTTACACACATAAAATTAAGTGTTTTATAATATTCTACACAAACCCCCATCTGTCAGTGTATCATAGTACTACTAAACTCTACTGCTGCAGTATTAGAACTGAAATAGCTGGATGCCTCCTTTCAGCTTGAATACATTAACAGCAATAAACACAAGGTATGTAAACTAAGTATGTGACATACTTATTTGTATCCATGGGTATAGATTCAAGCTACTACAGATAAATTCAGAGGTAGAAAAAAAAAAAAAAATAAACATATAAGTCAAGAGCCATCTTCATTTTCTCATGAGCCAGCATACATATTTTTGCAGACTAAAAAAATAATTCAAAATGCAGGCACCAGGTAGAAATTATCATACGCCTGGATTTTTCTAGCCAAGGATAAATCATATCATGTAATGGTGTGAGAGTAAAATAATAACTTCATAAGCACATAGACTCCAGCCGAAAGACTGTCTAATATACTGCCTATTATACATGACCTGCTCCTGTACCATGTTACTTTTACTCATTCTATTCCCAGGTAGGTATTATTTTACATAAACAAGTTTTGGCTCTGATAACACTTGTCATCATTTTGAAGGTCTTTTGCAAAGCATCACTCTCATCATGGCCTGCTACAAAGTTTCTTGATCCTTTCCAAGTTCATTTTCTTCCTGCACCCTCATTTCCAAGGTGTCTGCAATGTCCGGTGTCCCAATTTCATAGTAGCCAACCCTTGTCTCTTCTTCCCAGAACCAAGCTTTCCATCACTGTTCTTTCCAGCACACTGTGATGTTTGATATGAAAGTATTTCAATTTCTGAGACAATATGTTTAAGAGTCAGTTTTCTTGTATTTTCAGATCTTTTAGAATGTCAGTATTTTTCTTCTTGGTCTATGGTATTCTAAGAACTTTTCTGCTACATTTAAGTTCAAAAACCCAGATTCACTCTTTTTTTTCAGTTGGCACACCCACCAGAGATGTCCTCTTATCATCCTCATGGAGACTGATAACAATTTAACACTATAGATCAGAAATAGTTACAGTAATAATTTTGATAAATTGAGCTAATGTAACAAACAACTGGATAGAACAGAGGTTAAGAAAATCATATCATGTAAGGAGACACCAATAAACATTTGACTGTATGATGAAATGTTTGCTGCAGAATGACTGTTGAAAGAAAAAATGCAATCGCGAAATCAAGAACCTGTATAAACGTTAGCAGTTATTTATAGTTATATGATGATGATAGATTGTGTATACCAGTTATGGTACCACATCAATTAGATGATGAAAATGTCAGTGGAAGATCTATGAGCAACATATGACCTGTAACGTTAGCATAACCAAATCTGGGTAGTAATAATAAGAATGATTAAGAGCACATTCCCAACTTTTAATTCTTTCATCTTTCTTCAAGATTAGCTTCATAAGTGATGTATGAATGAAATAATGTATGAGAGGAAAGAGAGAAGGGCAGAATGTCAGATGGGCCTGTGTCCCCAATCCTTAACCCTTTGAAAATACAGTTTGTTGGTTTGTTCAACAGTTTTAATAGCCACAGGTTAAAAAATGTGGCACTCTTCCGAACGACGGTCCCAAATTATTTAGTGTAAAATGCATCCCTTATAGGGCCCCATAAGATCATTTCCGGGGTGATGTGTTGTCAATCACTTACGTTTGAGAGTATCGTCGTCTGCTAGACCGATCGACGTTTGAGTGTATCCTCATCTGCTGGACCGATCGATGGCTACATTAAAAGTTTATGGGCCTGGAGGGCCCTCACTATCGTCAGAGTGCATATCCATATCTTGTAGTACCGATGACAGTGAGGGCCCTCTGGGCCCATAAACCTTTATTGTATTCATCGATCGGTCTAGTAGTCCACCACACAGGTTACCAAGACATATAATTGTGAAATATTATTGGTACATATTTCCATTTTCTCAGTTCTATATTTTAGTTTGTAGTTTGTATTTTTTATTATATCAGCTAATGAGGCCCTATAAGGGATGCTTTTAATGCTAAATAATTTGGGACCGTCGTTCGGAAGAGTGCCAAAAATGTAGGTGATTAACCAAGACCAAAGGTATACTGATAAATACTGATAATGTAGTTAGTCTTACAATATTGCTCTGTAAGGAACATTTTCATTTAGTTGATTTAATTCAATTTGATCTCAGGGGAAAGTGTTACTTTGTTGAATATGAATACTGATGTGATCAGATAAAAGTCAAAATAAGCACTAAATGGGGGGGGGGGGGTATATTACTTTAACTGGTTACATGTTCATGTAAATTATTACACGAATTGGACATATGTTTCTAATAGTTTGTTCAACGTTGTACTTTTATCATAAAACACCCCATCCCCATAAAACTTAATAAATCAAATAAATGATAAACATTTGAATAATTTACACTTACGCCAATTCAAACTTTACAACTGAAATTCACAAGAAAAAATTACGGGAATTTTTGGTTCTCTAGAATTTGAATGTGTACTTACGTACAGTACAGTTGGTACGCACTACAGTACAAGTACAGTACTCAGTAATCCAGGCAAATTCGGCACTCTTCCGAATTCACTGCGGATCTATTTGGGACCGCAATTCGGAAGAGTGCCAATAAAAATAGTAATAATAAATAAATAAAAACAATTTCAACTAACTTGCACAACAAACAAACAAGAAAACTGCACATGCACGTAAACAAACTTACTGTTCATATCCAAAATGAAATAATCCACAGCAGAAAGGCAATTCGAGCAGCGGCGGCCTACAACGTTAAAGCAACAGGAAAGAGTTGGCTGAGGTAGTTAGCATGTATTCAAAGCTTCCCTTTTCAAACACTAGCGCTTTCGAATGTCGGCTTGTAAACTTCCGCTAGAGCCAAAATATTTCCTCACTTCTCATTGGTCACTTCCAACCGACGCGAATACTAAACTTGGCGGTATTTCCTCGTTATTTTAAAATTGTCCTTTGACCTTTTTTTTCAAAATGAATCATTTGTAATATGAGGAGAGTACAAGAATAATTATGTAAATTTGAAACATTAAGTGTAGCTTATTGAAAATATTAATCAAAATCAAGAGCTGGTGAATTTGTTGTATTTTAATGTGTTTTATAGTTTGAACGTGTGGCTGTGAATCCTGGAAAATGAGCAGACAAGAACAGAAATTCCTTGGGGTTTCAGAGATGTAGTTTTACAGAAGAATGTTGAAAGTTTCGTGGACAACCAAAATGAGTTATCTAATTGTTTTGAAAAAGGATATGACACAAAGACAAAATACCACAGTCACCAGAAAGAGCCTTTCGATATTTGTGTGATAAGAGAATAACTGGAACATGGTTTGACAAATGGAAACGTTCATGGAAAAAGGAAAACCTCGAGAGAAGGCTCTTGAAAGTTTTTTTGTTATGGCGTGGACAGACTCAGTGCACTAAATAACACATGCTGATGGAGGTTACAAGATGTGATGATGTATTATCACCCACGCCAGTCGACAAGACACTTGATGATGACCTGTATACCAGTTATATCATATTCAGCCCTTCGGTGTTATGACTTACATATATGTTGTATATTGGTTTTTTTTCCAGGTAATTTATTATAATAGTTCAGAGACCACTTTATATGTTGATGTTAGGACTTTTCACAGCCATGAATTTCCGTGAAAACACGAATTTATAGTGTATGGTCAGCTAACGCGAAATAGTGTAAATTTACAGTGGCAGAATTTTAAGTGCTTTTCCTTTTTCGATCAATACTACCCCGGGGTTGACCGGCTATGAAAAATGGGTACCAGACAGTCAATCAATCAGGTACCGTATCCGCAATGAAGGTTGGCTGCAATGGATCTCCAACACTGTCGGTCTCTCACCTTGACTGTACATTCTGTCAGGCTGATGTTCGTCCATCTCTTGATGTTATCCTCCCACTTGTATCGTTGTCTACCTCTTTCCCGCTTGCCCTCAACCTTGCCTTCCAGTACGGTTTTTATAAGAGTATCATGTCTTTCAACGTGGTCAAAATATTTCACTTGTCTCCTCTTTATTTCTTTCATCAACTCTCTCTTCATTCCCAGTTTTTCTAGGACCTCTGCATTTGATTGTTTTTGTTTCCATGAAATACGACCTACTCGTCTGTATATCCACAGTAGTCCGGATTCAATCCCCAGCAGAGACAGAAATTTTTTCCCGTGACCAGTTTCTTTTGTTCGCATATCCTTTACAGGACATCGCTGTCAACATCAGCATCTTTCAGCTGATTGTTGATTTCTTGGCAAGATTACGCTCAGTAGTTTGCCATTGCTTTCTGAGCGACCGGCTCACATACCCCGTAAGTTACCGACGCGGAGAGAACCGCTACCAATTCTCACACACATCACGTTACTGACGAGAGTATACGGGATTACGGAGAAAGTCGTGTAGCCCCTACCAGAAAGATCTGCCCCGTGACCAGTACGCCTCGTAAAATAGATACCAGATAATTTTCAGACTTGGAGAGGAAAGACGATGAGGGCTTGAATTGGCTACCCAACTTCATGTACGTTTTTTTTTGCATATCCTTTACAGGACATCGCTGTCAACATCAGCATCTTTCAGCTGTATGTTGATTTCTTGGCAAGATTACACTCAGTAGTTTGCCATTGCTTTCTGAGCGGCCGGCTCAGTTATCCCGCAAGTCACCAGCGGGGGACGAACCGCTCCCAGTTCTCGCCCGCTACGAGACTCTGCGTGATAAACGGGATTACGGAGAAAGTGTTGTAACCCCTCGGCCAGAGAGACCGGCACTTCATGTACAGCGGCCTATAATATGTGAAGACTTAAAACCCCATACTCAGTACTTGCTATGGGACTACCTTAACCTCTACGGCTCTGAAGTGGGCCAAGTCTTTTACATTACGTTAATTTAATGACTTGTCTTAAAAAGGAAGGTGGCGAAAAGCCGAACTGACCATCATATCCTATATATTGATATGGTCTAGAATATGTGGAGTCGGTGTTTTCTTTATGACTACCTTTACACAACTTTTTCACAAATACGAACACAATAAAGGAAATTGTTCCTATCGTCTCAATTTTAGTATTTATTTTATTATTTCTCAAGTCACATTCCATTTCCCCCCTCTAACAGAACCCCCATCTCTCCCTTGCGGTGTGACCAGTCGTTCAACGAATAACGGCTTTGTGTCCTGTACGGTGACACGTCATGGCAGGCTTCAGTGCTGGGCCGGCTCTGGATTAGCGTCGCTCGGACAATTGACCCAAATCTTGTATGGTTGTGTTTCACATAGCAATACATTATCATAAGATACACTAATTAGCTTCGCTATCGTTCAGCTGGTTTCTTTTATTTGGCTGAAATAGTTACTCTAACTAACACATTTACGTTTCAAGCTTCGAATAACCATGCGTGAATTCTTGAGGTAACGGAGGGTGCCAAATACGTCAGCGCGGGGATGTTGACCCTGCCAATGACCTTTCATAGCAGAATTCTTAGTCCGAAACCATAACCACTTTTTCTTTGTTTTGACCTTGGGTCAGAAAGAAGTTCTGTAATTTCTGATTTAGGACATGTCGTTGGACATTTCTGGTCCCACATAGGCATAACTGGCATGCCAGTACGTCAGAAATGGCAATTTGTGAGCAGTACGTTACACTACTATATATATAGTTATACGTTACTATTGTTGAATACACGTTAATTAATTCTATCGCAGGCCTTTAACCCTTATGTAACCTGGTTCAGTAATTTAACTTCTTCTTCCCATATAGCTTTTACTGTTAAGCCTTGTGATCCAGTTTCTGGAAGTAAGGACTGCCTGGGAACAGATAAGAGTTACGGCAGAGAAAGAACGGAAGAGAGAGACGGCGAGGGATTTGTGTTATTTTTTCCTCTCTGTAATTGCGTGTCCTTTGTAGGATGCTGCGATGAAAACTAGGTTCATTTTCCAGGCAATTTTATGTTATATGGTTTACCACTGATATCTAAACGAAAAGTCAACGTTGAAATCAAACAAACCGGCGTATGGGACGAACCCACTAAACCGCTATCAGCGCAAGGGAAGTTTACGCACGATTTGAAGAAAATATTAATTTGTATTATTACGCTGTTTGGTGTTGAGCGGCCGTGGTAACGTAGTGGTTAGACACAAGCCTGCCGGTCCGGTGGTCATTGGTTCGAATCCGTATCGAGGCAAGAATGCGACAGCGAGGGGTGACGAGGGGATCTGACCGACGATCGACGCTCAGAGGAAAGACGAGACGGACATATAATCAGATTGCTACTGGTACTATTAGTGTTGGGACCCTTCGCTGGCTGCTGAGGATGGGGACGGAGCGCTTATGGGAATGCCCCGATTGCTGTGATGTCGGTTCCTAAATCAATCAATCAATATATTGACCTGGTCGTCTACCCAGCCTAGAAAGGGTACCCGGAGACGACTTGGGAAGTGAAGGCTGCATCACCCATGGATTGCCTATTGGCCTATATGAATATTAGCCTGTAGTATGTCCAGAAATGAATGCCGTCATTCACGATCAATTATTTTGAAAACTGTCTGTTGCATCATTATGAAATTTTGCCTGCCGTCTTATATTTACCCCCACCCAAGAAATATGTCTTTGATAGGCCCAAAGGCAACTTAAATCATGAAAAGCGGCGACATTTCTTTGATGTTTTGATGAAAAACTTGTGATTTCTCGCTAACAAACTTGTTTTACAGTAATGCCAATGCCCCCGCCAGTTCGGATGACAAACACAAGGCGTATCCAGATTCGTATGGGAGTGGGTGCATTGTCTGCTCTGCTGAGACGGAACATAATTACATGTTGTGCACGACGAATATAGCTGTGAATGTCAATGTGGTGGGCTTCCTTCTTAACAGTCAAGATGTTGGTCCTCTTTTCATTGAAGTTTATAGAATGATTCGTATGTTCGTGTGTTGTCCCCTCATTTGACAACGTGTTTCTTCTCACGTTTCTTACTATGCCACAATATGTCAGTTCCCACCGCAATATTACTCTTCGGTTGGTATTCGATGCGTCTAGAGCTTTTTGTTTTTTCAATGTCAGTTGTTTGTCACCGTTGAGGGCTCACGAATTGAAAATTCATCACTGTGAAATACAAACTGTTGCCATTAACAAGTTGTATTGTTTATGCCGTTGCTGTAATGTTTACGGCCTGCAATTCTTCTGAATATTTGTAGCAAAATATTCCAGTTGGTGTGCACGTGGATTAAGATCTGCGATCAGCTCAGACCTTAATCTGTGTCGGACGATTCCAGTAGGTTGATGACTGCTCTCGGTTGCATAAAATTAAATCCATCCTTTCTCCAATAATCCTCTTCCTCTTTCAACACATGGTCCTCATATTTTTCCAGTAACTTTTATCAATATTTAATAGCGCGGACTGGATTAGTATCTTGACGTCAGACAATTTGAATATAGTATTGTCAGCTGCCACCTGTCCTTTAATTTTACCCCACACAAGTTCTATAGGGTTAAAATGAGAATGGTACGGCGGAAGTCTCTAGCACCCATGACGATGCTCTTGTATCAACTTGTCGATTTGATATTTCTTGCTTTTTGGCGTCTGTTTTACAAGGGACAACAATTCTAGCTAGAAATACGTTTCTGGAAATGGTATGTTTTCTATTCGGAGCCATATCTTTATTGCTCCCTTTGTGCTCGATGCTGTAGGTATTTTGTCTTCTTGGGCAACAACATTGATATAATGCATTGTCCATAATTGGACACGATGGTCTATCTAGGGATGGAAGCACAGTATTCTCGAGCCAATCTCTAAATACATTACCATTCATCTTATTATGATAATCCCTACTGTCTGTATGCTTTGATACGAACACGAGCCCAGCATTCTGTTGTAAGCCATTATGCGTATTACCAGCATGGGCCATGACCAAAAGCTGTCCTATACTACTGGGCACATATCGCTTGATCTGTCCATCCACTGATTGCCATTCCTTATCACTTGTGTGGTGCACATTGAGCCATTGATTCACATTTCATCCAAACACAGTATGCCATAATTTTCTTTGCACATTTCCCTTTTTTCACATAGGTATCTGCTTCTCATGGCTCCTAAATGCGGTTGCTCGCAAAGAATATTTCTACCGCCCTTGTACTTGTACTTTCTTAAAGTGAAGATAATGTCCTTATAATTTTCCACAAAGTTGTTTTGGATAGCTCTATGTTATTGTTCTTTCTCAACCAACCCCTAAGTTTTCTTACAGTCACTGTTTCTTTGGCATCCAGCATTTTTATAATGCTGGATAATCCTGGATATAAAATTCAAAATTTTTATAATTTTAGGGGTCTTCGTGGCGAAGTGGTCAAGCCTTTTAACTCGGGCTCCAAAGGTTGTGGGTTCGATTCCAGGCCGCATCCGTCGGTTCACGGGTTAAATTTTTTGGAAACTTCTGTGGGTCGTCGCTAGAGCTGCGGAGTTCGTGCTTTGTGCGATGCTTTCCGCGCTGCGGAAAGAGACCGAGCCATATGGGATAGAACCCGGTGCAATGAAGTCGACCCTGTCGACTTTTAAGCGACTTTGTAAAGCATTTTTATAATAGCTCGCCTTATGACATCTTTGTCAAAGCTGTCTACAATAACCTTTCTACCTACCGTTTGGTTATTGCGTGATGGTTTAATTCCAGATTCTTGCGCCCATCGACGAAATAACCGTTTACTCAAACCCAATGCATGCACTGTTCTTTTTTCGGAATTTGTAATAGTATAAAACAGTTTCCTGCGATCAGCTTCTTGACAAAAATATGTGTACCACTTCATAGCGATGCTTTGAAGTGTATACACAATTTCGCATTCAATCCCATTGAAAAATATCCACACATTTCAATATTAGCGATAAGTGGTAAGATTTAAAAAAAAAAAAAACATATTAATCAAGTTTCATGAAATAACCCACATTTTGAGACACCTCTGGACAGTCCCAGTTTAAACAACGCGGGGTTCTTGGCATAAGGCCAGTCCTGTGAAACACGTAACATATTCAACATTGAACGCTGAATGCCTGGCTACGCTGTAATACATTTAAGATTACTGATTATGAACTTAATCTCTGACCCGTAAATTATATACCACATATAAACAAACTTTGAGACCTGCTGTAAAATCTCCAGGAAAAAAAATTTTTTTTTGTTCGGTGGACATAATGATAAGGTTATGTGCTAAATTTCATCATTTTCCTTCAGTTGGTTACTGAGATATGGAATTTTATATTCAATCAATCAATCAATCATGTGCCATGCCGACAAAACTAAACACACTATAGCAGCCACGGCGTGTGTAAGGGCCCTTTACTCTTCTTACATTATAATACATTACATACACATCAATAAAAGCTGTCGATTTCAATGAGATATAGAGTGTTAAAGTGCTGTATAGAACCAATGCCGGCTGTGGCCCAACTGATTGACGTAGGGGTTGGGCCCGCTATCTCGGCATCGGCACACTGGATGTTTAAGATAGGATGCTCTTATCCATTCGGCCATGCTGACCTTCATGCTAACTATAAAAACTGTATGTAATTAATTTCTGTTACTGATATTGTGTTGTACATTGATTCAATCGTGTAGCTCTCGGCACACTATCATTAAAACCATGTGGAAAAGAGACATGAAACGTATGAGGCATATCACCAGAAAAGGTGGAACTTAGCTTCATGTGGGAAAGTACTGGACAAGAAAGGCAGAGAAAGATGGACGCGGAATGCTTTAACAGCTGGGTACCACATAATAACATAAGCAGTACCAACTTAACCAAAATATCAGGTGACAGAGAAGATAGGAGAGTCGTCATGATTGTCCTTGTTGGCCCCCAGACCAATCACCTGAAGAAATGTGTCAATTACCAGCTCGACTTGTCAACGCTTGTATACGATAGTGTGAAGTAGAACCTGTGTGAATAATCGGACTCTTTCTCTGTCGCTCAAGCTCTGCCGGCATACCCCAACAATGGTAGACATATCTCAATGATTTAGTTCTAAGCTAACTGTATTGCGCGCATAATACATTTTTTTTTTCATTTTTCATCTCCCAATGGAGCTAATGTTGTCACCTAATCATGCATAGCCAGTTGTTTCGTTTTTTACACACACAAATGCGCCCGCGCGCGCGCGCGCACACACACACACACACGGGGGAGGCATTAAGTAACAGGACAATTTTACGAATAACTTTTTGTTTAAACAATAGGGCGAACCAGACTATGGGATAGAAGGGCAACTGCTTGAAACCATCATAGCCATGTACCACTCGAGCCAAAGTGCAGTAAGAACACAGGAAGGTATATCAGATATGTTCACAGTCAATACAGGAGTGAGACAGGGATGTGTGCTCTCTCCCCTGCTATTCAATATCTACATGGACAGAATTTCCAAAGAAGCAAGTCTCGACAGACCAGATTCAGAAAATTTAGAACTATTTACTCCAGATGAAACAACTGACCCACAGAGAATAAATGAACTTCTATTTGCAGATGATCAGTGCTTGTTTTACAGCGACGAGGGCAGACTACAAAATCATATTTCTAATCTGAGTTCAACCTGCAGCAGATACAATATGAGTATAAACACAGCCAAAACCGAAGTAATGCAAGTTAGCAGATCGCCAGGCCCACTAAGTATACAGATAAATAACACACCTCTGAAACAAGTTAAAGAATTCAAATACCTTGGAAGTATGATCACAGAAGATGGCAGATTGGACAGAGAAATTGAAATCAGATGTCAAAAAGCTAGTGCACTTACATATCAACTATCACCCTTACTGAAACATCCAAACATACCCATGTCCGCAAAACGACAGATAATAAACAGCATATTCACACCAACCCTATGCTACCAATCTCAAACCTGGACTTTATCCAAATTACACCTTCGCAAAATCAACACCTGCGAAATGAGATGCCTGAGGAGAGCTGCCAACTTAACAATCCGAGACCGAATAGGAAATGCTACTATCAGACAGACTGTGGGATCAACACCTTGTGCCACATTTATTGAAAGACAGAAGATCAAGTGGTTTGGCCATGTCGTTAGAATGCAACATCAGCAACTACCATCACTGGCCTTACATCAAAGATCATCTGCGACGAGACCACGAGGACGTCCAAGAAGAAAATGGATTGACGACATCAGAGACATTGTACAACCACACGGAATGACACTATCCAGTGCCGTCCACCGGGCGCTGGAACGCAAATTATTCCTCCCCACGACGCTTGACGGCAGAAGTGGAAGATGATGATGAGGAGTGCGAACCAGAATTTGTGTAGGTTATTTCTTAACAAAGCTCCCTTGCCTAGCAACAGACTTGGTCCACCTGTCCACTAGCTTGTTGATGGTTTCCAGTAAAAAGATTTTGGGTGTGGCCTGAAACCAGTTTTGCGCCGCCTTCATGACCTCGCTGTCATCTGCAAACCTCTGACCTTGCAAATGTTCATTCAAGAGTCCAAACAAGTGATAGTCTGATGGCCACAAATCTGGACTGTACACTGGGTGTTTCAGGACCTCCAGTTTCAGAGAATTTTGCGCAGCTGTATGAGAGTGGGTGTTGTAGTGGAGTAACAGTACCTCTTTTGACAGAAGTCCTCTGCGTTTCAATCGTATCGAGGGCTTCAATTTGTTTACTAGCATGTCAGCGCACACTAGTCAGTTTCACCCCTTTCCTGGAAATGCACCAATATAGGGTCCTTGATGTCCCAAAAGATGGTCATCAAGACTTTCCTCGATGATTCATCAATGATGTTTTATCTCCCATTTTGAAATCTGTCTACCCATTCATACACTCTTCCCTGACTCAAGTAACTGTCTCCATACTGAATCACCATTCTTCTGTGGATTCCACACCTTCTGACTACACACATATACACAAACGAATAACTCCTGGTTGTTCTTCCACGGTGCAAGTCAATAATTAGGGCAGCCATTTTGTGCGCAAACTGCTCGATCCCAAAGACATGGAATATTGCTTACGAGGTAGTTTGTGTCCTGAAATAAGATTTTCCGTTGCCCATACTCTTTCACTTCATGAGCTGAATGTTGAAGAAGTTTGGCTATTAAAGACGATAAAATAAAGAAAATTGAAATATTTTGGTCACTTGAAACGGCACGAAAGCTTGGGAGAACAATAATGGAGAGGTATATGCCTGGGAAGAGAGGAAGAGGAAGGCCAAAGAGAAGATGGGTGCAGGATATGGGGGCTGATCTCCAGATGGGTGTATCAGACGCGGGACATCTTGCTTGTGATCGAGAGGTTTTCCGGAAGTTGTTACGGTAGCGAGCTTCTGCAAAGGACATGCTACTGAATGAATGAATGAGTACTCCCCCACGCAATTTATACTTTATAATAACACTCCTTTTACTTAATTACCTTCCCTTGTGTGTGTCTGTGAACCACACACACACAGATAGTAGAATCACATATGTTGTTTGTCCATCAAGAATGATGATGACCATTCATTTCATCCAGAGGGGTTGAAAGTATGGAGCCGTGAGTTCTAAGATGGCTGATAAGGCCTATTTTGGCTCG
This sequence comes from Cepaea nemoralis, assembly GCA_014155875.1. Taxonomy (NCBI): domain Eukaryota; kingdom Metazoa; phylum Mollusca; class Gastropoda; order Stylommatophora; family Helicidae; genus Cepaea; species Cepaea nemoralis. The sequence goes on along the minus strand of JACEFZ010016980.1, from coordinate 188,794 downwards.
AAATGTTCTTTGACAATGTGGGCAAAGATTGTTTGACGTTCCAGGAGGAGGATCTCCTGCAGTGGTTTTTCTGTCCAGCCTTTTCTTCACAGCTCTTGTAGTCCTGGTTGCTTCACAAGTGACTGCACCCGTTTGTAATGATGCACGCCACGAATTACGGTCTTTAGCAGCAGTCTCCCAGGTGTCAAGATGAATTCCAAAAGCTTTCAGTGAGATTTTCAGAACTTCTTTAAAGCGTTTACTCTCGCCGCCTTGGGGGCGTTTACCACAACACAGCTCGCCGTAAAAAAAAATTGTTTAGGGAGCCTGTGATCTGGCATACGATTTAAGTGACCAGCCCAGCGAATCCGATTCTTCATTAGTAGAGTGCGGATACTGGGCATGGACGCTCTTTCTAGAACTTAAATATCAGTGATCTTGTCTTGCCATTTAATCTTCAGTAGCTTCCTTAGGCAGACTGTGTGGAAGTGGTTTAATTTCCTGGCGTGTCGCTGATAAACAGTCCATGTTTCACAAGCATATAGCAATGCGGATAATACAACTGCTTTATAGACTTTCAGCTTTGTTTGCAGGCTTATTCCATTTCTGTCCCATACATTCTTGTACAGTCTGCCAAAGGCCGCGCTGGCCTTGGAGATTCTTGCATTCACTTCGTCATCAATTGTGGCAGCTTGTGACACAGTACTGCCAAGATAGGTGAACTTGTCCACAACACTTAGTTTTTATAGAATCACATATATTATAGTGTTAGACCTCCACATATTCTAAGCCACAACATAACGGCGTGCGCAATGTGCGTATACAAGCAACCACACATAGTATAACCGTTCTGGTAGGTTTCTAATCTACTTCAACTGTGCACACGGTCATTATAATGTCACGACCAGCTTGCCTATCTTTAGAAAGTAAAAATGCGGTCAACAGATAAGCTTATCGTAGTCTACTGTTAATGGGGCACGGGTCTTCTCATCGAATGTTGTCTCTTTTAGTCAACAAGAGGCGTTACCCTTGGATCTCCAAGGACGTTAAGATTTTCAAATGACTAATGCAAAATGTGTCGGCGTCCATGGCTTAGGGGTTAGTGAACGCAGTTTCACAGTTCTCCGACGTACCGGATCTAGGGTTCGAAATCAGTTGCAGGCGATATGGGAGCGGATAGCTTTGCGTTGATTTCGATGGTATGCGCATCGGCAGTTGGGAAAATAATGGCAAGCTACTTTCAATAACAAACAGCCGATACATGTTGGGGTTGATTGTACAGGCCATGTAAATGGACATGAGACTAATTTTATTATTATAGTGTACCTAACTCAGAATATTAGATCCTGACGTTCAATCAGTATTGTCATATGAATCCAAAACATGGAAAACGTATAAAATAGCTACATGTAAACTAAACACATTTATTAAATAGTATTTAGGCAGAATAGAAGATCTAAATTGATTTGACAAGTACTAATGTGGAGCCTACGACGAGAACTAGACAGGTTCCAGCACATCAAGGGGGGGGGGGAGGGTGGCGTTGGAGCACATATTGAGAATATTATAACTAGAAAGCCCTTTCTCTGGAACCTTGAGAGCAAACGAAATAGAGGGAAACCTCAGAACACACAGAGACGAGAACTAGACACAGACAGAATCCCTGGCAGGATTACATCTTTCGGAGTGAGGTTGGTGTAGAGACTTTCACCAAGACCCATTAACGAAAGAACTATTTTCACGGGGGATATATTACGGAAACGTCCTTTCCCTCTCCAATCCCAGAAATCAGCGGGATGTGCAAGACCGGTTCTGGATCTTCACACTGGGTCTTGTTTGGTCATGTTTCCTCCACGGGTTGTAGGTATTTCATAGTCAACAGTTTCTAACCCGGTGTCCAAGGGGAAGTAAACTGTAGAAGTAAAGGACCTTTTCTGATGCCTTGTGGCGTTTTTCCTTTATGGCGCTGGTCCCTTTTTCTTAGACAAGTCCGCATTGGATAGGTGATGTGGCCAATATCATGAAGGGCCGCCTTAACGTCCCAGGACATTTTCTGGTATCCTGTTTAGGCTGAGTCGACCTGGAAAAAAAAATATTCGCCTCGATGCGGATTCGAACATACGACACCACGACAGTAAAGCGTGAAAGCAACTGCGCAACTGTGGCTCAACGAGAGGCAAGTATGGTTCACAAAATAGACATGTATTAATTTTCAGAATTGAGGAAACTCAGTGAGGAGAACCGGCCAACCCACTTCATTCCGTGGCCTTATGTAGATTACGAAATCATGAGGTGATCTTACCACCCGGAGGTGAAGACCTTACACTGCGATAATACCCGCCTTGAGGTCAGCATGACCGAATGGATAAGAACGCGTGTTCTTAAACATCAGGTGTGCTAATGCTGAGGTAAGGGGTTCAACCCCTACACCGGATAGTTGGACTAAAATGTTGACCTATCGTACTTGGGGGCGTAAGTTACAAATACCTCTGAAGTCGGAGTGGGTTCGCCTTATGGCGAGGGACACTGTTAATAGAGAAAGCTAATCCACACGCAAAAATCAGGCAAGCACTACTAGAAGTAGTTTGTATGGACCACGCTTGAGTTCAAAGCGAACGAGCACAAAAACAAATACCTGTCTTGAGACCCATCATCATCATCATCATCATCATCGTGTAGCAAGTCCATTGCAGAACGTGGCTCTCATCGCGGCCCGATTCCTGATTTTGTTCTATTCTTTATACAATCCGATTATTTCATCTCTTCGAGGCGGATTTACACAAACTGACCTGAGCTCCCAGTCGACCTAGCTAAAAATGGACGCTGGGAAATGTCTTGGGAAGTAAAGGCAGCCGGGGTGACACCACACCACCCGCCGAGTTCTGATCGGTCTATAAAAGTATGGGTCTAACACTCATGTCCAATGCGCCGCAATGCCCTTATAAGGTTCCTTTTCTGACTATTGAATCTCTATCCTTCTCTTTTCGTGACCTGTGTAGTAGTTAGTACTTTAGTTATTCTAAACTATTTGAGCTCGTGTGGTCAGTGGCGTGCAAAAGGGGGTGCGACGGTCCCGGGCATCCAGCCGGGAGGGGGGGGGGGCATCCAATTAGGAAGAGGGGGCAGCACAGTGCATTGGGAGGGGAGGAGGAATGAATTAGGGAAAGAACAATTTAGGGGCATCCGATCAAGGGGTTGGCCCCGGTCATCAAAGAACCTCTGCACGCCACTGCGTGTGGAGGATTATTAATTCGAGTTCTACTTGTGTATTGTCTGAGTAGTCTTTGTATCTATATCTGACTGTTTACATGTTGTAGTTCTATGATTGTCATTTCCTTATTTTTTTATTGGAAATTTCTCGTTAGGTCCTATCTTCATTATAGCTTCATACGAGATGTGCGCAAGAATTGGTAGCGGTCCACGCCGCGTCGGTAACTTAGGGGTATGTGAGCCAGTTGCTCGGAAAGCAATGGTAAACCACTGCGCGTAGCGTAATCTTGCCTAGTACATCAACAGCAGCTGAAAAATGCTGATGTTGACTGCAACGTCCTGTAAGGGATATGCAGTAAAAAAAATCATCTCATTAGGTTCCTCTTGTACCTTGCGGTGTGGAGGAAGTCAAGCATAAACAGCGGGAGAGTGCCCGTTTATGGGCTTCATATATCGAGATTCCTATGAACTCTGTAATTCCCTCTCTCCATCGTTTACGTGGCTGGCCTCTTCCTCTGCTTCCGCCTGGTCTATACATAATTTCTTGTAAAGGTATACTGACAGTTGGTAATCTAGTTACATGGCCAAACCATTTAACCTGCTGTTTTCTAATAAAATCTAGCGCTGCTAGAACCTCAACTTTAGCCATGATTTCTTCATTTCTGATTTTCTCTCTTCTTGATACATTGAGTATTCTTCTTAGTTAGTTAGTTAGTCTTTCCTCTTGAGCCTAAGGCGGCGCATAAGGCAGAAGTCCTGTCTCTCCATGCCTGGCGGTTCGCTGCTACCTGTTGTAGATCTTGGATATTTACTTGGCCATTGAATGAGCCTTCTCTAATGATGGTTCTACGCAGGGTCTCTCTTGGTCTTCCCCGTTTTCTTTTCCCTACCGGTGACCATATGAGGGCTTGGTAGGGGAGTCTTGACTTGTCCATTCTGAGTACATGGCCGATGTAGTGCCAACGGCGTCTTCTTATGAAATTGGATACTGTATCTTGCTTAGTCTCTTGTCTTATTTGCGAATTGGTTCTGAAGTCTGTCCAGTGGATGTTTAGAAGTCTTCTAAGACATTTGTTCTCAAAATTGTCTAATTTTTTTATCTAAAGCTACCGTTGATTTCCAACTTTCACATCCATACGTTAACACTGGAATCACACAAGAGTTGAAGATTTTAAGTTTTGTGTGTTTGCTGAGTGTCTTTGACTTCCAGATGTTTGATAGTTTATTGAAGGCACTAGATGCCAGTGCGATTCTAGATGATATTTCTGGTGTTGAGTCCCCTGTAGATGTCATTTTGCTTCCTAGGTATGTGAAGCTGTTGACTTTTTCAAGAACGTAGCTGTTCAATTTGGTGTCATCTGAACTGTTGGTAAGATCAATAGTCTTTGTTTTTGTGGTGTTAATTTGGAGACCAATTTGCCCTGAAACATTTTGGAGGTGGTTTATTTTCTCTTGGGCATCCGGGTGTGTTGAACTCAAAAGCACTATGTCGTCGGCAAAGTCCAGGTCTTCTAGAATTTTGTCAACCCAATGGATACCCATATTTGTGTTGTTTGTGCATTTGCGCATGACCCAATCGATAGCTATTCCAAAAAGCATCGGTGATAAGACACAACCCTGTTTCACTCCTGTTTCGACTGAGAACCAGTCAGAGTTGCCTGTTTCTGTTCTTACGCAGCAACGTGTCTCTTTGTAGAAAGATGTTATGACGTTGGTATATTTGGTAGGAAAACCATAGATGTTAAGTAGATTCCAAAGTGAAGGACGGTGGATGCTGTCGAAGGCTTTTTGAAAGTCGACAAAGTTGGTGATTAATTTCGACTGGAATTCTACGGAGTCTTCAATGATTATTCTGAGGGTGAAAATGTGGTCTATGCATGACCGTTTTGGTCTGAAGCCTGCTTGTTATTATCTGAGCCTTTCATCTATCGCCTTTTTCAATCTCTCAAGTAACATGCTACAAAAAAGTTTTCCTGGTACTGATAATAGAGTGATACCACGCCAATTATTGCAATCAGACATATCGCCATTTTTAGGCAGTTTGAAAATTACACCATCTTTCCACTGTTATGGTGGGGATTCGCTTTGCCAGATTTAATTGATCAGCTATAACAAACGTTGTAAGGTGTTCTCATCTGCTGCTTTGAGCATTTCTCCTGAGATTTCATCTTCACCAACAGCTTTGTTGTTCTTCAATTTTTTGATGGCTGAGGAATCTTAGGAATCTCATTTCTGTTGGTGTCATTTTTCTCTTCTCTTTTTCTGTCATTGTCCAAGATTGGCATTGGTGGCTTAGAGGTGGTAGGAAGATTGTGTTGTATAGTGCTTTCTTAGTAATTATTGATACATAGTTGTTTTTTTAGTATTGGTGCCATTTGTCCAGTGAGTTGGTTTGCATGATTGCATCTATTTTCGATCTCGCTTACTGATTTCTCATTTGTTATTATACTTCCTAGGTACTTGAAGCTCTTTACTTGATTCAGGGGGTGTTCTTCTAGATGGATGTTTATTGTGCTTTCTTCTTTGGTTATAGTCATTACTTCTGTTTTACTTGTGTTAATTTTCCTTATAGTGATTACTATTTTTATTTTCTGTGTGTTTCACAACATTCTATGCAATTTGGTTCCTAGCGGCAGTTTTCGTGTATTCTGTTTGCTGGGATTTGTATTCCTCCATTATTTGTGTATTTCTATTTGGTTTCTTTTTTAACTGATTAACTGCCATGGGATTATTAATCGTCTTAAGCGACTCTCCGTATCTGCCATGGTCTTATATCGTCGAAATATTGTCATTGATGTCTGCTACCATATGAATAATTTTTAAAATCATAATTGTGACACATACTTCCTATATTGTGCAATCCATTTGGTCTAAACCTACTTTTTGTTTGGTACCGAGTCTGTTAAATACAAACCGCTTAAGGCAATCTCGGATGTGGTGAATTTATGTTGTGAAGAACAATTTGTTTATCGCTGGCAATGGTTTTCATTATATTCTACAGATTTTAGCAGAAGACGGGACTCAGAGGTGTTTCCAAGGCACCAGGGCCAGGTTCTATACTGGCCAAGACCTACTAACACGTCCTAGTCGTGCGTCATTGGTAACAGGTAACTTTGGGGTCCTGGCTAACGTAGTAGGATCGCTGATTCTTCCCAAGTCGGAGAGTATCTGCTTGCACGACGAGGAACCACCAGTCTGCACACCACTAAGCCAGACATGGGACAACGGATACTCACGCAAACCTCAGTCCGGTATGACCTCACACTGATGTTGGACAACAGCATGTCTTCATCCGACATACAGCCAGTGAACGCAAGCAAGCAAGCATCGCTAGCAAGTTTTCTTCTTTGTCTCTAGTAAGAGGAATTTGATAAGAACTATTTCTTGGGTCCTAGGTGAGTTCGCCTTATCAGGACTGTACTGTAGTTTGTTGTTCTGGTTCTCTTGCTTTTTCTCCGTTTTTTGCTTTCATTCTCTTTTTGTTTTAAACCTTTCCTTAGCGCTATTACTATTCCAATTGTGCTGCATTTTCGTTTCCCGTTATCCCTTTGTGTGCTGGAATCCAAGCTATCGTTACACTACATTCATTATTCTACTTTCAGCTATGTGATTAGGTCCTTTAATTCTTCCTTTCTATGGTCTGCGACACGCTGCGTCCACTGACTGTACCGCAGCCAGTTAGTCTGACAGGATTGTTAACGGTACTTCAACTTCCGTCCTGCGATAGTTAAGCTGCTTTCACTTACTTATGTCTGAAGTCACGTGTGATCAAATCCTTCGTTTTTCATCTTGAGACTAGTTCAAAACTGGTTGAGACCATTACTCGATATTTGATTAAATAATATTGAATATATGAACTTTGGACTATCATTTATGATATTCAGGTATGCTTAAAATTGTTAATACGCAGAAATGGTCGTTGAAACCGACAGGGTTATCTATTAAGATAAACACTGACAGTTGGACAACAAACTGAAGACACGGATCAATGTTCGTGCTGAGATAACGAACTATAAACTCGCTAGTCGCTACACCGCGTGTTGGTTGTCTTACCGGTGACAGTACGGTTAAATACCCTCGTAGTTTGTTCCTATCTCGACGTGACAAGTGAGTTTGGTTGTTCTCGTGTTGTCAAATACTCAAATATGTGCGTAAGGTTTAAGTAATTTCTTTTTCTAAACTGTGGCATCTCTTGTTATGTATCATCTGCCTAAGAAAAGTACTCATTTGTTAATTGATAAATTACTATTTCGCGTTGCCTTTTCGCCGAAAGTAACTCATCAACTCGTAAACTCGTAGTTCAAAGTTGCGTGTTGAATTGTGTTGCATGTATGGAAAACGAAAGTTAGAATGAACTGTATCAGTGAATGAATGATGTATCATTGTTTGATGTCAATAGAACTATAGACACTATCGTTATACATAATACTCATAGAAGCATCAGTTATAAGATACGTTGATAATAATTATTATTAAATAAATGTGACTTAATACATTTTAGGCACATTTTTATGATTGATAGGACGGCTGCTCAGTGCTAATTAACTATTAATTACTAAATTACTGTCTAACTGAATCACTACTATAGTCTATAGTCTGTCCCGTAAAGAATGCCTTCATTCATGATCAATTGTTTTGAAAACTGTCTGTTGCATCGTTATGAAATTTTTCCTGCCGTCTTATATTTACCCCCACCCAGGGAATATGTCTTTGATAGGTACAAAAGCAACTTAAATCATGGAAAGCGGAAACATTTCTTTGATGTACTGGTGAAAAACTAGTGATTTCTTGCTAACAAACTTGTTTTATAGTAATGCCAATGCTCCCGCCAGTTCGGATGACAAACACAAGGCGTATCCAGATTCGTATGGGAGTGGGTGCAATGTCTACTCTGCTGAGACGGAACATGATTACCTGTTTTGCACAATGAATATAGCTGTGAATGTCTCTGTAGTGGGCTTCCTTCTTAACGGTCAAGATGTTGGTCCTCTTTTCATTGAAGTTTATAGAATGATTCGTATGTTCGTGTGTTGTCCCCTCATGTGACAACGTATTTCTTCTCACGTTTCTTGTTATGCCACAATATGTCAGTTCCCACCGCAATATTACTCTTCGGTTGGTATTTAGTGCGTCTAGAGCTTTTTGCTTTTTCAATTTCAGTTGTTTGTCACCATTGAGGGCTTACAGAATTGAAAATTCATCACTGTGGAATACAAACTGTTGCCATTAACAAGTTGTATTGTTTATGTCGATGCTGTAATGTTTAGGGCCTGCAATTCTTCTGAATATGTGGAGCAAAATATCCCAGTAGGTGTGCATGTGGGTTAATGTCTGCGATCTGCCCAGACCTTAATTGGTGTCAGATGATTCCAGTAGGTTGATGACTGCTATCGGTTGCATAAAATTCAATCCATCCTTTCTCCAATAGTCATCTTCCTCTTTCAACACATGGTCCTCACATTTTTTCCAGCAACTTTTATCAATTTTTAATAGCGCGGTCTGAGTTAGTATCTTGACGTCAGACAATTTGAATAGATTGATTGATTTAGAAACCGTCATCACAGCATTCGGGTCATTCCCATAAGTGCTCCGTCCCCATCCTCAGCAGCCAGCGAAGAGTTCCAACACCAATAATTCCAGTCATCATCATCAAGTGCCCTGCCAGCTGGCATAGGCATTCATGGCTCTCCACAGATCTCGGTCTTGGTTTTCTGGATCAACTCTGCTGCTGATATTCCTCCGTGCCACCATCTCAATCCATCCAGCATCATTTCTCTTGGTCTGCCTCTGCCTCTCTTCCCCTCGATCTTTCCAGTTGTCACGATGTTCTCCAATGCCTCTCTTCTCATTACATGACCAAAGAAAGCTGTTTGTCTCTTTCTTATTGTTGTATATAGTGTTCTAGTTTCATTAGCCTGTTTCAGGCAGTCGCCGTTAGTTACTCTGGCAGTCCAAGGAATTCTCAACATTCGTCTCAGGAACCACATCTCTGTTGCTTCTAATTTCTTCTTAATTTCTTCATTTACATTCCAAGATTCACTGCCATACAGCAAAACTGGTTCTACATACCATTTCAGCACTCTCTTTTCTTACACTCAGTGATAGTGACCTATTGCACAAGATACTCTTCATGTTCTGAAATGCGGCCTTTGCCTGCCCTATTCTGCTCTTAATCTCTGTTGTACATCTTCCATCTGATGTTATAAATGTCCCTAGGTATCTAAAATTATCCACTTGATTAAGAATTTTTCCTTCTACTTCTATGTCACATTTCTGTGTCACACATAATTCCAGTAGCAACCTGATTATATGTCCGTCTTGCCTTTCCTCTGAGCATCGAGCCTCGGCCAGATCCCCTCGTCACTCCTCTCTGCCACATTCTTGCCAGACTATGGTGATCCATTTGCTCCTCCGAGGTGTACACGTGCTTCCACAAGGCCGCAACCACGTCTGCCTTGTCATGCATCAATGCCGTAGGTATTTTGTCTTTTTGGGCAACTACATTGTGATATGATGCATTGTCCATAATTAGACAAGACGGTCTATCTAAGGATAGAAGCACTGTATGCTCGAGCCAATCGCTAAATACATTGCCATTCATCTCATTATGATAATCCCTATTGTCTGTATGCTTTGTTACCACGAACACGAGTCCAGCATTCTGTAGTAAACCATTTTGAGTACTACCAGCATGGGGTCTCTGTGGCGAAGTGGTCAAGCCGTTTGACTCGTGCTCCGAAGGTGTGGGTTCGATTCCGGGCCGCGTCCTTCGGTTTACGAGTTAAATGTTTCAGAGACTCCTGTGGGTCGTAGCTAAAAGCTACGGAGTTCATGCTTTCCATGCTGCGGAAAGAGACAGAGCCATATGGGATAAAACCTGGTGCAATGAAGTCGACCCTGTCGACTTTTAAGCCTTTTTCTTTAAGCTATGATGAAACGCTGTCCTTTACTACTGGACACATATCGCGTTATCTTTCCGTCCACTGATTGCCATTCCTTTTTACTTGTGAGGTGCGCATTGATCCAGGTTTCATCCAAATACACTATGTCATAATTTTATTTGCGCATTTCCCTTATTTCACGTAGGTATCTGCTTCTTGTGGCTCCTAAATGCGGTTGCTCGCAAATGATATTTATACCTCCCTGTACTTTCTAAACGTGAAGCCTTATATGAAAGGACCCACATTAATGACACACCTCTGAAGATACTGCAACACCACTGAACACTCCCCTTTTCACTTCTCAAGGCTCTTTTCATAAGGCCAATCCCGTGAACAACGTGAAAATTTACTATTGAACGCTCATGTTTCCTCGTGAAGATGTAATACTTTTAATATTGTGCACTTATCTCTGTCCCGTAAATTATATACCGCATATAAACAAACTTTGTGAAATCTGCTGTACAATCTCCAGACCAAAAATTTTTTTGTTGGGTGGACATCATGATAAGGTTATATGCTAAATCTCATCATTTTCTCTCAGCTGGTTACTGAGATATGGAATTTTATATTGGGACAGACAAAAGTAAATGGACTCAGCAGTGGTTCGAATCGCATCGGTAACTTATGGGGTATGTGAGCCGGCCGCTCAGAAAGCAATGGCAAACTACTGAGCGTAATCTTGCCAAGAAATCAACATACAGCTGAAAGATGCTGGTGTTGACAGCGATGTCCTGTAAAGGATATGCAAAAAAAAAAAAAAAGTACTACACTACACTCTACACTACTACTACACTATTATTATTACTATAGTCTGTTTATGATGATCACCCATGATGAATCAAAGGCTCACCATAGAAGTGAGGCTAGACATATTCTGACTATGACAATTCCTTAGATAAGCCTGTTACCAGAGCATCATATCTGCATTTATGGAAGCTTCATTGGATGATGGGAGAAACAATGCCTTTATGCAAGCCCCTGCATTTTCTTGATTGTTGAATGGCTTTTATCTGGCTGTTTTGAATGGGATGCAGATGGAACAGATGAAGATCACAACTTTGTGGAAGTGGAATGCTCTACAAAACTATGTGAGAAGGCTAACCCAGTTAAATGCCAGAAAGAAGTTATGGAGTTATGCAAAACTGAAAAAATTGCAGCTCTGTTGTAAACAGGTACGATGCAATTACATCTAACACACACAAAATACTGGACAAATGCTGAAGAACAGATAACTTTAGGTAATTCCTCTTGGATAATATTTCTAAAGAACGTATTGGCATTTTAAAATATCATACACTGTTGTCTGTTAAGAGAAAAACATGAAAGGTACTGTTTTATAATATATTTACCCAACCCAACACTGATCTTAATTCTAACAACCTAATCTAACTTCAAACCAGTGAGAAATGCATGCAAAATAACTACCAGTGCAGTGTGCAATGTTATGGCACTGACATCTTTAGTCTCTTCCTGATGGTTGGAGAGAGAAACGAATGGAGAATCACTATCAGCATTTCAGCTTTCAAATATCAGTTCTAACAGTATCTGTGTTAATGGCCATGACACAAATGTTTATGCATAACTTTAGCATGCAGGTTTTGGCAGTGCTGTTTAAAAAGTTTATCTGTGACAGAGTGCCATAGTTCAAGGTTGGCCTTCGGTATAACTTGGGAAGATAATGAAAGCAGTCTGCAGGTAGTTACACAGCACATACACTTATTTCTGAAAGCACTGCAGTGGATTCTATTTTGTATGTCACATATATAAAATTACTTAATACTACTTTTTAAAGGTTTAAGAATCATTAACTCTATTATATAGGCATTTTTTGTAATGAAAAAAAAATATATATATATGAAAAAATTTAAGTGTAGTTGATTAAACAATAGCAGTAACAAATGTTGTGCTATTTAAATCTAGTTATAGTAGAGACATGTAAGAAAACTAAACTTTTGAGAACTGCCTGGTGGTTGATGTCTGTGATATCTTATATAAAAATGGCCACCCCACTTATATGTTATAGTCTACTACGTGAAGATCTAGGTTAACTTAAATAGCAGTATCTGCTGTGGCTAAATTTTGTACTAAATTTAAAAAAAAAAAACTGTTGAGAACTGTCTTGTGGTTGATATCTGCGATAGCTTATTTATAATGTATAGTAAACCAAAGAAAACTAAACTTTTGGGAATTGTCTTGTGGTTGATACTGTGATAAAATATTGCAAATCCAAGAAAATTAAATGTTTGAGAATTGTCTTGTGAATATCTGTAATATTGTGTTTAGAAAAATCAACTGAACAGTATCTAGCAATAACAATTATTATTTTTGGAAGAAAAGAAGGCAATTCCTTAATTATGTGTATTTGGACATTTGTGACCTAAAAGGTATATTATTTGTAACTAATGCGGTTGTTAATTGTAGACCATTAGATATTCTGCAGATGGCAATTCAGATTCTAAATTTGAAGATAATCTTAACATGAAAAACTTGGTTGCCTTATAATACATGACATTTTGAAGCAGTATTCATTTGTATTCTTTCATTGGAATATTGCAGAGAAGTTTTTATTCAATTGTTCGCTATAAATTTCAGCAAAAATGGCAGACCACAAGATTCCTGAGACCATGAAGGCCTTGGTGAAACAAACAGAAGGCCCTTCATACTCCTACGTTGAAATGCCTGTCCCTGAGCCTGGCGATGGTGAGGTTCTGATTAAAGTTGATGCTGTGGCAATTTGTGGTTCCGACATTGCCCTCTACAAATGGGATAATGTTGCCAGGTATGTTTTAGTTGTTTAATCTGCATTGTTTAATACGAACGGAAGATTGTTACTTATCCATGTTTGTGTTAACTGTATTTAGGCAATTTGTTTTCTTGCGATATTCCAAATACAGCCTGTTTCCAACATCCTGACATATCTATTTCCTGTAATATACAATGAAAAATTGAAGTTGATTTTGAGAAATTACAGTTGATGCATAAAAATTATTTTAACAAAATTAGATCATGTACAGCAGACAAAAGTAAATTAAGTGTACAGTTAAAAGTAAATAAAATATGCATTTACAAATATGTTGAATGTACATTGTTGTTACAGTGTTACCATTCTTTGCTTTCTTTATGGATCCCAGTTACACAGTCAACATTGAATGTTAAAAAAGTTAGTTGTATATCCCTTACAAGGCATTACAGTCAAACCCAGCATTTTTTGGCTGTTTGTGATCTCCTGGCAAGTTTACGTTCAGTAACATTAGTAATTGATTATTCGCTGTTCCAACTTCATGGCAACGTGTTGTCCCCATTATGCTCCGTTCCTGTGCCAGTAAATATCACACAAAATGCTCCTTACTGCCCCACGTGAAAAGTGGAACAAACAGGAGTCTCGACAAACCAACAGCCCGCGCAGGTACACTGTGCATAATGCCACTGCCAGTAACATTGAATGTATTGTTACAAATATATTGATCGTAATGTTACAAACACATTGAATGCACAGTCACAAATATATTTGCTGTAAATGAATGTGTATATATAGTGATAAGAAGTGTGTAGAGAATAAAACCAACACCAGGGTGTTAACACATGTAAGTGTTTCTATATCATTTATCTGAACTATTAAGAAAAGACTAATGAAATTTTGGGGGCATAATCAACAGAAGGCATGGAATAGAAAAACGTGAAGAAATAACGTGGGCAAGGAAAACAAATAAAAGATGGTATATATATATATATATATATATATATATATATATATATATATATATATATATATATATATATATACACACACACACACACACACACAGAGGAAACTTTAAATGCTGGGCAACTTCATTAACATTTTAGATGACAGAAGATTGAAAGGTCAAGATTATCACCTTCTCCCTCCAGATTATCACCTAAAGAAGCCACTAATAAAATGTGCTGTATTTTGTTTTTCAGAGTCATTGCAACAGTGCCTTTCATACCTGGCCATGAGTGTGCTGGAACAGTTGTCAAGCGTGGTCCAAACACAGACATTCCTATTGGTGCAAAAGTTGGAGTAGAAAATCACTTCTTTTGTGGAGAGTGCTACCAGTGCCTCCATGAAGATGGTGCTATCTGTATTAATATGGGCCAGTACGGGCATGGCAAGAAGACCGAGCATGGTGGCTGCTCAGAATACTCTATTGTTCCAGAAAAGTATTTGTACAGACTGAAATCTGATTTGGGCAAGTAGTTTATATGTTTTTATAAGAAATATACAAGCATAGTAATGAAACAGTAGAAGTTTAGGTCAGCATGGTTGAATGGATAAGAACACATGTTCTTAAACATCCGGGGTACTGATGCCGAGATAAAGGGTTCAACCCCTACAGCAGACAGTTGGACTAAAATGTTGACCCTTGAGTTGGGGACGTAAATTACAAGTACCTAAGTTGGAGTGGGTTCGCTTGATGGCGGAGGACACTGTAATAGGGAAAGCTAAATCACACGCAAAATTCAGTCCAGCACTACTAAAAATGTAATATGTATGGACTTTGCTTGAGTTCAAAGTGAACGAGTGCACAAATGCAAAAAAAAGAAGAATGGAAACACTAACTTTTCATGCATGTCATAAATGGTGACTAAGAAGGGTTTTTCTTGGGGTTGGCTTCTCAATGCTGATGCAGAATCCAGCCACTTGTGAAAAAGTCTTCAGAAATCTACAGGGCCACCGACATACATTAAGACTTACAAACACAGAAGGATAAAAGAATTAGACACAAAGATACATGATATGGAGAGAACATGGACAGAGATGAAAGATAACAAAGGATAGGACAGCGTGGCATGAGTTAGTTGAAGGCTTAGAATTCACTGGGGGATAGAGGGCAGAAGAAGAACAGAATGAGTACACAAACAAGCATATTTAGGTTAAGAATTTAGTAAATTGGCCCTTATAACTAACATTCTGCCATTCCCATTACACATTTTTAACTGTACCGGTAATATTCACTTAGCAGTGAACACAACAGGGAGGGAGAGAAATAGAGAGATCAGTAAGGGGAAGAAGATGAGAGTATGGATGAACACTAGTCTTTGAATATCTTACTACTTTTCAATTGGTGTATTTAGTTTTTCCGTTTAAGAGCGGCAGATCTTTTTTTCCAGCTTGCTCGCTTTGAACTCAAGCATAGTCCACACACACACACAATACTTCAAGTAGTGTTGGACTGAATTTTGCATGTGGATTAGCTTTCCCTATCAAGTGTCCCTCGTCATTAGGCGAACCTACTCTGACTTCAGAAGTACTTATAATTTACGTCCCCAATTCAAGGACAACAGGTCAACATTTTAGTCCAACTGTCTAGTGTAGGGATTGAACCCCATACAACAGCATCAGCATATCGGATGTTTAAGAACACACGTTCTTATCCATTCAGCCATGCTGACCTGTAGCGGCAGATCTAATCTAATTCCACAGCTGATACTGCTATATGATATTTTGCATCTTCATTCTCCATTCAATAAACACACTCCTGATCATGCTATCCTTTGCTATCTCTTTCAGCTCTTTCTATGTTCTCCCCATATTATTCATCCCTGTATCTTATTCTCGTCTACCTGTGTTTTGTCTCCCACTATTTAGTTGGCCCTGTGGGTTAGACAAGGGATATTCTAGTTATACTATCAGGTTTTCTGGTACTTCATTTTTAATTCAATGCAAACAAAGGAGCTCCAGGAGAATCACTTGGCATCAGGGTGATTCCATAGTGGGTGTAGGGGTGTGTTGATATACTTCCGGTTGAGTGGGACTGCTAGACTGATCGATGGATGCAATAAATGTTTCTGGGCCTGGAGGGCCCTCATTGTCGTCAGAGTGTATATCCATATCTTGTGCTACTCGACTTATCTTCTGTATGTCCCATCTGTCTGTGCTTGATGTATCTGGGGACCAGTTTGCAAAGACAATTACATGCGGCTTTGGGTACATCTTGCTGCAAACACATTTGTCGACCGACCACAAAATGAACCCCGATATCCCTATTCTGAAAATCGACAATCCCACCAGATCTAGGTCAGTGTTAAAAATAACTACGTGGTTTGTTTGTGGTGAATTAAAAATGAAGTACCGGTTTTCTTAATGTTTGTCCTACCTTCCATCAGCATCTTTTCCTGACTACTTGTATAAAGTATTAGTGAGTTTAATTTCATTGACTAGCTCTCTTCCACACTACATTTGTCTTCCCTATTGCAGAAACAAACAAATCAAGTACCATTCGTAAAATTTGTATTGTAAAAGCATTTATGACCTTATATAAATACAATCTTAAACAAGATCACATAACCATAAAAGCCAATAATTTTAACAATTCCCTGCTAATCAAACTTCACACTTCAAAACTTTTGAAAACAACCACTAATGAATCAAATTATTGTAATATTAAAGTATAGTAAGATTTTAGGCATGCCTTCATGGTCCTTGTTAATATATTTTTTCATGTGGTAATTTACAGATCCTGAGCAAATTGCTTTGTTGGAACCACTGGGAGTGGCCCATAATATGATGGAAAGGTTAAATGTTGAAGGCCAAGATGTGCTGGTTATCGGAAGTGGTCCCGTAGGCTTGATGGCACAAGCAGTTGCTAAAGCATTAGGAGCAAAAAGGTAAAAGCAGAGGTTGCCATCTTTACTGGCTACTGTTTTCACTATAACTGTATTGAAGAATCTCCATGTTAGTTGAAACCTTAAATTAGAAATGTTACAAGAAAGAGTAGACTTAAGGTGGTATTTATGACCAAATGGTATATTATGGCAAATATATGGCTTTTATATTTTCATCGAGAAATGTCTGGTGTCCATTTTATGAGGCAACACTAAATTTGCATTGGATGAAATAAATACCTGGCCAATAAACTGAATTGAAAACTGGGTCACTTTGTTGTTAAGCCACTGCATTGGCCACCATGGTTGCCAGCTTGAATATATATATATAGAAAATAAGGTAGGTGGAATGTTATTGCTTGGTTTGTTTGCTGAAAATCCTCGTTGTGGTTGCAGGTTTTTGTGTATTTTACTGTTTTCAGTCTATTAGGCACTTAGTACTTTAACTCACATAAGAGGTTAAAATAATATAATAAATTAACAAACTATATTTTAAATTAGTTACGAATTAGACACAGGTCAGTCTTACATTCTCTCCCTTGTTTCAAATATTATATAAATAATATATCATTATAGTCTTTGCTGCCTGGCATTGATGACCATGTCTGTCCACTGCCTACCATCACTTGTGCTGCCATTAATTTGATGCTTTCAAATTATATATATGGATATAAATAATACACATGCCTTCTGCACTCAAGAAACCCAATTGAAGACACTCAAAGATGATCTATGCAACAAAACTCGCTGCTAGGACAGAAGAAAGAATAAACTGGGATTTCACACTGATCACTTAATTTCTATCAGTAGAGACAATTAGATCCAATATTGTGATATTATGTCATTGAGAATAAAGAGAAATGGAAATATCAATAAAGTGTCTTAAAGGCTTTAGGAAAATAAATAAAAACATTTCTTTGTGATTAGGAACAATTTAAGGAGCATGAGTTTTATGTACATATTACCTTTCTTCTTTAGGGTGGTGGCAACAGATGTTGAAGATGGCAAGCTTGAACTGGCCAAAAAGCTTGGTGCTGACATTACAGTCAATGTGAAAAATACTGATCTAAAAGAGGTAGCCATCCTTACCTTAGAAAGTAAAGTTACAATTAGTAAAAATATTACATTTTAATAGGGTGTAATATTCCCCGTTTGCAGTAATACTCATCCTATCTTTATAGGTCTTCTTCTTCTTCTTCGTTTATCCGGTTTTTTTTCCGGACGTGATTGCGTTGTGCCTGTTTACAGCAGAGCTGCGTTCTTGCGCCGTTAGGCCGACACATCCGACTTCTGCGGGCATTTGTTGACCGGGTTAACCTTCCCGGGGGGTTTCTTAGGACGTTAGACTCTCACTGTTGTGGTGTTATCTCCCATCCCAGCTGGCCCATATAGAACAGCCAAAGGCATCCTGGTCGGCCCTCAAGGGAAGGCAGGGGCAGACCATGGGCATTCCCTGCCATCCAAGGAGGCTTCCATACTTGCAGAGCCATCACACAGCGCTCTGGTACTGGGCTCACCCAAGGAATCGTCACGTCCTGCACATGGCTGCTTAGCCTCACTTCCGTATATTGGGCCTTCCGTTCACCATAGGCTGTTCTTCCAGAAGCCAGAAGAATGCAGTTTGCAGATGACATCCACACAGTGAGCTTTCGATTCGGACTTTCCACGTAATGGATTTGCTATCCAAGCAATATTCCATTTTGTGCCACTAGGACGCTTTTTCCACCTTTTATGAAGCCCACACAGTGAGCTTTCGATTCAGACTTTCCACGTAATGGATTTGCTATCCAAGCAATATTCTCTTTATAGGTCTGAACCCGGATGTTCTTGCATGCCTGTGTAGTGTATTGTTTTTTTTAATGTCTTCTTTTTCTTTGACCCTGATTTTGTTTTCCCCAACATATCTCTGTGTCTCACTTGCTTTTTTTGTGAATACTGTTTAATAGTCTTTTTATTTCACTGTCTTTAAGAACTTGTTTGTGTGAGCTGTTTTCTCCCCTGTCCATCTAATTCTATCCATAACATAATTTTTGTAAAAGCTTCTTGGGTAATTTTATGATTTTAGTGTTAAAAGAAAGAAAACAGTTTTTCTACATTAAGAAAGAAAACAGTTTTTCTACATTCTAAGTCAAGTTAGCCTGTCACAGTATGCCTTTATATTACACATAATATGTCTCAAGCAGGAACCTGTGATAGGGTTATCATGAAGGGAGATAGGTGGCCAATCTTTCTCTCAATTAGCTAGACAACGAACACCGGTGTTGAACCCTCATCAGAACATGCTCATTACCTTATCGGCATAGCTCTCTATCAACTATGTTAATGTGCTGCTCATATTGCACTACTTTCCTCCGAAGTCGGAGAGTGTCTACCTGTACGGCGAGGAACCACCAGTCTGCACACCAATAAGCCAGACATGGGACAACGGATACTCACGCAAAACTCAGGTCCTGTATGACATCACACTGATGTTGGACAACAGGATGCCTTCATCCGGCATACAGGACTTCGCGTTGGAGCTCAAGCCAACGAACACAAGCAAGCATATTGCACTACTGTATAATTAGATCATAATTCTCTTCTGTGGCAGTTTCAGGCATTGTAGAAAAGCTAGACCATTTGAGATTAAGATTTACTGTAGACCAAAATAATTACAACTTTCTTCACCTGATTATTTATGCCATAACGTAGATGTGTTACCAGTTGACTTCACGTTACATATGGTGATGTGAAATGAATGTTTTAATGATCATAAATTGCAACTTTTGTTTTTCAGTTTATCCTAAAACTAACAAACGGTGTGGGCATAGATCGTATTTGTGAGTGCAGTGGAGTTTCTCCAGTTGTTAACGCCAGTTTTTCCTTACTTCGCAAAGGTGGTTACATTGGCCTGGTTGGACTTCCAAAACAACCTTTGCATGTAGAAAATGTTTTGCAAGATATTGGTAAGCTATTACTGGTGACTTTTGTAAAATAACATATCATATTTGTTACTTGGAATTGATGTAATCCAATCAGGAAAATCTAAAAGGCATTTTCAGTAAATGTTGAAGTAGCGTTTTCATTGATTATTCTATACAATACTGCTTGTGCACCTGCCTCATTGAGTAGCTACTTGCTCATTCTTATGATTTGTCACATATGATGCCAAATCTCAGCCAATTTTTGTCTTATCACTTGCTGTGCTATCATACAGCAGACAGAAGTGTTAATAGAAGTAATGTCAGGTGACAAAATAGCCATCTGTATGTTGAAAATAGTTAATATATTGTTTGTTCATCAAGAATGATGATGACCATTCATTTCATCCAGTGGGGTTGAAAGTATGGAGTTAATATATTATCACCATCGTAAAGCAAGTTCTCTTACACTGTTTTGTCAAGCCCATGGCTCAGTACACCCGATTTTGAAAGCATTTTTTCAAATTTGTGTTCCTTGGCCTTTGACTGCCCTCCAGTCTACTTATAAGGTAGCAGGTTTGTGTCTCACGTCATCTGGTTCCTATCCTTAGACCCGTTTGTCATGGAAGATCCTACTAGTGGTTCGGCTACCATCATAGCCTTTGGGGTCATTAGAATATGCAAGCCTCTCAGCCACTTTGAGATGGAGACACAACAGGGGGCAATATACAGCTTTGGAATATGCTGCCTACAAGGAAACTAACAGATTTACTTCCCCCTTTCAGAGGAAAACAGTTATAAAAAGACAGTCTGGTGTCTATGTGCTGGCGCAGTGGCCTAGGGGCAGTGAACATACTTCACAATTACCCGACATTCTGAGGCGAGGTTTGGAAATCAGCTGCAGATGGTTTAGAAACGGATCACTTTGCACTGATTTAGATGGCATAGGCATCGGTTGTTCAGAAAGGAGTGGCAAACTATTGAACGTAAAGATTACCTAGAAAATAAAAATAATACTATGGTTGATTGCGACATCCTGTAAAGGACATCAACTAACTTTTTAAAATGTTTTCATGTATGTTTTTTATAAATGTGGTTAAAATGTTCGCTGAAATAATAGAGATGCAGTTATCTAGGTCAGTTACACATATGGAAAAAGTACACAGAAATAATATGCTGAATAATCCAAGTAAACAGAGCATTCCATAATGATGATGATGATGATGAAATCTGTTTTTTAAAATGCATGCAGTAGAGTGTAGACTTGGTTAAGGCCATCAAATGAGCGGACTTCACAGCACATAATGTTATGTAATTCTATATATGCCATAAGTTTTGAGTCAGACTAACCTAGAGGTTGACGTGCTTGCCTGCTGGCCCAGTCATGTCTTCAAATTCCCTTAGAAGCTTTGTTTTATTCTGTTTACATTGACCTGGGCTGTCAGACCTGTCCAACCTAAAATAGATACCAGGAAATTCTCTGGGAAGTACTGGCGACTTAGTGGCCACATCAACCATCAACTTCCAGTTAATCTAAAAATGATAAAGTCGTTTAACTTTCATACACCGATACATTCAAAGCAAACTTCAGAAACAGTAGTTAACTTTTGTGCCTAAAAGTAAAATTACTTTCTGATAAAAACCATCACCCTGATTAACAATAATTTGTCTTCTTCTAGTCTTCAAGGCCTTGACGCTAAAGACAGTCCATGGCAGACTCATCTTCCACACCTGGGAGGAGATCGAGAAGCTGGTTGTGGATGGCAAAATTGACGTAAAGGTTGTCATATCTCACAGGTTTCCAATGTCCAAATTTGAGGAAGCCTTTGAAACTCTCTTCTCGGGGCAAGCTTGTAAAATTCTTTTGGATCCATCAAAATAATTAGACTTAATTGCACAACATACTGGAGGAGAGGAAAGTCTAGCTCATTAAAACCAAAGTATGTTTGGGTTTGTTCATTCTAGCTCATTAAAACCAAAGTATGTTTGGGTTTGTTCATGTCAATGTGATAAATGTGATAATGTTGTATCTGAAGTCTTTATGTCAATTCATTTCTTGCTGTGCTGTTTATAGAAATCTATTGCATTTCATTTTTGCTGTCATTTTGAATGTTGGGTACTTGATAAAGATGTATTTGGTTTATAGTCAGATTTTATTTTGATTGTTGTGTTCAAAAGATTAGTCTGACATCCAGGTTTATATTTCAGAGTAAGTTTATCTACGTGCATTGGGTTTCTGTTTTTTTTAATTCCATGTGGTTTCAAGTGGTCATTTTTATATTCCATCTGGTGTAAAGTGGGACACGTTTCATATTCAGCCATTTATATTTTGTTTCACGATTATGTTGTAATTCCTTATGTGTATTTGGGGAATGCTTATTTGTTGTTGATTATCCCTATGACATAGCATGCACATTTGTTTATGCTGCAAAAATGTTAACCAGAGCTTATCCAAATCTGACAGCAGTTGTGTCCAAGCTGTGTGCATATGTTGTGTAAATTTGAGCATTCCATATTCCTGGGTGTATTTAGGTTTTGCTGTTGGTTACCAGTTGTTTCATAGATCATTATGTTTTTCATTAGGAGTTCCAAAATTGAAAGACTGAAGGAGCCCTTGCTGCAGATAAAAAACATGCTGAAACCTACATGTTTTAAATAAACTATTTCATATAATCTGGTATTGACAGTTACATTTTACAAGTCTTTCAGAAGTTTAAAACCTCAGTGATTATTTCTCATGAAGTCTGAGATAACTATGGTGGGTTTGCCATGGCATACAGTTTAAAAACTGCTGCTGTAAACTACAGTAAATGATACAATTTATTTTTGTATTTGTGTTTATCATAGTATCCTTTCATAAGACATTTAATCTTACCAGTCATGTTTAAAAAGATAAGATCTGAAATAAATGATGGGTAAAGAATACTGAATGTCTTTTCTAATTCTATCTTTATGTGTGCACATACAGATTACTTAACTAGAATAACTAATTAAGAAATATCATTGCCTGTACATCTCTCAGCAGTATATATGGTAAATCCGAGGTTTCTGTGTCTACCTTTGGCTCAGGCTGACCAGGTTTATCTCACTATGTTGGCTGTTTGAATCAGGGGTAGCTGGTCGTCTAGCCTGCTTGGACAAGGGTGGAAAACTGGGAGGGCCTGTGTATATGTCGCACATAATAAATACTCAGCAGTTGGAAATCAGAATTGAGCAGGTTGCTTCACGAGAAACATCGGGAACCCCCCCCCCCTTCATTCACATTTTTAGAGGCTTGAATGTGTAGATGAATGGATGGCCAATCTTTTCCTCCTGTAGCAAGTGTCGATAGCTTGCTTGCTTTCTTGCGTTTGCTGGCTGTGAATTCCAGCGTGAAGTCCTGTATGTCGGATGACATCCTGTTGTCCAACATCAGTGTGATGTCATACTGGACTGAGTTTGCGTGAGTATCCATTGTGCCATGTCTGGCTTATTGGTGTGCAGACTGGTTCCTCGCCGTGCAGGCAGATGCTCTCCGACTTCTGAAGAATCAGTGATCCTACAGCGTTAGCCAGGACCCTGAAGGGACCTGTTGCCTAGGACGCATGACTAGGATGTGTTAGTAGGTCTTGGCCAGTATAAAACCTGACCCTGGTGCCTTGGAAACACCTCTGCATCCCGTGTCGAGAGCTGACATAAAACCTTTGGTCATGCCATTGTCACATCCTAACCCTTAGACCAACGCATCCACTAAATTAGAAAAGTTATACACACATCTGGGTCCTTGCTGGTGCTAGGGAGTTTATGCCTTGTGTGATCTATGGGTGGAGACAGAGCACTTATGGAGAGATATCCATGAGCAATGAATGTGATCATGTACAGAACAAACCAAACTGTCAGCAGTGCATCTAAATTGTTGGTCAGACTATCAAATCAAATTATTTGCTCCTGTGTGAAATGATGGAATCTAAGACTAGTTTTGCCGTGGTTAGTTGGTGCAGTTTATAAATAAACATACATGATTTGTTTGGTGCTCATGTTGATGGCCGCCCTTAGATGTAAAAGAAAAAAGCAGAGACTAGACAACCCACTTGTCAACATAAAAATTGAAAGGTATAGTTACCAACTGGGATATTTCTGGTTAGTTGGTAGTAAAGTAACACACTCATTCCTAGCATACTTGTTAGTATTCCACGTGGGTTGTGCAAAATTTGGGTGCTGTTAACCTCCTTCATGGGGGATTACTAAAACTCTTGTGCAGTGTGCATGGAGAGAGAGGTCTTTGTCGGTTTGGTAGCTTATTCTGTGGTATCAGTATGTCTACATACATCTCATGCATGTAAATAAAATGAAACGGTATATAGCACATGATTTGTCATGATCTAGAGTTACACAGAGCGAGCGAGAGGAAAACACAAGATACCACTGATGTTTAAAATCAAAGGATAGCGCAATAAAATAGGAATACATAATAACATGAATGAGAATACATAGAAGAGGTATATGGTGATAAGAGACCACGTGCAAACATTCATGACAGTGAAGGTTTGTCAATATTTGTTTTCGAAAGTGATGATGCACTACATTACATGAGGAAAGGCATTTAGACAAAACACTATATTAGAAGAAATTGAGACCTTGGAAGACTTTGGGAACGGAAATAATTTTTACTTGAAAACTATACTAGTAGGTACAGTCCTAATGACCTAGTAAAATCCACATTTATAGCTCTGTCAAAGAAACCATGTGCTTTGGAATGTGAATATCATCACACATTGAGTATTACGAGTCATATGTCAAAGTTACTACTGTGAGTAGTTTTTAGAAGAATAAAAAAGATACAAAAAATTATTGAAGAGCAATGTAGATTTCTAAAGGTAAAGGACACAAACAAAGCAATAGACTGAAAGTCTCAGGAAACTATTAGAAATTGCTATAGAAGTAAAATCTTATTTGTATTTATGCTTCACTGACTACACAAAAGCATTTGACGAGGAAATAATGAAACCACCAGAACAACAAACCTTCCTCTTCTGCGTTCATCGGGAGTTTTTTTTCCGGATGTGATTGCGTTGTGCCTGGAACAACAAACCATTGGGGGAAAAGATCTGCGAACAATAAAGAATATATGTTGGCAGCAAACAGCAGCTGTAAGAACAAGTAACCATTTAGAGGAACATTTCAGTGCATTAAAAAAGGGTGCCGGACATCGATATACTGTCCCCTGATTTGTTTTCATTATTCAGTGAGCATATAGTGAGATCTAAACATAATATGCCCGTCTAATGCCCATATAATGATCTAAACATAATATGACCGTCTATTGCCCATATAATGAGATCTTAACATAATAATTCCCATATGATATCTAAACATAATAAGACCGTCTAGTGCCCATATAATGAGATCTACAAATAAAATGCTCTTCTATTGCCCATATAATGAGATTTTAACATAATAAGCCCGTCTAATGCCCATATGCCGGCTTCATGGCTTAGAGGTTATGACTTTTCTCCGTAATCTCGTACACTCTCGTCGGTAACGTGATGACGGTGAGAATCAGCAGTGGTTCGAATCGCATCGGCCGCTCAGAAAGCAATGGCAAACTAATGAACGTAAACTTGCCAAGACATCAACAACAGCAGTAAAATGCTGATGTTGACAGCGATGTCCTCCTGTAAAAAGGATATGCACACACAATTTTTTAAAATACCCATAGCGTACTGGTCGGAAAAATAATACTGCGTCTACTGGAGAATGAACCCAGAGCATGGTCTGGGTTTTCAAGTTCACTAACCACTATCGCACCGCCTACATGGCGAAGATACTACGGACGCGATTTGTAATTCCGTATACCTGGGTTCGAACCACAGAGGTGCTGGGTGTTTTTTTTTTTTCGAAAAAGATATAGGTGCCGGTCGTTCAGAAAGCAATGGCAAACTTCTGAACGTAAAACTTGCCCAGGAATCACGAACAGCAAAAATGCTGGGGTTGACTGTTACGTCCTGTGAAGGACATGCAACTACATTTTTAAAACCACTATCGCCCTGTGACCTTTTTTTTAACACACAAACACGAGGAGAAGATCATTAGAGACACATTAATCATATAGAGGGGAAAGGGGGGGGGGAGGCAAGGAACAGTTGCAAGACAAAATGTAGTCTGTGTAAAATGGTTGGCGGCATATTATGCCCCATTGCTCTCTCTCTCTCTCTCTCTCTCTCTCTCTCTCTCTCTCTCTCTCTCTCTCTCTCTCTCTCTCTCTCTCTCTCACGGAACAAACTAATCTCGCATTGACAGACCTGATAAAGATCTTCCCTGTGACATTTCCCACTCTCGCCGCCTTCTATTGTCCATCCTGTATATTTTAAGTGTGTTTTGTTTATTGTTGCGTCGCGAAATATGTCCCGGATATTAGAGCTTGCGATCTTTACGAGTTGAGTAGTACGGGGACTTTTATTCTTATCCTCACATTATGGCAACGTGACTTGTGTAATTAGATGGCTCCCTAGCGAGGGTGGATTATCTTAGCCGGTCGAGTGAAAAGTAAAAGATCACAGCTAGAAATCTAAGCACACTTTGTGTTGCAAATGAAACTGTTGATTTAACTAATTCAGTGCCATGGGATGTTTAATCGTCTTAAACGACTTCCCGTACCTACCACGGGCTTATATCAGTGGCGTCACTGGGGTTGGTGTCACCCAGTGCGGTAAACTCTTGGTGTCACCCCTCTAGACTTTCACCATGGTCTTCTTCCGAGTGTTCCTGTACCATATATAATCGCATATAGTAATGTTTGTAAAATAAGTCAAAAAGTTAATAAGGACATAAGAAAGAAAACAAATTGAACAATATAACTTCAATACTTCAGGTAAAACATAAATAAAGAACTTCGACAAACTCGGACAAAGTTAAATTTTTGTTATTTAACATTAAAATTTCTGTTATTTAAAATTAAAAGTTTCCCATCCTGGTCTTCAAAGCTGCCAACCTGTCAATCACATCATCAAAATCAATATCTTTCACCATATCACTTTCAATTGATAATATAGCCAGATCAGAAAGTCTTGACTGTCCCATGGTTGATCGCAAATAGTTCTTTATAAGTTTCAGTTTTGAAAAGCTCCTCTCACATGAAGCCACAGACACACAGATCGTAAGAAATAGTTGTAGGCTTAGTGAGAGTATTGGGAGAGATTCAAGGAAATCCCAGTCAACTATGAATATTAAAAAAATATTGACCAGTCTTTGGCTTTGTGGATATCAATATCTGCTGCCTTCAGGTGTCTTCTCAGCCTTGGTATTTCTTTTAAAAGCTCTACTTCGGATAGCTTATCATAGAAAGTGGTCAATTTTGGAACTGACACCAGCAACTCTTCTTCAGTTGCTGATAGAAGACTCTTGGCTTGAACAGCCTCAAACATATTTGCTACTTCCTTGATCGCTGTTGATCTGGTCTGGAGTTCAGAATGAAAACGATCAATACACTCCAGCATCGCCCTATTGTTTTCTTCTTGCATAGTGAGTCCAGCATCTGAAGCATCTCTGAGTTGTTCCCCTGCCATTCTCTTCTTGAACCTTAATCTTCTCTCTACTGTTATTCCAAATTGGTCTGCTTTTAAAAGTGCCTGTTCAATTGCATGCTCCACTAAGTGACTGCGCTTCTCCTGCAGAAAAAGTCTTAATGCCTCTAACTTGGTCACTACTTTGTCAAGAGTTAAGCCTTTAGTCTGCAGATACTGCTGTGTCAAATTAACCTTCCTCAAGTACAGCAGCCCAAAAGTAAAGGTAGCACAGAAACGTGAAACCACAGACAGCAGGTAAAAGACCTTGTGCTGCACCTCTTGTTTCCACATTTTCACGAGGATCACATAGAGCTTCAATCGCCGCCACACATTCATCAAACTTATCCCTCACCGGTTTAACAGCAGCATGATGTGCACTCCAGCGTGTTGTTGATAGCCTTTTAATCGACATTGCAGTGTGTTCAATTAAAACATCCCATCGATGGGTGGAAGCAGCAAAGAAGGAATACATTCTCTCAAGAGTTCCAAAAAATGTTACACATAAAGCATTTTCAGCAAAAGAGTGTTGACCACACAAGTTAAGCGAATGGTCCACGCATCCGTTAAAAAACATAAAAAACGAACCTGTAAACAACGTCTGTCATTTTCTGCAACCACGTGACTCCACACGTCATTAATTGGCGCGTTTGCAAATGACCCACGATTCTACTCCGACTCCGAGGCTCCGAGCAGCTCTGAGCTCTGAGTCTTATTCATTTAAGCACCAGACGCTCTGCATGGTGGCACCCTGTGCCTGCTCATGTACTTAACAATGAACGGTTATGAAACCCGAATGTCTGCTTTGTCAAATTTGCAATTTTTTTTATTTTGGTGTCACCCCTTGATGGTGTCACCCGGTGCGGCCCGCACCCCCCGCACCCCCTAGTGACGCCCCTGGCGTATATACACTAGTTTTCCTTGTGCAACTCTCTTTAATTTGATATATAATACACCATGTCTGATACAATAAAACAATATTATTATTAATATTAACAACTTTTAAGTCATAACTGTGACACACTCCTACTTCCCATTTCTCGCCATCCATTTTTTGTTGGGTCGCAACCTACTTTTTTTTGAAGGGGAGGGGGGAGGAAAAAAAAAAAACTAAATATGTTAAAGCCAATCAATACTAGAAGAAGATGCCAAACAAATTTTAATGTCTCTTTCACTCACACGTCACACGAAACTGATTGTAGTGAAGACTATCAGTGACACCGGTCGAAAATGTGCATGGGGAGCACTGGGCGGAGACAAGGCAAAATATCGCCCAATCCATATAACCCTCGGCAAAGAACTAGACACCCAAGGTGAAGTTTGCCATGCGTGGAAGTACACTTGATCTTTTAGCGAGGCGCTGTGGTCATCTGGAAGTTACAGATTCGAATCTGGTGTCCAATAGCTTTCGATGTTTGCCAGTTTTAGTGCGGCCTCTTATCTTATCCTTTCTGACTATGAGTGCTAATTAATTTATGCGAACTTATTTCTCGCGCTATTTCAATTGTCTCAGAGGTTACTCAGCTATGACTACTTGTGTGTATTATTCAACTGGACAGCGTGTGAAAATAAACGCAAATAATTAAACATGCAGCACCCTTTTTTTTTAAAGACCTGATCGCAACTGAATGATCAGTGCCGTAGAAGAATGTAGAATAGACATGGTCATCAGGCTGCTGAACAAAATGTATAACACTGAAGATATGCATTCTGTTACAGTGCGACAGGGATGTGTGATGTCTCCAGATCGAGTTTACCGATATAGTACACATACTGTGAAAAATTTTTACGAAATGAAATGAATTGCCATCGGATGCCATTACATCAATAATATAAACTATTCAGACGGTACAGAATCGATTGCAGACAATGAGCAGGACCTGTATCATTTAATAGATACGGTTATTGATTTATTGTATACAGTTTATATTCAGGGTTAGAATTAAATTGCTGGAAAACAGAAATTATGGTAATCTTCAAAAATAATAAAGTAACAAGCCAATTTCCAGGTTAATGGGAACATTCTTAACCAGGTGAATTGGTAGAACTATCTCCTAACAGAATCATAACATCTGACTAAAGATGCCTGGCAGAGATCTGAACAAGAATCGTCATGAGTGACACAGGTAATCTTATGCAAGATGGAAAACACTCACAGATTGGCCAATAAAATTATGTCAGTTGCAGTGAGAAAGGGCGTGTTGATTTGCTATGTAAAGCCTACACTGTTCTATGGACGTGAAACACGTATAGTGTGCAGACAAGCTGCGAAACATCTATTACCATCTAAATGTGGGGTCTGGGAAAATTACAGAGCAGGGGAATGCCATGCTATGATACAGAGAGGCGGTCGCATCAGGCGGCACCGTAAGGGGGCGGCATTTTAAAAGAAAAAAACAAAACATGAAAAGGGCGGAATTTCGAAGACTTGCACCATATTGAGAAAATCTGCCACCCGGTACTGTTGAAAAGACTCCCATGGGTGGACAGAAAAATAACAATTCCTTCAAGAAACAAATAAAAATAATTAATTAATTAGTGAAATTAAACGTAGACCATCAAGATATTTTGGGCAAGTTATGAGAAGAAATGAACTGGAGAAATTAGTGCCAAGTGGCAAGATTGATACGAAAAGAGCAAGGAAATGGCAAAGAAGCAAATAATAATCAATATTAATTATTATTATCTGGTTGGTTTGGCCACGATTTGATCTGGACTCTGGTGATCGTGTGAGACGGCGAACCATGACCGCCCACACTTACCGATACGGCACATGATGATTGTGAATTGGCATTCGATGGATAATGCGGTCAGTGTCAAGCCGGTCGCTTTTACTTACGCAACATTTAATGACACCCTTTTTAGGTTGGGTCGACCTGACAGACCAGGTCAATTTAAAACATCCTGGATGCGATTTCGTATACATGTCTATCAGGACGGCGGCGGGCAAGCCACGCCACTGGGCCTCCAAGATCATATAATACACTTAAAACCAAAATAAATACGAGTGTGTTCGCTGGTAACAGAGAAAGCTAATACACGCAATAATCAATCCAGCGTACTAGAAGTAGTATAGTATGTCCACATTTGTTTGCCTTCATTCACGATCAATTATTTTGAAAACTGTCTGTTGCATCGTTATGAAATTTTTCCAGCCGTCTTATATTTACCCCCACCAAAGGAATATGTCTTTGATAGGTCCAAAAACAACTTAAATCATTGAAAGCAGCAACATTCCTTTGATGTTTTGCTGAACAACTAGTGATTTCTTGTTAACAAAGTTATTTTTACGGTAATGGGAGACCTGCAAATTCTGATGACACGCAATGGCATATCCGGATTCGTATGGGAGTGGGTGCAATGAAAGAACTAGCTTAAAATCGACAGGGTCGGCTACATTGCACCGGATTTTTATCCCATATGGCTCAGTTTCTTTCCGCAGCGCGGAAAGCATCGCACAAAGCACGAACTCCGAAGCTCCAGCGACGACCCTCGGGAGTCTCCGAAAAAAATGCACTTGTGAAATGAAGGACGCGGCCCGGAATTGAACATACAACCTTCGGAGCCCAAGTCAGATGGCTTGACCACTTCACCACGGAGAATCCCGAGAGGGGTGCAATATGTAATATTAGTAAAGACAGAGAATTTACAGAGGCACGGGGTAAATAATTTGTAAATTAACAGGAAAGTAGAAGGAATATATTTCTTACTTTATTTTTCATTTCCTTCTTGTTGCTTCAGCTGATGCTGATGCTGTAATGTTTAGGGCCTGCAATTCGTCTGAATAGTTGGAGCAAAATATCCCAGTAAGTGTGTACGTAGATTAAGGTCTGCGATCTGCTCAGACCTTAATCTGTGACGGACGATTCCAGTAGGTTGATGATTGCTCTCGGTTGCATAAAATTAAATCCATCCTTTCCCCAATAGTCCTCTTCCTCTTTCAACACATGGTCCTGACGTTTTTTCCAGTAACTTTTATCAATATTTAATAGCGCGGACAGACAGACAGACAGGCAGACAGACAGACAGACAGACAGACAGACAGACAGACAGACAGAAAGGTAGGTAGGTAGGTAGGTAGGTAGGCAGAAAGGTAGGTGGGTGGGTAGGTGGGTGCATGGGTGGCTGGCTGGCTGGCTGGCTGACTGGGTGGGCGGGTGGGTCGGTCGGCGGGTCGGTCGGTGGGCTGGTCGGTGGGCCGGTCGGTCGGTCGGTCGGTCGGTGGGTGGGTGGGTGGGTCAGCCGGCAGGCAGGCAGGTAGGCAGGCAGGCAGACAGACAGACAGACAGATAGATTAGACAGATAGATAGATAGATAGATAGATAGATAGATAGATAGATAGATAGATAAATATCGGTAGGTCGGTCGATCGGTGGGTGGGTGGGTCGGCCGGCAGGCAGGCAGGCAGGCAGGCAGACAGACAGATAGATTAGATAGATAGATAGATAGATAGATAGATAGAAAGATCGATCGATCGATCGATCGATCGATCGATAGATAGATAGATAGATAGATAGACAGATAGATATATAGATAGATAGATAGATAGATAGATAGATAGATATCGGTGGGTCGGTCGGTCGGCAGGCAGGCAGGTAGGTAGGTAGGTAGGTAGATTAGATAGATAGATAGATAGATAGATAGATAGATAGATAGATAGATAGATAGATAGATAGATAGATAGATAGATAGATAGATATCGGTAGGTCGGTCGCCGTGTGGCCGGCCGGTCGGCCGGCAGGCAGGCAGACAGGCAGGCAGACAGATAGATTAGATAGATAGATAGATAAATAGATAGATAGATAGATAGATAGATAGATAGATAGATAGATATCGGTAGGTCGGTCGGTCGGTCGGCCGGCCGGCAGGTGGGTAGGTAGATTAGATAAATAGATAGATAGATAGATAGATAGATAGATAGATAGATAGATAGATAGATGGATGGATGGATGGATGGATGGATGGATGGATAGATAGATCCCCGCCAGGAGCCGGGCCGAGCCAGCTAGTTTATTTATATAATCACGTTTCATGAAAGAACCCACAGTTTGACGACACCTCTGAACTACGCAATATAAATTCCCTCAGTCTGCCAACAGCGAAAACCGCGCAGTAATACTCTTAAAATGATGGAATGAATGCAGGGGACATAAAATATATACCGCATATAAACAAACATTGAAATCTGCTGTACAATCTCCAGAACAAAATTTTTTTTGTTGGGTGGACATAATTATAAGGTTATATGCTAAATCTCATCATTTTCCCTCATTTGGTTACTGAGATATTGAATTTTATATTGAGGCAATAAAAAAAAACAACACACACACACTATAGTATCTGTATTAACTACTTTTGAATTCAAAGCGGTCGATCGTCAACAACACATTCCTGATTCCGCTTTATCTCTGGCTACGCGTTAACGACACCTTGGGTTAATTGAGGGTCACAGATGACACGTGAACTACGAGAAGTTCAAGATGAAACTGACAAGATATGTCAATAGAAGTTGTCATGTGGTCATATGGGGAAGCAACGTCGAGTAAGACGTTTCACAAAACTAGACTAGATCTAGTCATGTAGACCAAAGACGCTTCCCATCGCTAAATCAAAATGGCGCCACAACTCATTAGTCAACCACAAGGGTTCAGGAACCACATAGGGCGGCTATTGCCCAATAGACGACCCTTCAAGAAACAGTTTGAATCTCCGTAGGATTAAACATGTCTTCTTCTCTTCTTCTTTTGTTCGCTTGAAATTTGTCTACAACCTATAGCTGCAATGTTGTCTCTTGTTTTAGTTCACCCAGACTGCCAGAGTAACTGCCAGAGAACACTGAATACAACAATAAGAAAGAGACAAACAGTTTTCTTTGGTCATGTGTTGAGAAGAGAGGCATTGGAGAACATTGTGACGACTGGAAAGATCGAGGGGAAGAGAGGCAGAGGCAGACCAAGAGAAATGATGCTGGACGGATTGAGACGGTGGCATGGAGGAATATCATCAGCAGAGTTGATCCAGAACTCCAAAGACCGAGATCTGTGGAGAGCCATGAACACCTACGTCAGCTGGCAGGGCACTTGATTATAATGATGAATGGCCCATAGAGTTTATCGTCCACTGTCGTTTCTCTAGACCAGAAGGTTTGGCTAGATATGTGGTATTTTGGAAAGTCTTGAAGTATGTGATCTGCCGTCTGCGGGGCCAATCCACACGTGCACGTGGCTGAACTAAACATGTTGATCCCATGAGTGTAGAGGTCTTGCTTTAGTATGTATTGTAGGTTAAGTTGTTCTAGTGCAGAACTCATGTCTAATAAATGCCCACGAAAACGATCGAATAAAATAGTTTTTATTTGACAGTCAAATATGAAAAAAAAAAATGCAACCCCCATAAAGGTCTCTGCTGGTCGCCAATCGTTGACCGGATAAAGGGGATGGGGGTGCTGGTGGGGAGGCACAGCTATAAATCTGCTGCCCTATATAGTTAGTTGCTTGTCTTTTTTTTTACAGGACGTCGCAATCACCCTAGCATTCTTTGACAGTTTATGACTTCCTACGAGTTTTACGTTGTGTAGTTTGCCATTGCGTTCAAAACAACAGAAACTCATACCATTGTGAAAATCTGCCTCCAAATCGCCTGTTGCTGACTTCGAAGCTGTTATGTCAAACTGCTTTCACTATTCCTAAGCCATAGGCGCCGGCCCTCTGACCAAGACTGTGGAAGTAATTATGTCAAACATTGTACCGTCTATGTAGGCGTCAGTGGCTTAGTACATAGTGGGTATGTAGGCGTCAGTGATTGGTGAAAGTTTAGTTTAGTTTAGTCGTTGGATCAACATCGCGGCACACTGTTGAACTCATAAGTGCTCCGTTTTCCTCCTAACTCAAACCTGAGTCTGGAGAAACTCAGCTCAATGCACAAATTCCGTTGCATCGGCGAGGATCCTGAAATACTTTGGGTAGATTTTTAACTCGAAATGTTGCCCGGGCAGCGCCGTTAGGCTACTCTTTTTCAATTTCCAACTGCCAAGGGATCTTTTACGTGCGCAACAACACACACGGGCGTCCGATCTCACTACCCAGAAACCAGGGGAAATTTTATTACTGGAAGTCCAGGTGGATTTTTTTAAGTAAATCCTGGTCCTCACCGGAGCGTGAACCCGGGACCTCCAGCACTCGAGGCGGACACCATACCTCGAGACCAAGCTGTTTCATAATTATCCGGCATACCAGGGTTCGGAATTATTTGGAAAATTTTGGGAGCACATTGCTTTGTGTTGATGTTGATGGTAAAATCGTCGGTCGTTCAGAAAGTAATGGCAAACCGCTGAAGCTAAAATTGCTTAGCAAATTACAAACAGCCAATAAATGTTGGGATGATTGCGCGCTCTCTCTCTCTCTCTCTCTCTCTCTCTCTCTCTCTCTCTCTCTCTCTCTCTCTCTCTCTCTCTCTCTCTCTCTCTCTCTCTCTCTCTCTCTCTCACACACACACACGCACGCACGCGCGCGCACACACACACACACACACCCTAGACTGGGACAGAAGTCCTCAACAAATCATTTCACACAGATCTATCCTTAACTATCCCATGCAGCTCCGATCATGGCCTCCCCATATTAATCATGTCTGCCTCTTCTTCTCTTCTCCGTGTGCTTGCTTGCTTGTGTTCGCTGGCTGTGAACTCCAGCATGAAGTCCTGTATGTCGGACGAAGACATCCTGTTGTCCAACATCAGTGTGATGTCATACAGGACCTGCGGTTTGCGTGAGTATCTGTTGTCCCATATCTGGCTTACTGGTGTGCAGACTGGTGGTTTCTCGCCGTGTCTGAAGAATCGGCGATCCTACTGCGTTAGCCGGAACCCCGAAGGGACCTGTTGCCCAGGACGTACAACTAGGACGTGTTAGTAGGTCTTGGCCAGTATAGAACCTGGCAATGGTGCCTTGGAAACACCTCTCCGTCCCTCTTCTCCGTGTGTTTTCGGGACTTCACTTTTCTCAGTGTGTGTCCTGTCCAGCGCCAGTGACTTGTCTTCACCTATTCATTCACTGACGTTTGCCCAGTTCTTTCCAAGATCTCCTCACTCGTTATTCTGTCATACCATTTTATTCATTATATTTTGGCAGTTACCAATTAATGAATGTTTGTGGTTTATTTGTTTTCTTTTCAATCGCTCTCCGTGTTTCTGATCCACCCAGTAGCCCGCAATTAACGTTAGAATTGAATATTCTAAGTTTGGTGTTAAGATTGTTAGTTAGTTGCATATCCTTTACAGGACGTCGCAGCCAAACCCAGCATATTTTTAGCTGTTTGAGATGAATTAGCAAGTTTACGTTCAGTAGTTTGCCGTTGTTTTCTGAACGACTGGCACCCATACCACTTTATAACAAAATAACTAACGCAAGGTTGGTCTGCTGCCAAATCGCATGCAGATGTGTTTCGAACGCGGTATTAGGGATTACGAACTGTGTCCTTAACGCGTTCACCACGGAGCCGGCAATTTCTGTTGGCTTTCACAAATTGCATAGTTTTATAACAACTCATCTTGTCTTTTGTATTCTTAGTTTGATCGTTATCCGCCCCCCCCCCCCACCCACCTCCCACAGTCTACATTGACACCCTGCGGCCGATGGCATCGCCCCGTAAAAGGACATACAACTAACTGTTTAACACGGACCTGTGTCGGAAACGTCACCACGTTTGTGGAGAAACAATGCTAGATCACGGTGTGCTGTTGGACTAGATAACGTAATGTAATGAATATGAGATTATACCCTGACCGAACCAACCAGCCAAGTATTGTGACCGGAGTTCTACCCACAGACGTCACACGACATTGTAGAGGGTAAACAATGATGTCAGTACTGTGTTCCGCAGGATTAAATCATAAGATACGCGCGCTCGCACACACACATTTTTTCCCACCATCAGCAGAAATCTAGCTGAGATCTTATATTCGCGATCCAGGGTACGAACAGCGTGCCGTTTCTTATACTGTTGCTGCTTCTTCTTCTTTCGCTTCTTCTATTTCTTCGTGATTGGTTGGATATTGTAGCAAAGGTTTACTACACGACTGGGTAGCCAATCTCACGTCAAACCTCCTTAGTCACATGGTAGGTTACAGTGTTACAGTTCTTTGCAAATATTTACAAATGTATCCAGATCGACATGGGATAAAGTGGGTACTAGAAAATGTTTCGAGAAATAAAGGTCGGCGTGATATTCACCACACAACCTACAGAGTGCCCGCGTGTCTATAAAATGGATCTAGGACATATACCAAGTGCGCCTCAAGACTCATAAAAGAGTCCTTTACTTCAAAGAAATAAGAACAGAGGGTAGAGTGCATGAATTAAAAAAGAGGATGATGCGTAATAAGTCTAATAAAACCGTCATACATATAGGTAATTTAGAATGAACAGTTTCACGATACACAGCTTATCTTTTACTGTTCACTAAACAACAGAGACAGTAAAAATAGTTGTTATAACCCGCTTCGTTAGACTCAACGCATAAATACAGTAAGTACTTCGATACATCTTAGGGCAGCCGTGGTAGCGTGGTGGCAAACTTACCACCCGGCCCCGTGGTCATATCTTTGAATTATTATCGAGGCAACTTTTCAAAATTGAGCTTTACACGGCGACACAGCCTAAAATGGGTACTAGAATATGCATTGGGAAGGAAAAGCGACCGGTGTTATACTGACTATATCACCCTGGAGTGCCGTTTAGTTTATTACAATATTAAGCTAATACCATATGTCCAATACGCTTCAAGACATGTACAAAAGAACAGTCTTTTTTATTTATCTAACCATAGTTTGCAATGAGGGATCATTTACTGTAAGACTGGGAGTGTTCGTACAATGATGCGCGCGCACACACACACACACACCACACACACACACACACACACACACACACACATATATATATATATATATATATATATATATATATATATATATATATATATATATATATATTATATATATATATATATATATATATATAATGATGCACATATACATGCATATATAAGGAGACACAATTGGGATAATTGTTACACAGCTGCATTGAAATATTCAGCAGAGCTTCT
The DNA here is from genome assembly GCA_014155875.1 of Cepaea nemoralis. Taxonomy (NCBI): domain Eukaryota; kingdom Metazoa; phylum Mollusca; class Gastropoda; order Stylommatophora; family Helicidae; genus Cepaea; species Cepaea nemoralis. The sequence continues at coordinate 151,492 of JACEFZ010016980.1, read as the reverse complement.
CACTTGCTAATTATGAGTTTACCAACATCATAAAAATCACAAATCCACATGCAGTTAAGACAGCAAGGATGATTGATAAGCTGTAAGTATGAGTGTGTCTTAACAATATTCATCCCGGCTGCTTTCATGGCTGCTCATATATCGAAACTGTAAGACAAAAATAGTGTGGTGGGGTTAGGTACAAGAGTACCACAAAGTCAAGTTACTTTACTATTGAAGAATCTACATGAGTTGCACCTTGCAGTCTTCACAGACCAAAGTAAGTGGAGTGGAATTTGGCCAAAATTCCATCTCACAATGCTTGGGTAGAGCTTCAGAGAACATGTGGTGCCCAAACGACATGTTCCCTCTCTCGGCCTTGCCTTGTTTGATCCAGAGGAATGGATAACGAGTACGTCTGGAACAAGGTAGGCTGCAGACGCTGGCGGCTCAGCGTCAAACCTCCGAGACCTCGTCCCCACGAGCAGGAGGCGAGCGGTGGCCAGACCCTAAACCGTTGGGACTTGACTTAGAGGCGTTCAGCCAAATCCCGCAGGTAAGGGCCGTATACGCGCCCGAACCACTGGGCACTATATATATCCCGCTCTCTCTACATATCACTCTCCACCCCCCCTCTCTCTCTTTCTCTCTCTCCCTCTCCCTCTCTCTCTATATCCCTCTCCCCCTCTCTCTATATCTCTCTCCCTCTCTCTCTCTCTCTCTCTCTCTCTCTTTCTATATATATATATATATATATATATATATATATATATATATATATATATATATATATATATATATATATATATATATCCCTCTCCTCTCTCTCTCTCTCTCTCTCTCTCTCTCTCTCTATATATATATATATATATATATATATATATATATATATATATATATATATATATATATATATATATATATAATTTCAACAGCAACTTGAGGACGCTTTCAATGATACATCAGAAAATTGTATAGTAAATGATCTCATCTCATCTCATCATGTTCCTCTTGTACCTTGCGGTGTCGAGGTGAAGTATAAACTTCGTGAGAGTGCCCGGTTATGGGCTTCGTATATCGACATTCCCATGGATTCTGTTATTCCCTCAGTCCAACGTTTACGTGGTCGGCCTCTTCCTCTGTTTCCATCTGGTCTGTACATCATTGCTTGTTGTGGCATGCTGTTGACTGGTAGCCTACTTGCATGGCCAAACCATTTGACTTGCTGCTTTCTAATAAAATCTAGAGCAGCTTTAACCCCTACTTTAGTCCTGATTTCTTCATTTCTGATCTTATCTCTTCTTGATACGTTGAGTATTCTTCTCAGAAACCTCATTTCTGTTGTTGTGATTTTTCTTTTCTCTTTTTCTGTCATTGTCCAGGTTTGGCATTGGTAGCAGAGAGTTGGTAGGAAGATTGTGTTGTAAAGTGCTTTCTTAGTAGTTATTGATACATGTTTGTTCTTTAGTATTGGTGCCATTTGTCCAATGAGTTGATTTGCCTTATTGCACCTATTTTCGATCTCGTCTTCTGATCTGCCATTTGATGATATTATACTTCCTAGGTACTTGAAGCTCTTTACTTGTTTCAAGGGATGTTCGTTTAGGTGAATTGTTGCTGTTTGTTCTTCTTTAGTTATAGTCATTACCTCTGTTTTGCTTGTGCTAATTTTCATGTTATGTTCCCTACACATTTCGTTTAGACTATTCATGTGGTCTTGTAATTCAGCTTCTGATTTTGCTATTAGTGTTTGGTCGTCCGCAAACAGGAGTTCTCTAATGGTTAGAGAATAGTAAATAGTATGGAGTAAACTTAAGGAAACTATTTATAAAACAGCGGTAGGGGTTTACGGCACTGTGGATCATAAGAGGCAGGACTGGTTTGCGGCAAACAGCCAGATACTGCAGCCCTTGATTGATAAAAAGAAGATAGCTCTCTTAAGAAACAAGGAAAGACCAACGCGTAACACTCTGAGTGAGCTGAAGCAAGCGAGGAAGGATGTACAAAAGGCTGCCAGGCAGTGTGCGAATGACCATTGGATCAAGTTATGTGAGTCCATTCAAATCGCAAGTGATAAGGGAAACATCAGAAGCATGTATGAAGGGATAAAGAAAGCCTGTGGTCCAATGATCAAAAGAAGTGCACCGCTGAAAACCTTGACTGGAGAAATCATCACTGATAAGAAACAGCAGATGGATAGATGGGTCGAGCACTATTTAGAGCTTTACTCAAGTGAGACCAAGCTGGCGGATGATGCCCTCAACGCCATAGAGGCCCTGCCAACTCTTGACCACCTGGACACACTTCCCACCATAACAGAAGTTAAGTGTGCTATAAATGAACTTGCATCTGCCAAGGCTCCAGGTAAGGATGGGATTCCAATAGAGGTGATCAGGAGTGGGCAAGACATCCTCGCTCTGCAGATCCACCAGCTAATAGAGCTATGCTGGCGAGAAGGACAAGTCCCACAGGATTTCAAAGATTCAAACATCATAACGCTGTACAAGAACAAGGGAGATCTGAGCGACTGCAACAACTATAGGGGTATCTCACTTCTGTGTATTGTTGGGAAAGTATTTGCCAGAATTGTCCTGCGCAGACTTCAAGTCCTGGGAGATCAAGTCTACCCTGAATCACAGTGCGGCTTCCGTAAGAACCGGTCTACCATTGATATGATATTCTCATTGCGACAGATGCAAGAAAAATGCCGGGAACAAAATCAGCCACTGTTTATTGCCTTCATCGACCTCACAAAGGCATTCGATTTGGTCAGTCGTGAGGGTCTGTTCAAAGCACTAAAGAAGATTGGCTGTCCACCAACTCTTCTGTCCATTGTGGAATCGTTCCACACAGGCATGAAGGGTATAATCAAGTTTGATGGCTCAACTTCAGAAGAGTTTGAAATCAAGAGTGGAGTTAAGCAAGGTTGTGTACTAGCCCCCACCCTCTTTGGGATATACTTTTCACTTCTACTGAAAATATGCCTTTCGTGATCAGGATGACGGTATATACATTCACTCACGCTCAGATGGTGGCCTCTATAATGCTCAGAGATTGAAGGCCAAGACCAAAATTAGCAGGGTACTAATCAGAGAGTTGCTTTTTGCGGATGATGCTGCGATTACGACCCACTCTGAGGAAGAATTACAACATCTACTATCTGCATTCTCCAATGCTTGTTCAGAATTTGGTTTAACAATTAACAAAAAGAAGACACAGATTATGTCACAAGGTGCATATGGTATACCATCAATCTTTATTGACGACGCCGAACTGGAGATAGTAGACCATTTTACATATCTTGGATCAGAGGTAAATAGCAAATTATCCCTCGATCAGGAAATCAACATCAGGATTGGCAAGGCAGCAACAACAATGAACATGTTAGCAAAAAGAGTCTGGGAGAACAGGAAGCTTACTGCCAAAACAAAAGTCCTCGTCTACCAAGCCTGTGTCCTTAGTACTCTTCTTTATGGCAGTGAAACCTGGACAACTTACTCACGCCAAGATAAACGTTTAAACAGCTTTCATATGCGGTGTCTGCGAAGAATACTTGGTATTAAGTGGCAAGACAAAATCACAACAGGTTGTGTGACGGTGTAGTACATGCTCAGTCTTCGTAGACTTAGATGGATAGGACACGTTAGGAGGATGGATGATGGTAGAATACCAAAGGACATCTTTTTTGGTGAATTACAGACGGGTAGGAGATCTCAGGGTCGGCCTCTACTACGATACAAAGATGTGTGTAAGAGGGTCATGATTGATACAGGCATTGATAATGCACATTGGGAGCACGTCGCCGCTGAACGTGTTGTATGGAGGGCAACTATCAGAAATGGAATAAAGACAAAGGAGAAAATGATTGCAGATAAAGCACACACAGAGCGTGAGAGACGTAAGATGGTGCAAAATGGTGGAAATGACCATGTTTTCACATGCACCTACTGTGGGCAAACATTTGCAGCAAGAATTGGCCTTACCAGCCACACTCGCCACCGCCATGGATCGTAGTTATTGCCATATGACAGTTATTAAGCCTTTTTGAAGCACAATGTACCAAACTATCGTCTGTCAAGACGGAAAGGTGCCAATGGTTATATATATATATATCCCTCCCCCTCTCTCTCTCTCTCTCTCTATATATATATATATATATATATACCTCTCCCCCTCTCTCTCTATTTCTCTCTCTCTCTCTCTCTCTCTATATATATATATATATATATATATATATATCCCTCTCCCCCTCCCCCCTCTCTCTCTCTATCCCTCTTCCCTCTCTCTCTATCCCTCTCCCCCTCTCTCTTTCTCTCTCTCTATCCCTCTCTCTCTCTCTATATATATATATCCCTCCCCCTCTCTCGCTCTCTCTCTCTCTCTCTCTATATATATATATATCCCTCTCCCCCCTCTCTCTCTCCCTCTCTCTCTCTATCCCTCTTCCCTCCTCTCTCTCTCTTTCTCTCTCTCTCCCTCTCTCTTTCTCTCTCCCTCTCTCTCTCCCTCTCTCTTTCTCTCTCTCTATATCCCTCTCCCCTCTCTTTCTCTCCCTCTCTCTCTCCCTCTTTCTCTCTCTTTCCCTCTCTCCTCTCCCTCTCTCTATATATCCCTCTCCCCCTCTCTCTCCCTCTCTCTCTATCCCTCTCCCCCTTCTCTCTCGCTCTTTCTCTCTCTCCCTCTCTCTCTATATCCTTCTCCCCCTCCATCTCTCTCCCTCTCTCTCTCTTTCTCTCTCCCCCTCTCTCTCTCTTTCTCTCTCTCCCTCTCTCTATATATCCCTCTCCCTCTCTCTCTATATCCCTCTCCCTCTCTCTCCCTCTCGTGATAGTGATAGAAGGGCAGAATGTTAGACGGGCCTGCGTGCCCAATTCTTAACCCTTTGAAAATAAAGTTTGTTCGTTCGTTCGTTCGTTCGTTCTCTCCCCCCTCTCTCTATCTCTCTCTCCCTCTCTCCCCCTCTCTCTCTTTCTCTCTCTCCCTCTCCCTCTCTCTCTCTATATCCCTCTCCCTCTCTCTCTATATCTCTCTCCCTCTCTCTCTATATCCCTCTCCCTCTCTATCCCTCTCCCCTCTCTCTCTCTCTCTATCCCTCTCCCCCCTCTCTCTATCCCTCTCCCCCTCTCTCTCTATCCCTCTCCACCTCTCTCTTTCTCTCTCTCTATCCCTCTCCCACTCTCTCTCTATCCCTCTCCCCCTCTCTCTTTCTCTCTCTCCCCCTCTCTCTCTCTATATATATATCCCTCTCCCTCTCTCTCTATCCCTCTCCCCCTCTATCCCTCTCCCCCTCTCTCTCTATCTCTCTCCCCCTCTCTTTCTCTCTCTCCCTCTCTCTCTATATATATCCCTCTCCCTCTCTCTCTATATCCCTCTCCCTCTCTATCCCTCCCCCTCTCTCTCTATACCTCTCCCCCTCTCTCTCTATCCCTCTCCCTCTCTCTCTCTCTTTTGTGATTGTATTATTACACAGTTGATATACACCTTGCCGGTCTCCGTGGCGAAGGTATGGCGGACGTGGTTCGTAATCCCGCATACCCACGTTCGAAACTCAATAGGTTAAAGTTAGATGCATATCCTTTACAGGACATCGCAGTCCACCCCGGCATTTTTGTTGGTTGTGATTTCTTGACAAGTTTACGTTCAGTAATCTGCCATTGCTATCTGAACCACCGGTACCCATACCATTTCGTTAAAAAAAAACCAACACAAGGACGCCTGCTGCCAAATCGCGTGCAGCTGTGTTTCGAAAGCGGGTATACGGGATCACGAACCGCATCCGTAACACCTTCGCCACGGAGCAGGCGGAAACCAAGGTTGATTTGATAAAATCGCCTCAATGAGGATCCGAATACACGGCCACAGGTTAGGCAGGCAAGCAAGCGTGTAACCACTGTGCTACCAGTGTTCCCCACATATTGATACACTGTGCTACCAGTGTTCCCCACATATTGATACACTGTGCTACCAGTGGTGCCTACTTATTGATACACTGTGCTACCAGTGTTCCCCACATATTGATACACTGTGCTACCAGTGTTCCCCACATATTGATACACTGTGCTACCAGTGTTCCCCACATATTGATACACTGTGCTACCAGTTGTAGCTCGTTGTCCTTGGAGGAAAGTGGACTCCACAAGCACACCCTATATATCCCTTCTACTTCTATTATATTGCCTGACATATGTCTACACTCCTCCGTTCTGTCTACTCTTCACAATATCTCACTTTCACTTATCCCCCCCCCCCCCCCCTTTTTCACATACTCCGACAACATTTCTTTCCACAATTAATAAAAGATTAATTAATTAAAGGTATGTATGGTGTAGGTATGGATAGCGTCTATGTAGTTGGTATGTTCTTCTAGTGTGGATGCCAGATAAGATGTTGATAGATAGTCTCCGTGTCTTCTCTCGTCTCTTCTCTCGGCTAAAGTACAGGACGGTACATAGATACAAAGGAACGATCTCACCCTGAATGCTCCGTCTGCTTGAGTCTGTAGATATATCCGTTTTTTGTAAGGAAAATTGTTCACCACTGTATCACTGTACTTAAATCGATCACTATATATTGTCCGCTTAGACTGAATGTCCTTTGCTCTTTATAACGTTCCTGATTCCATCCTGGAAACAACATCTATTTTCTAGTATTTTCTATTTTGTCCTGTAAAAGTTCTACACTGGATAGTCCTTAATTTGTATAGACACTTGGTATGCGCCTTGCAACTCTTCGATACTGAGTCATTTGAGTCTTTCTATTATGTTACAGGGTCTTCTATTTTCCGTTCTCTGTCATCCTTACTTTTTACGATGACACTTCTTTTCTCTCCTTTCTTATGCACAAGTGTCGTGCGTTATTATTTGAAAGTGCTTTCTTTGGGGTTATCAACACTGATTGATCTTTACCACAGCCCTCTGTGTTATATCTTCGTTGATATGTCCCGCACTGGTATTGGAACCTGTGTAATAAAGATTTAATAATGAGAGCTGTGTCTGCTTAATATTCTTTCCTATGTGAGTGTCTTTTCCTCCAGCCGAAATGAAAAGGCTTCCGAAAAAAAAACCCACTCTGACATAAGATAGAAGATTCACCTAACGTCTATACTATTCCTACTAGTATTTACTTGTACACGCAAAGCATCATCTATTCCCCTATGCTAGAAGATTACTTCACTGTGATTTACCTTATAATTATCCTTGTCTGAATTGGGAGTACTAATGCACAATAGATACACAAACGTTCCTCCGAACGCAGCACCACCCTTTTCATACTCCCTTGTCTCATGGAAATCCAGAATCACACTAAACTTCCACAAAGAAGTGGCCACTCTTTATAGGTCATTTTTGCCGCATAGTCCTTGACCTGGCTTGACACCTCAAGTCAATACCTCATTATCACCGTTAGTGGAAAATTACTGATCTGAAACTTTTCCGTTATTTATAAAACCCTCATTGTTTTGTTCCTTCACTCTGAGTCATCTAGATCGCAATATGCTGTGGAAATTTTCCTCAGTAACCAATCTCCCCACCTCCTTATCAGCCCCAACTCTGGCGGCTCTTTTAACTCTGTTCCCGGTAGTTCACCATCCGCGTAATCAGCGCTGACTCCCTCTCCACACACACCTGACACTATCTGGGTTTTTCAATCCTGTCTTTATCACCTGACCGCGATACTGTCCAATCGTGCTGTCTGCCTTTGTCGCAAACCTATTTGTCCACTCGACAGTTTACCTGTGCTGTCTGCGGGCACTTCCGTATCTAGACCTATAAACACACGCGCCTGGTCCCTCAACCCGACATTTCGTGATGTTTGGGACCAGTGACTTAACCTCGTCATCCTACACTCTCGTTGACCTGTGCCGCTGTTATTTCTACGTTAACACTTCAATCCGTTAACATTGGGGGGGGGGGGGGGGGGTCATTGACTCCGGTCACACCGTGGTTGGTTATCCTTACTGTTTTGTTTGTTAACCCTTCTCCTACCTGGTTAGTCGTTTTATAAGGTCGTCTATCTGGGAATCATTAACTCTCAGTATTCCACGACACCAGTGTTCCCCACATATTGATACACTGTGCTACCAGTGTTCCCCACATATTGATAGACTGTGCTACCAGTGTTCCCCACATATTGATAGACTGTGCTACCAGTGTTCCCCACATATTGATACACTGTGTTACCAGTGTTCCCCACATATTGATAGACTGTGCTACCAGTGTTCCCCACATATTGATAGACTGTGCTACCAGTGTTCCCCACATATTGATAGACTGTGCTACCAGTGTTCCCCACATATTGATACACTGTGCTACCAGTGTTCCCCACATATTGATACACTGTGCTACCAGTGTTCCCCACATATTGATACACTGTGCTACCAGTGTTCCCCACATATTGATAGACTGTGCTACCAGTGTTCCCCACATATTGATAGACTGTGCTACCAGTGTTCCCCACATATTGATACACTGTGTTACCAGTGTTCCCCACATATTGATACACTGTGCTACCAGTGTTCCCCACATATTGATACACTGTGCTACCAGTGTTCCCCACATATTGATACACTGTGCTACCAGTGTTCCCCACATATTGATAGACTGTGCTACCAGTGTTCCCCACATATTGATAGACTGTGCTACCAGTGTTCCCCACATATTGATACACTGTGCTACCAGTGTTCCCCACATATTGATACACTGTGCTACCAGTGTTCCCCACATATTGATACACTGTGCTACCAGTGTTCCCCACATATTGATAGACTGTGCTACCAGTGTTCCCCACATATTGATACACTGTGCTACCAGTGTTCCCCACATATTGATAGACTGTGCTACCAGTGTTCCCCACATATTGATAGACTGTGCTACCAGTGTTCCCCACATATTGATACACTGTGCTACCAGTGTTCCCCACATATTGATACACTGTGCTACCAGTGTTCCCCACATATTGATAGACTGTGCTACCAGTGTTCCCCACATATTGATACACTGTGCTACCAGTGTTCCCCACATATTGATAGACTGTGCTACCAGTGTTCCCCACATATTGATACACTGTGCTACCAGTGTTCCCCACATATTGATACACTGTGCTACCAGTGTTCCCCACATATTGATAGACTGTGCTACCAGTGTTCCCCACATATTGATAGACTGTGCTACCAGTGTTCCCCACATATTGATAGACTGTGCTACCAGTGTTCCCCACATATTGATACACTGTGCTACCAGTGTTCCCCACATATTGATAGACTGTGCTACCAGTGTTCCCCACATATTGATACACTGTGCTACCAGTGTTCCCCACATATTGATAGACTGTGCTACCAGTGTTCCCCACATATTGATACACTGTGCTACCAGTGTTCCCCACATATTGATAGACTGTGCTACCAGTGTTCCCCACATATTGATACACTGTGCTACCTGTGGTCCCTACATATTGATACACTGTACTTTAGCAACGCCGATATCCCTGGCGAAGGTGTTAACGACTTTCTCCGTAATCCCGTATATATGCTCGGGGAACACAGCTGCGCGAGATTCGGTAGCGGATCACGTCGCGTTGGTTACTTACGGGGGGTATGTGAGCCGGTCGCTATGAAATCAATGGCAAACTACTGAGCGTAATCTTGCCAAGAACATCAACAGCAGGTAAAAAATGCTGGCATTGACTGCAACGTCCTGTAAGGATATGCAACTTAAAAAAAAAAAACCAAAAAAAACTTTAGCAACAATGAACACCCACGTCGCTGTGGGGAGCCACGGTAGCATAGTGGCCAGCACGCTTCCAGTTGGCATGGAGAGGAATTTAAAGATTGTCTTGGATTCCCAGGGAGACTCAGCCTACAATAATGAAAAGAAAATGCCGTGAGAAGTCAAAGTGGCCAGTGTGGTATTGACCACATAAAATTTAGAGTGCCGACTGGTCTGTCAAAATATAAGGCTAGGTCTGTATGCATGATACGCTTCAAGGCGTGGAAAAGAGTCTTTTATTTATTATCTTATATAGGGTGTATTTTTAATGACCGTGCAGTGTTTGAAAATATTGCCGGTCCAAGATTTGTATTCACCCTCTGTAAAGTTCATGCAACATAATAATCATTAAAAATACACCATATACAGTATTTCACTGGCACCTTGCCGTCTTGACAGGCGATAGTTTGTGCTATAAAAAGGCATAATAACTTTTACCTTTGGCGGTAGTGAATGTGACTGATAAGGCTAATTCGCGCTGTAAATGTCCGTTCACAGAAGGTGCATGTGAACACGTGGTCATTTCCACCATCATGCACCATCTTACGTCTCACACGCTCAGTGTGTGACTTATCTGCAATAATTTTCTCCTTTGTCTTTATTCCATTTCTGATGTTTGCCCTCCATGCAACACGTTCAGCGGCGACTTGCTCCCAATGTGCATTATCAATGCCTGTGTCAATCATGTCCCGCTTACACACATCTTTGTATCGTAGTAGAGGCCGACCCTGAGATCTCTTACCCATCTGTAATTCACCAAAAAAGATATACAATATGATCAATCGAAATTATATGTCAAAAAACGAGTGCTCTCTTATATCAACCATCACCCATACTGACACTTCCAAATATATTTATGTCCGCAAAACGTCAGATAATATATAGCCCAATAACACCATCCCCACGCTACCAATGTCAAACTTGGGCATTATCAAAACCACACTTACGTAAAATCACCATCGAGATGCTTGAGAAGAGCTGCCAACTTAAATATACGAGACCGAGTAAGAAATGGTGGTATCAGACATACAGTGGGATCAATACCGTGTGCCACATATATTGAAAGACAGAAGATCAAATGGTTCGGCCATCTCGTTAGATTGCAACACCTTCAACTACCAACACTGGCGCTATATCAAAGAAGATCTGAAACGAGAGCAAGAGGTCGCCCGAGAAGAGAATGGATTGACGACATCAAAGACATTGTACAATCACACTGAATGACACTATCCAGTGCCACCCATCGGCCGCTGGAACGTCAACTTATTCGTACGACGCTTGATGTCATAAGTGGCAGATAATGATGATGAAGATGATGTCTTTTACAATAATGGTCAGTGTTAATCGCTGCAGTTTACACACACACACACACACACACACACACGCACACGCACACACACATACATACACACACACACACACACACACAGTGACTGCTTCCCTCTACTCTCTCGATCGCTCCCTTTTTCTTTCTTTCACTCTCTACTTGAGTGTGTGTGCACGTGCTTACTTGCGCCTGTTATTTTACTGTGAACAATCATTTCGAAATCTAAAAGGCAAAAGGAACAATAAGCTTAAATAATGTTTACATTAGCATATCCTGAAACCAAATGACATTGAGATAATCGCTGAAACTAAGCGTTGGAAACACAAAGTGACCTAATTGCTATGGTCAGTCGTGTTAGTCGTGTATAGGACTTGGTGAATGGATCGATAAATGTTACGATTTATGAGGACAATAGAAGGTTTACTACAAGCAGCTTAGTCTGAACTAATTGGTTGACAGCAAGTACCACATAGAAGGGTCTAATGTGTACGCTAGGTGACATTTTGCCTTTCACAAAGCATATACTAATTCAGGTTAGTACCACATGCACTCGAAATTGAAAGGGCTAACAAATTGGCCATAGCCCATAGCAGTCTTTTGGGTAACAACAGCCAGATTTCCCATTCACATATTATCGCTCCGAGTGCTTCCGGGGCTTCTAATTTCAGCAAAGAAAGGCAAAACTGTAATATATCAAGCATGGTGTAAGCGGTGACTGATGAGGGCTGTCGTGGGGCAACCCCATCATCATCATCATCATCATCATCATCATCATCATCATCATCATCATCATCATCATCATCATCATCATCATCATCGTTGTCGTCGTAATCATCATCATCATCATCATCATCATCATCATCATCATCATCATCATCGTCGTTGTCGTCGTAATCATCATCATCATCATCATCATCATCATCATCATCATCATCATCATCATGTGCCATGCCGATAAGCGTTGTCGGTCAGTTTCCACCATTTCACACAATCACCAAAGTGAGAAAAAGAGAGAGAGAGAGAGAGAGAGAGAGAGAGAGAGAGAGAGAGAGAGAGAGAGAGAGAGAGAGAGAGAGAGAGAGAGAGAGAGAGAGAGAGAGGACACACAATGAAAAAAAAAGAACTTCGATAATAGTATACCTAGAAAGTTCTGGAACTCACAGGGTTAACGAAACAGAGGGAGATCTAAACCAAGAGATGAAGAGGATTACAGATAGAGATGATGAAGAGGATTACAGATAGAGATGATGAAGAGGATTACAGATAGAGATGACGAAGAGGATTACAGATAGAGATGATGAAGAGGATTACAGATAGAGATGATGAAGAGGATTACAGATAGAGATGATGAAGAGGATTACAGATAGAGATGATGAAGAGGATTACAAATAGAGATGCATAGTATGAGCAGGACATGGAGAGGAAGGGGTAGCTGCAGAAGGTAGCAAAAGATTGGACGGCTTGACGTGTGTTGCTTGCGGATCTAAGTTCCAATGGTGGAAGAGAATCAGGGACAAAGAGCAGAAACAGAAGATTACAAAAAGAAACATCTAATAAAATCACACAGAAATTTCAATTACAGGACTAAAGTATCTATTAGACAGAAGCGGACAAGTTACAATATTTAGACATAGAACAAGACGGAAAGACCCAACAGTCCCATGTACATAAGCTTAAGGTTGGTGATACCGCTATACGTACACGTAGGCAAACACAGCAAACTGCAAAACACATAATATAACATTGTACCAAATACACCACAGAAGAGCTCTTCAGTACCAACCTTACATGTTAAACTCGACCGAAGCCAGCGGGATCTGCAGAAAACAGCGCAATTCAGGCAGGAAGCAAAATTGCAGGCAGAGGCCGATTACAAGCGAACGGAAAAAAAAAAGAGAATAAAACGAAATAACAATAGACACTATATTCCATTTATAACACAGAAGGTGCTGATGCCGAGGCAGCGGGTTCAACCTCTACACCGGTAAGTTGGACTAAAATGTTAACTTCTCGTCCTTGACTTGTGGACGTAATTACAAGTACCCCAGAAGTCGGAATGGGTTCACCTGATGGCGAGGGGCACTGGTAACAGGGAAAGCTAATTCACACGCAAAAATCAGTCCAGTGCAGTGGAAGTAGTAGCACGTATATTGACTACGCTGAAGTTAAAAGCCACCGAATTAAAAAAAAAAAAACACACACACACATACTCACACACATACAGAGACGACAGTTTATAAAATGGAGTTATACCTCTCCACAGCACAAAACCTGGGCTGAGTTTAGAGACCATGTATTGCCCATGCAGCATGATCCCTCTCTCAGCCTGTCTAATTTACTACAGAGGAAAGGTAACAACAAGACGTCTAGAACAAGACAAGCTGCAGAAGCTGTCGGATCAGCACAGCAATACTCTAACTGACCACCTGTCAGAGCTTCGATCCTAGACCAGTTGCCAACCAAGGCTTAGGGCTTTGTCTGCCCTGCCATGCCATTTAGTCTGTAGGCTGCATTTCCTCGCACTAGGACAAGGCTTGTACCTCCCCAATTTCGCTTGGGCATGATATACTGTTGGTACAAATATAGTAGCGAATACCACGATACAATAATCAGTAAGTAAAGAACCATTCTACGCGGTTTAAGGCGGATTGGGCATATGGTGCTAGACCCATATTTGTTTGGACCAAACGGCACTCGGTGGGTGATGTGGTCAATATCCCGCCGGCCGCCCTTATTTCCCAAGACATTTTCTTGTACTCATTTTCTGCTGGGTTGACTAGAGAGCCCAGGTCGATTTTTAAAATCTGCCTGTATGCGGATTCGAACCCATGACCCCGGGAAGGTTAACAAATGGTCAACAAATGCCCGCAGAAGTCGGATGTGTCGGCCTAACGGCGCAAGAACGTAGCTCTGCTGTAAACAGGCACAACGCAATCGCGACCGAAAAAAAAAATCTCCGGATGAACGCAGAAGAAGAAGAAACTATGACTATCTGGTCAGCTGACAAGCGTCCAGTCATTAATGAATATTGCTCCTTGTGAATGAATAGGTTCACCACACACATTTTTCTTGAAACAAAAACGGAACATTGGGATGGCAAAAACTTGATGTGGGTTATGTAATATTCTGTATTCATAAAAAAGTAATCAAAACACTTGATGGAGTTTAAAATTATTCTCCAGTGACAAATACTGAGTTTGTCATTATGCTCCAGTGACAAAAACTGACTATGCCATTACTCTTCAGTGACAAAAAGCTTACGCACATGTAGGTAGACTTAAATGGGGAGAGAAGGGCTGTATTTCACCACCATTGTACCAAGAATATTTCTTTGATGAAGTAACCTTTCGCAACAAACTTCTTCAACTTATCATAAACGTGCTTGATATCGTTTCAATATATAAATGTAGAAGTGTGTTAGTATATACAGGTATGTGTGAATCTGTGTGGTTGTTCTAGATCTTACACTGTACAGCTCACTGTCCCAACATGGTGACGTCACGCTGGCTAGTGTAATATATATGGTTAGCTAATATCGTGTATGAATCCCTAGTGTGTAGTGTAACATAAGTAATTTAATCTTTAGGAAATCATACAGATTCTTTTGCTTCTTTTGGTTGAGGTGCTTTCCTCAGAAATAGTTTCTGCCTCTTTACCTTTCCTTCTATATTCATCATGAGTTCCTGAAAACAAGCATGTTTGTTCTTGTCACAATTTAACTTCGCCTCTCCCATCTTTCTCTTGATTACAGTGAACATAATCAACTTATCCAACACAAATGATCAACACATTTGATAGTTTTCAATTCGAGCAAACTTCAGGAATATACAAGGTGATGCCTTGTCTCTGAGGGATTATTCTCTGTTTGTTGAGGGATATTTATTCTGTCTCATTGTTACCATAGCAGGTGGAGCATGACAACTTTAACAGGTCTTCTCTTCATGAAAAACTTAGCTACTACTCCCTTCTCTTTGGATTAGAGCTATGATTGCCGCCAGGGAGGTCTGTTGGAGTTGACTCCACATCTCCTTCTATATCCTGGTCAGGTTTCTTACTGCTTGCTTGCTTGCTTGTGTTCGTTGGCTTGAGCTCCAACGCGAAGTCCTGTATGTCGAAGTGTGATGTCATACATACCTGAGGTTTGCGTGAGAATCCGTTGTCCCATGTCTGGCTTATTTGTGTGCAGACTGGTGGTTCCTCGCCGTACAGGCAGACACTCTCCGACTTCGGAGGAATCGATGATCCTACTGACTTTAGCCAGGACCCCGAAGGGACCTGTTGCTCAGGACGCTCGACGAGGACGCGTCAATAGGTCTTGGCCAGTATATAACCCGGCCCTGGTGCCTTGGAAACACCTCTGAGTCCCAGGTTTCTTACAGTTACGGTTCTGTTGAATATTCCTATGTCCCCTCTTCTTTCCTACATCATCATCTTCTTCTTCTTCTTCTTTCGTTCGCCTGAAATATGTTTATAACTGCAATGTTGTCTCTTGTATGAATCTAACAGTCTTTTTTAGTTCACTCGGCGGTCCATAGAGTTTCGCCTGGATATGTTGTAGTATCCAAATATCGAAGGTTCCAATACTTCCTCGGGAGTTAGTTAGTCTTTCCTGTGTTTTAACCCTAACCTGTGGTCCCTGAAGTTTATGAATGGCGACGAATCCATTTGAGATCCAGCGATTGGGCTGCTGCAGATTGGTTCAAAATAACAGTACGCGCCATTTGGCTATAATATTCTGTGCGTAATTTTAAATCTGGACATTGGGTAGTTACGTTACAAAACCGCAGCGTGTTAAACACTTCGACCACGTCAACTACCACTTCATTATATCAAAGAGAACGATAACACCAATATGTGGTATAACAATAGAAAGGAAAATGTTTAACTAATTTGATAAATACAAATACCATGGTGCAAACGTAGCATCAGAGGGGGAAATATGTGACAGAGATTAACAGCAGAATCATCATCATCATCATCATCATCATCATCATCATCATCATCATCATCATCATCATCATCATCATTGTGTGCCATGCAGACAAGTGTGGGTGGTATTGTTTTGCTATCTCACTCGATCACCAGAGTCGTGGATCAGCTCAGTGTTCTTGTCTCGACCATACAACGTGGCCAAGCCATGCGGGTATTTACTTCTCTGCCTTCCCCTTGCTCTCTTCCCCTCGATCTTGCCAGTTGTCACCAAGTTCTCCAATGTATTTCTTCTCATTACGTGACCAAAAAATTGTGACTTTCTACGTCTAATTTCTCTAATCAATTTACGGTTTTCATTTGTTTCTAGTAGGACTTGGTCATTTGTTTTTCTGTCTGCCCATGCTATTCTTTGCATTCTCCTCAGAAACCACACTTCCACAGCCATCAGATGTTTTTCAGCGTGTCTGCTCATTGTCCACGCTTCACATCCATACAAATGCACAGTACCTAAACACTCGTTTTCTCGTCGCAAATGACATCTTTTCAGAGAGAGAGAGAGAGTGAGTGTGAGAGAGAGAGAGAGAGAGAGAGAGAGAGAGAGAGAGAGAGCAGAATAAATCTAAGAAAAGCTGGCCTTACGAAAATGAGAAGCATCTTATGTAATATAAGTCACTATTTAATTAAAAATAGACATTTTAAGAGTGAGATTTTGTACTGTATTTCTATGTATTCTACATGCCAGTGAAAATCCTTCCACGTGACACGATTAGCACTAATGTCCTAGGTTACCGACCCTGGCTTAAAATGTGGGTTTTTATCAAGGTACCTTGGGGAAAATCACAGGGCCCCTTCATGAATTCAACAGATATGCGACTCGCTGTTGTAGCTACCGTAGTAGAGTGGCAAAAACCCGCTTTCTGCCCTGAACATGTATTGTTTTTTTGTTTTTTGAGAGAGAGAGAGAGAGAGAGAGAGAGAGAGAGAGAGAGAGAGAGAGAGAGAGAGAGAGAGAGAGAGAGAGAGAGAGAGAGAGAGATTGCTTAAAGCAACTCTTATGTATCGTAAGAGGCTGTACCTCTTTAAGTTTTAATGTACCGTTATCAGCGAACGAAAGAAGAAGAAGAATGTACCGTTAGTGATTTAATGTCTTACTCATCATCATGAAACGAGTCACGTTGCACTGTTTCGTCAAGCCGGTGACTCAGTACATCCGATTTCAACAAGCATCTCTTCAGGTTTCGCTCTTCCTAGCCTTTGACTGGTCGCAGTCTACACCCACAAGGCAGCAAGTCTGTGTCTCTTCGTCTGGTTCCTACACCTTAACCTCTCCGATATTGCACATCCTACCAGGAGCAACGCTAACGTCGAAATAGCTCTTGGAGTCACTGGAACACGCAGGCCCATCTACCTATTCAAGATGGAGACATAAGAGAGGAATTAAGAGTCAGTTATTTTCGAGACAACATATTGACATTGCGGGTGCGTTAGTGTAATGGCCAGCCCGTTACGCTGACTTTGGCATGGACAAACAAGGGTTCGATTTTTGCCTCTTCTCCCCTCCTCCCCTTTTCGCTACAGGGAAAAAAGGAGGGGGGGGGGCGAGGATTGGCACCTATTTATCTTGCACTCTTGCCTAAAAATGTGATGGTCTTAGCACCTTAATACCCACAATAGGTTCCGGCAAGGGGATTTCGCTCTCTCTCTCTCTCTCTCTCTCTCTCTCTCTCTCCCTCTCTCTCTCTCTCTCTCTCTCTCTCTCTCTCTCTCTCTATATATATATATATATATATATATATATATATATATATATATCTTTCTGTCTCGCTCTCTTTATCTCACTGCGTCCATCTCTCTCTCTCTATATATATATATATATCTCTGTCTCTTTATAATCTTTATATATATCTTTCTGTCTCTTTATAATCTTTATATATCTCTCTCTGTCTCTTTATAATCTGTATATCTCTCTCTGTCCCTTTATAATCTTTATATATATCTCTCTCTGTCTCGCTCTCTTTAACTCTCTGTGTCCTTCTCTCTCCGTCTCTTTATCGTTATATATATATATATATCTGTCTCTGCCTCTCTCTTTGATATTTATGTTGACATTATAAGTAATAATAAAGGGGACATGTAAAGTCTGTAAGTATAGCAAGGCGAAACAAAAGGCTAAATATAGGTAATTCTTATCATGAGTGCTAAGAAATATTGACCCCAAACACTGACCTACCGGATCTTAAGAGACACCTTCTCCAGTACCAGAACACACAGCGCAAAAATGGACATTTTCACCATTAACGGGGAATCCAGGAGAAAGAAACCGCTGCACGCAACGCGCATTGAACACAGAAACAAGTCCTCCAGCAGAGACATGGGTCCATGATGTGTTACAGCAGTGGTTCTCAACCCTTTTTTTGGCCCATGCCCCCTTTAACATATGTTCAGAACGTCATTTCCTCCCGCCCTACGAATTTCCTCCCTATAAATCCTATAATCCCTTCCCCAACCCTTATACAGCATACATAAAAATTGACTCTAAATTTAACAACACATACTAGAACAAGTCTAGACATCTACATAAAACGTGATTTGCGGGTCTACTTACGTTATAAAACGAATTTCATTAGGGCGAGAAGTACAGAACAGTAAAATTTAGAGGGAAAAACAACATCAAGTAACTGGTTCTTGTATTAATGCGATCTTGAAATAATCTTAATTCCCCTGGAAACCATAAAATTACCCCCTGGGAAGGGGGGGGGGGGAGGGAGAGGGGAATTCCCCACCGGTTGAGAACCACTGTGTTAGAGCTATCACATTTTTTAGTTCTAAATGAACGGGTGGGGGAGTGGTCAGTCTTTCCCCTCTCGTAGCGGACGACGAACGCAGGCGTCGAATCTTCGACCGACCGTGCCCGTGACGTTGCCAGCGTAACCCCAGTGCGATTACACCAACACGTCCTTAACGCGTATTATTGAAATACAATGTAAACATAGCGGAAGCTGGCACTGGGTTATCCGGATTTCTTAAGTATGCGATGGGGATGAATGGCATGTTGTTCGGGGCACATACGGAAGAAAGAGCCAGAAACATATTACGCGTTGCTATGGGCTGAAAGGGTTCAGATAACGTCCCCGGAAGTCACGACAGCGAGGCAGCTAGCACACTGACATACCGCCTGGGGTTCTAGGCGATTTTACGTTCGCATCTCCACCGAGGAGTCATTTTGTTTTTAAATATCTCTGGCCTCCTTGGTCGACCCAAGCTTAAAATAGGTACCTGATAATGTCGTGGGATGTAAAGACGACACGAGTGATATTAACCACATCACCCAGATACTGCCGATCGGTGTGTACAAATGTGGCGCTTGCACCAAATATAGGTGTATTTTTAATGGCTGTGCGATGTTTGAAACTATTGCCGTTTGTATTCACCCTGTGTAAAGTTCACGCAACATAATAGGTGAATACAAAATTTGGACCACAGGGGGGGGGGGGGGGGGGGGGGGGGGACTGCGTGGTCTCGAGGTATGGTGTCCGCCTCGAGTGCTGGAGGTCCCGGGTTCAAGCCCCGGTGATGACCGGGATTTTTTTCTCTCGTGGACTTCTTGTAATAAAATTCCCCCTGGTCTCTGGGTAGTGAGATCGGACGCCCGTGTGTATTGTTGCGCACGCAAAAAATCCCTTGGCAGTTGGAAATCGAAAAACAGTAGCCTAACGGCGCTGGCCGGGCAAAATTTCGAGTTAAAAATCTACCCAAAGTATTTCAGGAACCTCGGCCGTGCTACGGAGTTCGTGCAGTGAGCTGAGTTTCTCCAGACTCAGGCTTGAGTTAGGAGGAGAACGGAGCACTTATGGGTTGCACCCGTGTGCCGTGATGTTGATCCATCGACTAAAAGACTAAACTAAAGACTAAAACTTGGACCGGGAATATTTTCAAACATTGTACATTCATTAAAAATACACCCTATGCCTAACTTGAACTAACACACCCCTAAGTATCTCCACATCGTAGAGAGGAGAGGAAAGCCAACAATTATATTGAAGGATTATATTTTTAAAACTCCCGCTTGTTGTGCACGTTACTGTATCAAGAATTCTCTACCTTCTGCAGATGTCGCAGCAGCGTAATAATACAGACAGCTGAGCCGGTTAAACTCGCCAGAAGCCTGCATACTAAGGCCCAAAACACAGGTCATTGACACAGTGGAACAGCTTGGAGCACACCCGTGCACGGACACATAACAAATGTGCATACTTCCGTGACATGGAGGTTCATGACAGGTAGGGCTGAGAGTTTCGCTGGTCCGGCTACTGTATACTATATGTTAGTCTCTCCAAATACACATTAAACATGTACAAAAGACGTATGAATGCTATAATGTAGTAAGTAGTATTTGTGTCATATTAAAAAGTCACAGCACTTTGATACCTGACCAGTTGTGTAGAAGTACAAAAGTGCAGGGGTTGTGTAGTTGACATGACCCCCTCAATTCAGTGTCGCAAGTTCAGAAATGTTACACACAAACACAGGCTAGTCATATCTCAGGGGCTTTTGTTTGTTTGTTGTTGTTGTTTTTTAAAATTTGACAGTTACGAAGAATTGCTTGTTCAAAATTATTCTCAGTCATTTGCATGTCCTTTACGTGACGTCATGATCAACCTCGTCACTTTTTGTCTGTAATCTTCTATGCAAGTTTACGTTCAGTAGTTTGCCATGGCTTACTGAACAACCAACGCTCATACCATTGTTGAAAATCAACGCAAGGTGGTCTGCTTAAAAATGGCCTGTAAGTGATTTCCAACCCGATATGTAGGACTGCGAAAATCGTTCGCTACACTTTAGCCACAAACTACGGTATCCAAATGCGTCTTTTACTTAAGAAAGTTGAAAGGCAATATTAAATGTTACATTCTAACAAGTAATTATTCATTATAAGTAAAGGACTCTTCTCCACGCCTTGATGCGTATGATGTATATGGTGCTGTCCCATATGTTTATAAACCGCTCGGCACTCGATCATTGATGTGGTCAGTATCACGCCGCTCGCCTTTACTTCCCTGAGCATTTCCTTGTACCAGTTTTAGGGTGGGTCGGCCTGGCCAATTAAAAAATTTCCTTGTACCAGTTTTAGACTGGGTTAGCCTGGGAGCCCAGGTCAATTAAAAATAATAAAAAAAAAAAACTATCCCCGCCTAGATGGGGGATCGAACACATGACTGCTCCCTCGGCTCCATATTCATTGTTATCTTTTCTTTGTGTGTCTGCGAAAACTTACCGTTTGGTGTGAAAATACAATACCCAACAGTTCAGATCTTGAAAATACAATTTAATTTGCTAACTCTCTCTCTCTCTCTCTCTCTCTCTCTCTCTCTCTCTCTCTCTCTCTCTCTCTCTCTCTCTCTCTCTCTCTCTCTCTCTCTCTCTCTCTCTCTCTCTCTCGCTCTGTTAATGTAATATGTACAATGTTTTGCATATCCTTTACAGGACATCGCAGTCAACAGCAGCATCTTTCAGCTGTATGTTGATTTCTTGGCAAGATTACGCTCAGTAGTTTGCCATTGCTTTCTGAGCGGCCGGCTCAATACCCCGTAAGTTACCGATGCGATTCGAACCACTGCTGATTCTCACCGTCATCACGTTACCGACGAGAGTATACGAGAATACGGAGAGAAGTCGTTAACCTCTAAGCCACGAAGCCGGCAATATGTACAATAGATAATTGATTTGCGACAAAAAATAAGTCGTTAGAAGGGCCGAATGTATGACTGGCCTGAATGCCCAATTTGTGATCTTTGAAAGTAAAGTTCGTTAGCTCGTTCTCTCTCACTCTGTCCGTCCGTCCGTCTGTCCGTCCGTCCGTCTGTCCGTAGGTCTGTCCGTAGGTCCGTCCGTCTGTCCGTCCGTCCGTTCGTCCGTCTGTCCGTAGGTCTGTCCGTACGTCTGTCCGTCTGTCCGTCCGTCTGTCCGCCCGTCTGTCTGTCTGTCTGTCTGTCTGTCTGTCTGTCTGTCTGTCTGTCTGTCTGTCTGAGTGTCAGACAGAGGCATTAACCTACTCTACCATGTTATTAAGTTAGCACAGCCTATCCTGATCGTTGATACTTAATATCCTTCTGTACCAGATCGTTATAATTTTACCTCATTCTTATCAACGCAAGGGTAAATGTAAAGTTAAAACTGTGTGGGGTATTATGAGTTATGGAATATATTTGACTGCCTCGTTTAGAGAAAGGAGTACATGTGACTGTCTGGGATAGAGAAAGGAATATATGTGACAAGTGTGGGTTAGAGAAAGGAATATATGTGACTGTCTAGGGTAGGGAAAGGAATATATGTGACTGTCTGGGATAGAGAAAGGAATATATGTGACTGTGTGGGTTAGAGAAAGGAATATATGTGACTGTCTAGGTTAGAGAAAGGAATATATGTGACTGTATATGGTAGAGAAAGGATTATATGTGACTGTCTAGGGTAGAGAAAGGAATATATGTGACTGTCTTTGATAGGGAAAGGAATATACGTGTCTGACTCGGTTAGAGAAAGGAATATATGTGACTGTATATGGTAGAGAAAGGAATATATGTGACTGTCTAGGGTAGAGAAAGGAATATATGTGACTGTCTTTGATAGGGAAAGGAATATACGTGTCTGACTCGGTTAGAGAAAGGAATATATGTGACTGTATATGGTAGAGAAAAGAATATATGTGACTTTCTAGGGTAGAGAAAGGAATATATGTGGCTGTCTTTGATAGAGGAAGGGATATACGTGCCTGACTCGGTTAGAGAAAGGAATATATGTGACTGTATATGGTAGAGAAAGGAATATATGTGACTTTCTAGGGTAGAGAAAGGAATATATGTGACTGTCTGGGATAGAGAAAGGAATATATGTGACTGTCTGGGATAGAGAAAGGAATATATGTGACTGTCTAGGTTAGAGAAAGGAATATATGTGACTGGACTAGAGAAAGGAATATATGTGACTGTCTGGGATAGAGAAAGGAATATATGTGACTGTCTAGGTTAGAGAAAGGAATATATGTGACTGTATATGGTAGAGAAAGGAATATATGTGACTGTCTAGCTTAGAGAAAGGAATATAATGTATATGTCTGGGCTAGAGAAAGAAATATATGTGACTGGACTAGAGAAAGGAATATATGTGACTGTCTGGGATAGAGAAAGAAATATATGTGACTGTCTGGGATAGAGAAAGGAATATATGTGAATGTCTGGGATAGAGAAAGGAATATATGTGACTGTCTTTGATAGAGAAAGGAATATACGTGTCCGACTCGGTTAGAGAAAGGAATATATGTGACTATCTGGCTTAGAAATAATTAAGGAATGTATACGTGTGTGTCTTGGACAGACAGGTTTAGGAAATGGATGTGACTATATGGGACAGGAAGAGTATAGAGATGTGTGTGATTGTCAAAGTTAACAGAGTAAAGAAAAGTATGTGACTGTTTGAGACAGAAAGATTTAGGAAACGTATGTGAATGTCTGAAACATAAAGATCGAGGAAATGTATGCGACTGCTTAGGACAGAAAGATTATGAAATGTATGTAAATGTCTGTAACAGATGGATTTAGGAAACGTATGTGAATGCCTGAAACAGAAAGGCAGGAAATGTATGCAACTGTCTAGGACAGAAAGATTATGAAATGTTTGTGACTGTCTGAAACAGAAAGATTGAGGGAATGTATGGGGATGTCTGAGACAGAAAGATTGAGGGAATGTATGGGGATGTCTGAGACAGAAAGATTGAGGGAATGTATGGGGATGTCTGAGACAGAAAGATTGAGGAAATGTATGGGGATGTCTGAGACAGAAAGATTGAGGGAATGTATGGGGATGTCTGAGACAGAAAGATTGAGGGAATGTATGGGGATGTCTGAAACAGAAAGATTGAGGGAATGTATGGGGATGTCTGAGACAGAAAGATTGAGGGAATGTATGGGGATGTCTGAGACAGAAAGATTGAGGGAATGTATGGGGATGTCTGAGACAGAAAGATTGAGGGAATGTATGGGAATGTCTGAGACAGAAAGATTGAAGGAATGTATGGGAATGTCTGAGACAGAAAGATTGAGGGAAAGTATGGGGATGTCTGAGACAGAAAGATATCTCCATATATTATCTATTTATTCTTCTTATCCATATATTTTCAATTGATTATCCATTTATTCTGCTGGAAATTGAACACAACCAGCGCCACTGCAGTGCCATTGGATGACTTGCTCACTGTGTCCACCAGCCTACACATCTTTCTCTAACAGCTGTGTGAGGTGCCGCCACATTCACACCCGGGTCCCACATGAATCTTATCAACAGTTTAAACAATCAGAAGTACAAAGTACTGAAGACTTCACATTAATACATGTTTACTATCCAATCTCGTGTACAACCTCACATTAAACAGAAAAAGGCACTTTACTATTGACTTCACATGAACACATCTTTTACTATCTACCTGTAACCTCCTTCACAACCTCGCATTAAATAGAAAACGTTATTTTACTGACTTCCGATTAGCTCATTTTTACTATCCAGTATCTTTCAAAACCTCATATTAAATAGAAAAAGATATTTTTCTATGGATCTCACATGAAATTTTCTTTTAACTATTAACTCTCTTTAAAAAAACAACAACATATTAAATTAGAAAACAAGGCACTTCTTTGCTGATCTCAAATTAACACAATATTACTATCTTTTAAAATGTTGACCGTAAATATAAATCTAACAGACCATTCTATGTTTCATGTGTTCACATTAAATTTCTACTTCCTTCTCCTCAATTATAATCACCAAATTCCACCACTATTCCATTTTAGATATACATGACAAAAAACAAAAAAAAAACAATACACTAGTATGTCTAATAATGCTGTTAATACGGTGATAAAACAAGAGAACAATGAGTAGTCTATCACAAATTAACGAACTTTGACAACATAGAAATGCCTATCGCAGCCTGAGATACATTATCACAAGTGGTGATTTCCTGAGCTGGTCCCAAAAACTCAATGTTCGTCATCATTGGTTGACTTTTTCTAGCTAATACTTACATAAAATATACGTTCATGTCCACGGCTAGTTGTCTCTGTGTGTCACTCTTCGTTCTCGAGTGTTTCCACGACATTGATGACACATCCAACAGAGGATTCGCATGACTTAAGTGGTTAGCACAAGGATTTGCTTATACTAGATTATTTGGTTGTCAACTGTATTGTCACAGCGACTTTCAACAAGGTTGGGTATATCATTTTGTGCGGGTTAAATATTTCAGATAGCAACCATGGCCCATACCCAAGAATCGAAGAATAATGTCCGCGAGCACAAGGATAATTGCGAGGAAGAATTATCAGGTGAGTTAAGCATGCGTATATTCGTACATGTCTACACAATGTTTGAGTTATCCATTGTATCTATTTGACTAAAAGAACACGCTCTGTGCCAGAAACTAGATGAATTCATTGGCTAAGACATTTTAAGAGCAAAAGCCAACACTATAGTAATTTTAAAACAAATGTCGCTGGACCATTTAATATAATATCGCAGTCCTTAGTGTGAATTGACCATAGTTTGGCAAATTTTGTGTGTGCCTTTATTACTAACTTTAGTTAGTTAGTTGCATATCCTTTACAGGATGCTACAGTCAACACCAGCATATTTTTGCTGTTGTGATCTCTTGGCAAGTTTACGTTCAGTTGTTTGCAATTATTACTGACTTTATAGAACATCAAAGAATGAAATGGTTCTGACATTTAGTTAGAATGGTTTAGTTTAGTTTAGTTTAGTTTAGTTTAGTTTAGTCGATGGATCGACATCACGGCACACGGGTTGCTGTGAAGTTGGAACTGCGACTAACTAACTAACTAACTAACTAACTAACTAACTAACTAACTAACTAACTAACTAACTAACTAACTAACTAACTAACTAACTAACTAACTAACGGGTGTAACCCATACGTTCCCCGATCTCCTCCTAACTCAAACCTGAATCTGGAGAAACTCAGCTCAGTGCACGAACTCCGTAGCACCAGCGAGGATCCTGAAATACTTTGGGTAGATTTTTAACTCAAAATTTTGCCCGGGCAGAGCCGTTAGGCTACTCTTTTTCGATTTCCAACTGCTAAGGGATTTTTTCCGTGCGCAACAATACACACGGGCGTCCGATCTCACTACCCAGAGACCAGGGGAAATTTTATTACTAGAAGTCCACGTGAAAAAAGTCCCGGTCCTCACCGGGGTTTGAACCCGGGACCTCCAGCACTTGAGGCGGACACCATACCTCGAGACCACGCAGAACCCCGCACAAAATCAACCAGGGGCTAGAGCAGAGCGTTCTAAATAAGAACATCGGGATACAAGGTGAGAGGGCGACCCAGAAAGTTTTGGCTAGAAGGAGTAAAAAAGACGTTGAAGAAATCAAATATAACGTTAGTACAAGCAACAAGACAAGCAACACACTGGAAATTTAACCTGCTTCCTCTAAGCAACGCTTCACGGCAAAATCAGTAGGACAGAAGAAGAAGTAGAAGAAGGAGGAGGATTGATTGATTGATTGATTGATTGATTGAACGATTGATTTAGGAACCGACATCACAACATTCGGGGCATTCCCATAAGCGCTCCGTCCCCATCATCAGCAGCCGGCGAAGAATTCCAACACCAATAGTTCCAGCAGCAATCTGATTATATGTCCGTCTCGCCTTTCCTCTGAGCGTCGAGCGTCGGCCAGATCCCCTCGTCACTCCTCGCTGCCTCATTCTTGTCAGACTATGGTGATCCATTTGCTCTTCCGAGGTGTACACGTGCTCCCACAAGGCCGCAACCACGTCTGCCTTGTCATGCATCAATACTCCACCAAGTTTTGCAGAACCAGCCAATCTGTCCGCCTGTTCATTTCCCAGCACTTCGGCATGCCCGGAGAAAAGATCCAGGTGATGCTTGCCACCCGTGACCTCCGAAGCGAAGCAAGCCACTTTGCACGAAGCCTGCCTTTCCTCACCCTCCTCAGAATGCTTTCTGAGTCAGTTACAATCACGATGTGTGTATGTATCGTGTTCTCCATCCAGCAGAAAGCTGCACAGACCGCCTCCACCTCCATTCTTAAGCTAGATATTGTGGTATCATACGCCAGGCTCTCCTGCACCAAAGGAGAGGAGGAGGAGGAGGAGGAAGAAGAAGAAGAATAAGAAGACCTTTTATCAAAATTTGACATATTTTAGTATGTACCCAGTGGCGGATTGGAGCTAAAAATATTAGTTGCCAGGAGAAAAAGCTACTAAAAGGTCATTGACACTTTTAGCGTATTGCCCAATGCTCCGCGAGCCCACTTCATTAGGGGACCACTTGCTATCGGACTAGCTGAGACCCAAGTCCAGGGGTCACCAAACTTTTTTCACAGTGGGCAGCATAACTGACGAAATGACGAACGCGGGCCGCATAATCACTCTGTACAATACTCGCAAACCAGAACGAAAGCTCTGGGAAAAAAGACGAAAAACTAAGTTTAGCATTCCATGTTAATCATAGGCGAGTGGCGTGCAATGCACACACAAAAATAACCAACATATTTATTTACTAAAAAAAAAGTTATCAAAGAAGGCGACGTTAGCAAAAAAGATAGTTACATCAGACCTAGTGTGCACATATCCGAATCTCACAAGCTAAGCAGCAAAAAAAAAAGGTTAGTGAGATTTGTGAAACTGACGTTTGGCTTTCAAGATATCATCAATGTTTGGTTTGGAATTGCTGCATCCAATCAAGAGAATTGCTTTCAAATGTTCATCAGTCAATCTCGTTCGATGTGTTGACTTCACATACTTCATTTTTGAAAATGTTTGCTCACAGACATAAGTTGTTCCAAACACTGATGCCATACCAGCGGCAAATTTCTTCAGTTTCGGAAACTCAACGTCAGGTAAGCAGCGGTAAAATTCAACAAGTTTTCCTTCTCTGTGCTACTCTTTCAACAAGTCTGCTTGCAAATCAATGAGCTCCAACTGTAATTCAACTTGCACCATCAAGGTTACAATCAAACGGATTCTGGAACAGAAGAATGTCACTCTCAATTCTGTCAAGATCTGAAAATCTTTCCAAAAAATGCTTCTTCAAGTCATGAATAATTTTTTTCCCCGGAAAATCAAGGTTGATATCTTCGGCGATTGTCGCTCAAAACTTTTTGAAACAGTGAAACTGAGAAAAGTTTTCTCCTTCCAGTTGTGCTCCAAACAATGACAGCTTTCTCCGAAATCCTTTGATGATTCTGTAGAGATCACAGACGAGGTTATCCTTTCCCTGAAGTTTCAAATTCAGTTCATTCATGTGGGATGTGACAACTTTGACAGCCAGGTAGGATCTGACAGCTGTGGATCAGCTCTATCTTTTTCAGTGAGGTAAAACATGTATTTAATTTTGGAGCTTGTAAAAAACGAAACAGCACTTTACCGCATCTGAGCCACCTCACTGATGTGTGATAAGGCAAGTAACAGAATTCAGAATCAGTTTCTTCAAGAAAATCCTGGTACTGACGGTAATTGAGTGCATGTCCCCGA
This sequence comes from Cepaea nemoralis, assembly GCA_014155875.1. Taxonomy (NCBI): domain Eukaryota; kingdom Metazoa; phylum Mollusca; class Gastropoda; order Stylommatophora; family Helicidae; genus Cepaea; species Cepaea nemoralis. The sequence goes on along the minus strand of JACEFZ010016980.1, from coordinate 122,922 downwards.
ATGAAGTTCACAGCAAAAACGACTAGTTTCAGTACACAAGAAATATCTAAGCCTTTCCCACAGAGTGCTTTTTGATGTATAACGCAGTGTATGAACAGAGCGCCCGGAATTTGCAAATCTTCCAACTGACTCCTGATCTGCCCCACCAAACCCTTCCTCACTCCATCCATGTTTTTTTTCTTTCTCCATCAACTGTAACACCTCGAAGCTGATTCTAATGAAGGTCTTGCAAATTTTTGTTGTTGCACTTTTACGAAAATGTCTTTCCCAGTTGTTGTTCCATGCAAGCTGCAAACGGATGCCAACTCTTCCGTTATATGAAAGTCCAAATTAACACCACGAATGAACACGAGACGTTGTGACGTACTCGAGACATCAGTAGACTCATCCAGCGCCAGAGAATACCACAACAAGTTCCTAGCTTTCTCGCGTATTTGTAGCACTATTTTATCTCCAAGTTCTGTTTTCCGCACAACTGAACTTGCAGAAAGGCTGATAGTTCCAAACAAATCGGCTTTCTCAGGACACACGTCATTTGCTGCTTCCATCATACACTCTTTGATGAAGTTGCCATCAGTAAACGGTTTTCCTCGTTCTGCCATCTTATGCACTATTTTGTAACTTGTACGAGTGACAGATTCATTTTCAGCAAACTTTCTCGTGAAGAGATTTCTTTGTGTTTCTAAACCACGTTTCATGGACTCATATTTCTCAGAGCGTAACTTTCCAGAAAACTTTGAATATGTTGATAGATGTTTTGTTTCATAGTGACGCCGAAGATTGTACTCTTTCAAAACGGCAACACTTTCGCTGCATATTACGCAACTGGTTTTCTGGTCCTTTGTTTCCACAAAGAAGTACTTTACTCCCCATTCTTCATTGAAAACGCGACACTCGGCGTCCACTTTTCTTTTCTTAGTAGCCATAATGAAGGGTGAAGTAAACGGGATCTGAAAATGAAAAAGACATTGAATTAGAAACATAATTAAAATCCTATTGAAATACAAGAAAAGCAGAGGACTAGGGGTCACTGGTGAAGCTACGGCTCACCAAAGGTACATATACAGTTTATAGGCACGAATAATTTAGAATAGAATATATCACATAATAAGTTTTGCAAAATATATCAATAGGGCCGGCCTAAACAAACAGCCTAAAGCAGTGTTTTTCAACCGGGGCTCCGCGAGTGGCAGCGAGGGGTTCCGCCTAAACAGACCGAAATCGCCTAAATGCAACATTTCTGCCCATCTGGTTTATTACAGTATGACAGACACTTGGATCATGGCACAGAGTTCCTTGAGCAACGTAAACATTTGCGTTAGGATCTGTTCCAGCAGAAAGGTTGAAAAAGACTGGCCTAGAGACCAGCTCGATTAACACCTTGACCGGGGAATTTCTCTGAGCGGGGGATAATATTTTCGTAATAACACGAGGCTTCTATGGCATTTCTTATGCTAAGTTTGCTACTTTATTGCCCCTATTCACACTTGTAGTTCACTTACCTATCACTGTCAAAGAAATAAATCCTTGTTAATACCTGTAAAATGTCGCTTAAAAGTCGACAAGTTCGACTTCATTCCACCGAGATTTTATCCCATATGGCCCAGTCTCTTTTCGCAGCGCGGAAAGCGTTGCACAAAGCACGAACTTCGTAGCTCCAGCGATGACCCTCAGGAGTCTCAGAAAAAAAAATGCACTCATGAACCGAAGGACGTGGCCAGAAATCGAACACACAACCTTCGGAGCCCGAGTCAGACGGCTTGCGGCTTGACGACTTCACCACGGAGACTGCCTATGGATGACAGGCAAAAAGAAGTAAATATTTTTGGAGCGTCGGACCTGTGTTGACAGCCGGACGCATATGGAGGGGGTGGGGGGGGGTGGTAGGGGGAGGGGAGATGCGTCTTTGTATGTGTTGTCATGGAGACCATGGGTAACGTCAGAGCGTAGGCGGAGCTACCATGAGCCGGGAAAGGACTTGAGATGACGCGAAATAAGCAAACATTACAATACAAAAGAAAAACTAGATACAATAATTTAAAATTGAAAATAGTAAATTTAAGGCACATAGCAGCCAGGAGATCTCCGCACGTGTGAATATCTCCTAGTATTCTAAACATAATATTTAAATTTAAATTGTATTACAACATTTTATCAAGCAAATTCGAGTATCGTCGGCGGGCCTGATGAACTGTCGTCGCGGGCCCGACTCGGCCTGCGGGTCGTAGTTTGGCGACGCCTGCCCTAGCCAGTCCGTCACTGTATGTATCTGTAGCATAAGCATTTTTGTCATCATCATCATTATGTTAGATAATGGAACTGATAACTTTAGAATAGAAAACGATACCACAAAACGATCACCGAAGGAACATTTTCTACTAGTGTGGTGATTCAGAGCGCGGACATACTGAAATAATGCCTCATGCTTTTCAAAAATAAATAAATAAAATTGATATGTGTAATGTAAATTTAAAATGTTCGACTTGCTGAGATATATTTTGTTCCGAATTCCTCCCCCCCCTCCCCACACACACACACACATACACACACACACACACACACACACACACACACACACACACACAGTGTCACTTTTAAAATGGTATATAAAGCAAGAAGAGAAACTCACATTATACGGGAATATACTAGGCGGGAGAAGCAATGAAGGACAAAGAACGATGTATGTGGAAAGTTACAACAGCGAGACGGTAGACGTAATATTACAAACAGCTACTGCATCAAAGTATCAGATGGCGGTGAGAATTGGAGAGCCATAATCGCCAACGCCTGCTGCAGACCTGAAGAAAAAAAGACTAATTAACTGAATACATCAACCAACGTTGCTGTGATATATCTTTAATGTACAGCAACATCTTATATATACCTGACACAAGCAGTCTCTGTAATTAGATATGTTTGCTTTATTGATGTTATTTTAATTAATCTTCTATTGGTTCATCAAGTCAACAGGGCATGCGTTTGTTTTGTGACTGTTTAAACGTCTGCGTAGAACAGTAAGGGTTATATAGTTGTTGATGTTGTTGTTGCTGCTGCTGCGGCGAGGTTGCTGCTGGTGCTAGCTTCTTGGAGTAAATTAAAAAATAATACTTTGAAAAGTTAGCCTGACAGGGCTGGCCGAGTGGCTAGAACGCCGCATTCTCCTTAGGGAGACCCGGGTTCAAATCCTTGGTAAGGCGTGGAGTTTTTTTTTCTGTTGGGGGAAAAAAGACAACTCTAACCTGCACATTTCGCGGCGACTGCACTAGCCAGGTGACCTTAATACCTCAGACTCAAGGCCCTCCCTCCCCCCCCCCTTGCCATGCACATCAAGGTGCATTGGTAGTAAATGACAGTGACAGTTTTTGACAGCCTGACAGAAGCAGCCAAACGTGACGACGACCAGTCTTCATCAACTGTAAACACACTTGAAATCACGTCAGCTCAGACTGGCCATTATGAAAGTAATGAGGCCGTTTACACACCCTAAGGTGAATTGCACAGATGTATGTGCAAGTCCTACAAGAACCAAATGAAAACCGTAAACTGATTAGAGTAATTATACGTAGACAATCACTATTTTCCGGGCACGTTATGAGAAGAAATAAACCAGACAACCTGGTGACAACTGGCAAAATTGAGGGGACAAGAACAAGGGGCAGGCAGAAAAGTAAATAACTAGTTGGAATGCCCACGTGGTATGACCGAAACAAGAACACAGAGCTGATCCACGACTCTGGTGATTGTATGAGATGGCGAAACATGACCGCGCCCACGCTTACCGGCATGGCACATGATGAATGGGAGTGCATTAGGCACTTGGTGCTAGGCCCATATTTGAAACTAGAACATTATATTCAGCAATAAGAATGAGACAAACAGCTTTCTGTGGTCATGTGATGAGAAGAGAGGCATTGGAGAGTTCGTGACGACTGCTAAGATTAAAGGACAGAGAGGCAGGGGCAGACCAAGAGAAACGATACTGCATGGACTGAGACGGTGGCATGGAGGAATATCATCAGCGGAGTTGATCCATAACGCCACAGACCGAGATGTGTGGAGAGATATCAACACCTACGCCAGCTAACAGGGCACTTGATCATGATGATGGGCTCTCGGTTGGTGATGCGGTCAAAACGATGGTGGCCGCCAGTTGTGATAATACCGGATCTAAACATAACGCAAGGAGCGTTTTCCTATTTACTTACAATCCTGTTTTGGATGCGAAGTGTATACAACCCCAGAAGTGTTGACTGGCTGAGTACGGTACATGTTTATATACAATCTGACCAGGATATTGAAGCAAGTTGTATGCTACTTACCTTTAATGTCCAGCATTGCAGAAAGCCGTTTTCTAAAACAGTTAAAATCCTTTACAGGATGTCGCAGTCAACCCCATCATTTGACTGTAATGTCTTGGCAAGCTTACGTTTGCCATGGCTTTCTGTATGATTGGAATTCATACCGTCTAATGAAAACCAAAGCAAAATCTGCTTCCAAAGAGCACACAGCTGTGTTTCTAACGCGGTATGCGGGATTGCGAATTGCGTTTGAAACCCCTTCGTCACAGTCCCTGCTCACGATTCCAGAAGTTAAAATAAGTGCAACGGGGCGAAAATAAACAGAAATCCTTGTTTGGCTTTTGATTTCATTGTTTATATGACAGCGATAATAATAATAAAAAGGCATAGGACCTCCTTCCATTTCACGAGGTGTATTGTGTATATTGTGGAAATTGCATATCTTTGTTGACTTTACAGACAATCGGAACTCAATAGCTAATGTGGTTTGTATCAAACGAATCGCCTTTATTTTTCAGAATATTTCCTGGTACCTATTTAGTACATCTTAAGTCGGAGTTGGCTCGCCTGATAATGGGACACAGGCAATAGGGAAAGTTAACCCACACGCAAAATTCAGTCCAGCGTGAATTACACTTGAGTAAAACTGAGCGAAAAAAAAAATATACCCCTAACCCCCCCCCCCCCCCCCCACCCGCTTCCCCACCTGCTCATGTTCTCGTCGTGCTCACTGGACCGTTTTACGCCCCACCCCCTAAATAACACTCATGAATGGACATTCATTGACTGCCTGCAATGTAACCAAATTTCTGCCATAATCATACTGTTTCGCATTCGGAGACTCAGATTTAAGCCCTATACCTTTTACTGTACGTGACCCCATATATGGTTCCTTAATGTAGTCACTGTGGTGCCATTTCCATTTGTTATATGTTATTGTGTATTCTTCTTGTTTGCTGATGAAGGCTTGTCGCCACAACGTCAGTAGTGTAGTAACGTGGAAAGCCGCCCCTTTTTTGTGGAGGTGGAGGTTATAGATACCTCCACAAAGGGCGATAACTCTTTTTTCCCCAAAAAGGTAGGCGTGGCGTAGTGACTCATCATAGGTGGCGTGTTCTAGTGACTCATCAGAGGTGGCGTGCGTGGTCAAGTAATTATAGTGTACGACATAAAAATACGACATAAAACATCAATAAAGAAAACAAACGATTCAAGTAAGGTATATAATAATTTTAATAAAACATATATAGAAAAGAAGAAGAAAAAAAAAAAAAAAGAAGAAAAAAAAAAAACATAGTCAAGTGACCCCTTAAATTATAGGTAAGGGTGTGCGATGACGTGCTCAAGTGGTGGTCAAGAGGTGGTCAAGAGGTGGTCAAGCGGTCAAGAGGTGGTCAAGTGACCCCTTAAATTGTATGGGATGGTACGTGTAGTGACGTGGTGATGATCAAGAGGTGGTCAAGTGGTGGTCAGGGTGTGGTCAAGATGTGGTCAAATGGTCGAGTGACCACTTAAATTGTCGGGGAAAGTAGTTGTAATGATATGGTGATGATTAAAGGGTGGTAAATTAGTGGTCAAGCAGTGGTCAAGCAGTGGTCAAGTGAGGAAAATTTTAGTGGAAAGTAGTTGTAATGATATGGTGATGATTAAAGGGTGGTAAATTAGTGGTCAAGCAGTGGTCAAGTGGTCGAGTGACCACTTAAATTGTCGGGGAAAGTAGTTGTAATGATATGGTGATGATTAAAGGGTGGTAAATTAGTGGTCAAGAGGTGGTCAAGCGGTGGTCAAGGGGTGGTCAAGTGGTTAAATGACCCCTTAAATTGTTGGGGAGAGTACGTGTAGTGACGTGGTGATGATCAAGAGGTGGTCAAGTGGTGGTCAGGGTGTGGTCAAGTGGTGGTCAAGATGTGGTCAAGTGGTCGAGTGACCCCTTAAATTGTCAGGGAAAGTGAGTGTAGTAAGTTGGTGATGATCGTGAGGTGGTCAAGTAGTGGTCAAGAGGTGGTCAAGGGGTGGTCAAGTGGTTAAATGACCCCCTAAATTGTATGGGAGGGTACAGTTAGTGATGTGGTGATGATCAAGAGGTGGTCAAGTAGTGGTCAAGGGGTGGTCAAGTGGTCAAGTTACCCCTTAAATTGATGGGAAGAGTACGTGTAGTGACACGAAGATGATCAAAATGTAGTCAAATAGTCGTCAAGTGGTGGTCAAGCGGTGGTCAAGTGGTCGAGTGACCACATAAATTGTAGAGGAGAGTAGGTGTAGTGACATGGTGATGATCAAGAGGTGGTCAAGTTGTTAGGTCTAGAGGTTGGGGTGTCTCAGTCATGAAGTATCAAACTGTCTGCTCTGGGAAGGATGTCGCTGATCAGGGCGAGTAGGTTCTAATACGTTTATCGCTATTGTCTATAATTGGCGTGGTTGTATAGTAATAATAGTAGAGTTGTTTCGTAGTAATGTTAGTCATCATTATCAAGGGGCATGTTAGGTGATATTTATAACGGTAGTAGTAGTACCAGTAGTAACAATACCAACAATAGTACTAATTATCATCATCATCATGTGTCTTACCAACGGACGTACCACCCACACATTGCGATCTCCAACACCATTGAACAATTCCGAGGTTGACTCACAATACAGAAATCCCCAATTAACGGCATTACCTTCATGTAATGGTGGTACTCATAGTACCAATAGCACCAGTAGTAATAGTCACCAACATCAGCAAGAGACTTATCGCCTGACATTGGTCAGTATGACACTCCATAAACTATGATCTCCGACACCATGGATACAAATAGTAATAATATTGGTAATAGTAGTAGTGGTAGTAGTAGTGGTAGTAGTAGTAGTAGTAGTAGTAGCGGCGGCGGCGGTGGTGGTGGTGGTGGTGGTGGTGGTGGTGGTGGTGGTAATAGTAGGAGTAGTAGAATAGCGAGGGTGCTTGTTGTTTCACTAAGTATTTGTATATCGTATGTAGTATAAAGCTAGTTTGTGTTGTATGCCATGTAAGGTGTTACTGAAATATCTGTATTTTATACTTCTAAGAGGTGATGACGTCATAACCCACCACTCTATCATCTTATTGATAGTGTCTCCAGTGCCACGAAAAAGGCTCATTGTGAGATATCGATCATTTCTCAAAGCGACAGCATCCGGGGTGCATGCCCATTACGAGCAAACATCGATACGCCACTTAAAAGGCAACGACAAGACAAAATGGCGTCGAATACAGTGTAACGTACAAAACTTATGAGGTCATCGGTTGTCCATTCCATCATGGTCGACAAATAGGCGCTCACTAACTTCACAATAGGCTCACTCAAATAAACATATAGGATGATAAGGCATCGACCCAAATGTGAAAAATGACTGCCAAATACAGAAATAGTTCGTCCACATGTATGCAAACTAGGAAAATTTGTTAGTCGAACGGGACATATATTGACCAAGTAGGGAAATTTGAGAGCCATAAATGAAAAAATATAATCCAAAGAGAGGAATATCTCATTCCAACTTATAAAAAGAAGGAAAATTCTCAACCAAATGAGAAAAAGTTAGACCAAGTATAGTAACATCGCAACCAAACTTATGAAAAGTAGGAAACTTTGTTACCCAAAGCGAAAAAACCTAGGTCAAGTAGGAAAATCTGTTAGCCAAATGTAAAAAATGTCGGTCAAATACAGAAATAGTTCGTCCACACGTATGCAAACTAGGAAAATGTGTTAGTCGAACAGGATAAAATATTGCCCAAGTAGGGAAATTTGAGAGCCATAAGTGAAAAAATATAATCCAAAGAGAGGAATATCTCGTTCCAACTTATAAAAAGAAGGAAAATTCTCAACCAAATGAGAAAAAAGTTAGACCAAGTATAGTAACATCGCAACCAAACTTATGAAAAGTAGGAAACTTTGTTAGCCAACGAGAATAAAAACCTTGTTCAAGTAGGAAAATCTGTTAGCCAAATGTAAAAAATGTCGGCCAAATACAGAAATACCTCGTCCGCACTTATTAAAATTAGGAAAAATTTGTTAGCCAAATAGTAAAAATATTGCCCAAGTAGGAAAATTTGATAGCCAAATGTAAAAAAAAAATATCACCCAAAGAGAGGAATATCTCGGCCAGAGTTATAAAAAGTAGGAGAACTATTTGCCAAATGGGAAAAAGTTAGGCCAAATACAGAAATATCTCAAACAAACATATAAAAAATAGGAAAATTGATAACCAAACGGGAACTATATTGACCAACTAGGGACATGTGTTACTCAAAGAGGAAAAATAATGACCAAGTAACGAAATACATCGCTCAAGCTTATGAAAACTAGGAAACTTTGTTAGCCAAAGTGAAAAAAAAACCTTGGTCAAGTAGGAAAATCTGTTAGCCAAATGTGAAAAATGTCGGACAAATGCAGAAATAGTTCGGTCACACATATGCAAACTAGGAAAAGTTGTTAGCCAGATAGGAAAAGTATTGGCCAAGTAGGAAAATTTGAAAGCCAAATGTGAAAAAAGATCACCCAAAGAGAGAAATATTGCGAACAATGTCGGCCAAATACAGAAATTTCTCAACCAAACTTATGAAAAGTAGGAAACTTTGTTAGCCAACGAGAATAAAAACCTTGTTCAAGTAGGAAAATCTGTTAGCCAAATGTAAAAAATGTCGGCCAAATACAGAAATACCTCGTCCGCACGTATGCAAACAAGGAAAGGTTGTTAGCCAGATAGGAAAAATATTGCCCAAGTAGGAAAATTTGATAGCCAAATGTAAAAAAAAAATATCACCCAAAGAGAGGAATATCTCGGCCAGACTTATAAAAAGTAGGAGAACTATATGCCAAATGGGAAAAAGTTAGGCCAAATACAGAAATATTTCAACCAAACATATAAAAAATAGGAAAATTGATAACCAAACGGGAAATATATTGACCAACTAGGGAAATGTGTTACTCAAAGAGGAAAAATAATGACCAAGTAACGAAATACATCGCTCAAGCTTATGAAAACTACGAAACTTTGTTAGCCAAATGGAAGAAACCTTGGTCAAGTAGGAAAAATCTGTTAACCAATTGTGAAAAATGTCGGCCAAATGCAGAAATAGTTCGGCCACACGTATGCAAACAAGGAAAGGTTGTTAGCCAGATACGAAAAGTATTAACCAAGTAAGAAAATGTGATAGCCAAAGGTGAAAAAATATCAGACAAAGAGAGAAATATCTCATCCAAACTTATAAAAAGAAGGAAAATTCTCAACCAAATGAGAAAAAGTTAGACCAAATATAGTAACATCTCAACCAAACTTATGAAAAGTAGGAAACTTTGTTAGCCAACGAGAATAAAAACCTAGGTCAAGTAGGAAAATCTGTTAGCCAAATGTAAAAAATGTCGGCCAAATACAGAAATACCTCGTCCGCACTTATTAAAATTAGGAAAAATTTGTTAGCCAAATAGTAAAAATATTGCCCAAGTAGGAAAATTTGATAGCCAAATGTAAAAAAAAAATATCACCCAAAGAGAGGAATATCTCGGCCAGAGTTATAAAAAGTAGGAGAACTATTTGCCAAATGGGAAAAAGTTAGGCCAAATACAGAAATATCTCAAACAAACATATAAAAAATAGGAAAATTGATAACCAAACGGGAACTATATTGACCAACTAGGGACATGTGTTACTCAAAGAGGAAAAATAATGACCAAGTAACGAAATACATCGCTCAAACTTATGAAAACTAGGAAACTTTGTTAGCCAAAGTGAAAAAAAACCTTGGTCAAGTAGGAAAATCTGTTAGCCAAATGTGAAAAATGTCGGACAAATGCAGAAATAGTTCGGTCACACATATGCAAACTAGGAAAAGTTGTTAGCCAGATAGGAAAAGTATTGGCCAAGTAGGAAAATTTGAAAGCCAAATGTGAAAAAAGATCACCCAAAGAGAGAAATATTGCGAACAATGTCGGCCAAATACAGAAATTTCTCAACCAAACTCATGAAAAGTAGGAACAACTTGTTACCCAAATAGAAAAAAATATTGGTCAAGTAAAGAAATAGCGTGGTCAAACCTATAAAAACATACCAACATTTGTTAACACAACTTGGCCACTTGTTCTTACAAACTTGCTCGCTGGCTCAAACAATCTGTCCTCTTGCTATTACAATCGGTCGACCTATCCTATCAACTCACACACTTACCATAACAACTGTCCCTTTTCCCCAACAACGTGTCCACCGACTCTCTCATATTATCGACTCGCCCTATCAACTTACCCACTGACTCTAACAACTTCCCCTCAGGGGCTCACAAAATTTCCACTTGTTATTACAAATTGTCGACAGTCTCGCCCAAATTACCACTTACTCCTACAAACTGTCCCAACTGCGCGCACAAAGGTGTCCACTTGTGATTTCACGGCCTCCTCATCACATAGATAAGTAGCCCTTATAAAATACAAATGTATCCCACAAGTCATACAGAAGTGTCCCCCATATTGTCATAAAAAAAAAATATTTGTGTGTGTAGGTAAGTTCATGTCTTTGGCAGTTCATATTTTGTAAATTCATTTCTTCAGCATAAGATTTGTGTAAGTTCACACCCTCAGCATAAATTTTGTTGTGTAAGTTCATGTCTTCGACAGTTCATGTTTTGCTAAGGCCTAGTTTTAGTGAAAAGGCAGAAGTCTATTGGCTAGAATTTCAACCTGAGTGGTCAATTACTAACACTGCCTGTGGACAGGTATTCTTACCCATGCGCTAAAGTTGAGAAAATGAACTTCCGTTGAATGGAAGCTACCGCAGACTTGACTTATTAAACCCCTCTGGAAGAAGTAGCGGCAGCTTAACCGGGAAAAGATCGAATTAGTTATCCCCCTTAGTCTGGGAATTATGAAAATATATGCTCACACAAGCGATATTACTCATGACGTCATATAAACAAAAATATAAACGATAACAAATGAGGCGACATTTTTTACATTTGGCTAACAGATTTTCCTACTTGAACAAGGTTTTTATTCTCGTTGGCTAACAAAGTTTCCTACTTTTCATAAGTTTGGTTGAGAAATTTCTGTATTTGGCCGACATTGTTCGCAATATTTCTCTCTTTGGGTGATCTTTTTTCACATTTGGCTTTCAAATTTTCCTACTTGGCCAATACTTTTCCTATCTGGCTAACAACTTTTCCTAGTTTGCATATGTGTGACCGAACTATTTCTGCATTTGTCCGACATTTTTCACATTTGGCTAACAGATTTTCCTACTTGACCAAGGTTTTTTTTTCACTTTGGCTAACAAAGTTTCCTAGTTTTCATAAGCTTGAGCGATGTATTTCGTTACTTGGTCATTATTTTTCCTCTTTGAGTAACACATGTCCCTAGTTGGTCAATATAGTTCCCGTTTGGTTATCAATTTTCCTATTTTTTATATGTTTGTTTGAGATATTTCTGTATTTGGCCTAACTTTTTCCCATTTGGCAAATAGTTCTCCTACTTTTTATAACTCTGGCCGAGATATTCCTCTCTTTGGGTGATATTTTTTTTTTACATTTGGCTATCAAATTTTCCTACTTGGGCAATATTTTTACTATTTGGCTAACAAATTTTTCCTAATTTTAATAAGTGCGGACGAGGTATTTCTGTATTTGGCCGACATTTTTTACATTTGGCTAACAGATTTTCCTACTTGAACAAGGTTTTTATTCTCGTTGGCTAACAAAGTTTCCTACTTTTCATAAGTTTGGTTGCGATGTTACTATACTTGGTCTAACTTTTTTCTCATTTGGTTGAGAATTTTCCTTCTTTTTATAAGTTGGAACGAGATATTCCTCTCTTTGGATTATATTTTTTCACTTATGGCTCTCAAATTTCCCTACTTGGGCAATATTTTATCCTGTTCGACTAACACATTTTCCTAGTTTGCATACGTGTGGACGAACTATTTCTGTATTTGACCGACATTTTTTACATTTGGCTAACAGATTTTCCTACTTGACCTAGGTTTTTTCGCTTTGGGTAACAAAGTTTCCTACTTTTCATAAGTTTGGTTGCGATGTTACTATACTTGGTCTAACTTTTTCTCATTTGGTTGAGAATTTTCCTTCTTTTTATAAGTTGGAATGAGATATTCCTCTCTTTGGATTATATTTTTTCATTTATGGCTCTCAAATTTCCCTACTTGGTCAATATATGTCCCGTTCGACTAACAAATTTTCCTAGTTTGCATACATGTGGACGAACTATTTCTGTATTTGGCAGTCATTTTTCACATTTGGGTCGATGCCTTATCATCCTATATGTTTATTTGAGTGAGCCTATTGTGAAGTTAGTGAGCGCCTATTTGTCGACCATGATGGAATGGACAACCGATGACCTCATAAGTTTTGTACGTTACACTGTATTCGACGCCATTTTGTCTTGTCGTTGCCTTTTAAGTGGCGTATCGATGTTTGCTCGTAATGGGCATGCACCCCGGATGCTGTCGCTTTGAGAAATGATCGATATCTCACAATGAGCCTTTTTCGTGGCACTGGAGACACTATCAATAAGATGATAGAGTGGTGGGTTATGACGTCATCACCTCTTAGAAGTATAAAATACAGATATTTCAGTAACACCTTACATGGCATACAACACAAACTAGCTTTATACTACATACGATATACAAATACTTAGTGAAACAACAAGCACCCTCGCTATTCTACTACTCCTACTATTACCACCACCACCACCACCACCACCACCACCACCACCACCACCACCACCGCCGCCGCTACTACTACTACTACTACTACTACCACTACTACTACCACTACTACTATTACCAATATTATTACTATTTGTATCCATGGTGTCGGAGATCATAGTTTATGGAGTGTCCATACTGACCAATGTCAGGCGATAAGTCTCTTGCTGATGTTGGTGACTATTACTACTGGTGCTATTGGTACTATGAGTACCACCATTACATGAAGGTAATGCCGTTAATTGGGGATTTCTGTATTGTGAGTCAACCTCGGAATTGTTCAATGGTGTTGGAGATCGCAATGTGTGGGTGGTACGTCCGTTGGTAAGACACATGATGATGATGATAATTAGTACTATTGTTGGTATTGTTACTACTGGTACTACTACTACCGTTATAAATATCACCTAACATGCCCCTTGATAATGATGACTAACATTACTACGAAACAACTCTACTATTATTACTATACAACCACGCCAATTATAGACAATAGCGATAAACGTATTAGAACCTACTCGCCCTGATCAGCGACATCCTTCCCAGAGCAGACAGTTTGATACTTCATGACTGAGACACCCCAACCTCTAGACCTAACAACTTGACCACCTCTTGATCATCACCATGTCACTACACCTACTCTCCTCTACAATTTATGTGGTCACTCGACCACTTGACCACCGCTTGACCACCACTTGACGACTATTTGACTACATTTTGATCATCTTCGTGTCACTACACGTACTCTTCCCATCAATTTAAGGGGTAACTTGACCACTTGACCACCCCTTGACCACTACTTGACCACCTCTTGATCATCACCACATCACTAACTGTACCCTCCCATACAATTTAGGGGGTCATTTAACCACTTGACCACCCCTTGACCACCTCTTGACCACTACTTGACCACCTCACGATCATCACCAACTTACTACACTCACTTTCCCTGACAATTTAAGGGGTCACTCGACCACTTGACCACATCTTGACCACCACTTGACCACACCCTGACCACCACTTGACCACCTCTTGATCATCACCACGTCACTACACGTACTCTCCCCAACAATTTAAGGGGTCATTTAACCACTTGACCACCCCTTGACCACCGCTTGACCACCTCTTGACCACTAATTTACCACCCTTTAATCATCACCATATCATTACAACTACTTTCCCCGACAATTTAAGTGGTCACTCGACCACTTGACCACTGCTTGACCACTAATTTACCACCCTTTAATCATCACCATATCATTACAACTACTTTCCACTAAAATTTTCCTCACTTGACCACTGCTTGACCACTGCTTGACCACTAATTTACCACCCTTTAATCATCACCATATCATTACAACTACTTTCCCCGACAATTTAAGTGGTCACTCGACCATTTGACCACATCTTGACCACCACTTGACCACACCCTGACCACCACTTGACCACCTCTTGATCATCACCACGTCACTACACGTACCATCCCATACAATTTAAGGGGTCACTTGACCACCTCTTGACCGCTTGACCACCTCTTGACCACCTCTTGACCACCACTTGAGCACGTCATCGCACACCCTTACCTATAATTTAAGGGGTCACTTGACTATGTTTTTTTTTTTTCTTCTTTTTTTTTTTTTTTCTTCTTCTTTTCTATATATGTTTTATTAAAATTATTATATACCTTACTTGAATCGTTTGTTTTCTTTATTGATGTTTTATGTCGTATTTTTATGTCGTACACTATAATTACTTGACCACGCACGCCACCTCTGATGAGTCACTAGAACACGCCACCTATGATGAGTCACTACGCCACGCCTACCTTTTTGGGGAAAAAAGAGTTATCGCCCTTTGTGGAGGTATCTATAACCTCCACCTCCACAAAAAAGGGGCGGCTTTCCACGTTACTACACTACTAACGTCCTTATTATTGGAGGAAAAGGGAGGAAGGGCGAGTGGAATTACTTTTCTACACTTCGTGTTTTTAATGTGTTAATCTTCACAGCCTTACCTCAGTTTAACACATTTCATTTATCTTCTTCTTCTTCTTCTTCTTCTTCTTCTTCTTCTTCTTCTTCTTCTTCTTCTTCTTCTTCTTCTTCTTCTTCTTCTTCTTCTTCTTCTTCTTCATATTCTTCTTCTTTCGTTCGCCTGAAATATGTTTATAACTGCAATGTTGTCTCTTGTATGAATCTAACAGTCTTTTTTAGTTCACTCAGCGGTCCATAGGGTTTATCTTTCACTGTTGTCTCTCTAGGCCAGAAGGTTCGCCTGGATATGTTGTAGTTTGGGCAATCCTGGAGTATGTGCTCTGCTGTCTGCGACGCCAAACCACATGTGCACATGGCTGAGTCACCAATCTTGAATTTTTTATACATGTGGTTGCGTAATATATTGTGTCCTGTTCTGAGGCGTAGAAGAATGACCTGGTCTGGTCTTTCCATAATATTTTGCTGAGATGGCCTTGAGAGAGATGTCCGTTTCAGTTGTTTATTTTCTCTCTCTCTCTCTCTCTCTCTCTCTCTCTCTCTCTCTCTCTCTCTCTCTCTCTCTCTCTCTCTCTCTCTCTCTCTCTCTCTCTCTCTCTCTCTCTCTCTCTCTCTCTCTCGCTCTGCTGTCTTCCTGGCATCTTCAACTTTGTCCTCCAAAAGTTGTAGTTCTTCAGTCCAGTACGGTTTGTAATTTTTCCTCGCTCCTCTTGGAATGGACTCAGTGGCCGCCTGTATTATTGCTTTGTTTAGACTTTCCACCATTTGTTTCATGTTATTTCATCTATAATTTATAAAACCTACCAACTAACCCCAGGCGTACACACTGTTTTATTTTGAGCTCCAAAATATGTGCATGACGGGTTTCTGTAGTACTGATACACAATTATGGTCTCAGACTTCCATGAGTTCAGTACATTTTGCAATGGAGCCAGGCTCCGTTCCCAGAATCCCCTACACTTGTGGGACTTAGTGACATCACTTGCGTGGGCATGCAGGGATTAGAGGCTTGCGGGGGTTAGAGGCATTGAGAGTTCACATCCAGGCCGACTGCTGCAGTGACATTGAACTTGGATGAGGTGACATACCAGCAATAATAAATGGTCGACCTTGGAGCGATGAGGGCACGACACAACAAAGAGGTTGCGGATACTAGAATGTCGCTATTTTTGGTTTTTGTGTTTGTTTTTGTTTGAGATCACTCGCTTTGAACTTCAGAGTAGTATATTCACATGGACAACGCCAACTACGGGAATGTTGCTTGAAACGTGGTACCGACTGACAGGAGTATACGACAACCCGTATCTTACGAGGACATCCAGCACACCCTTGCACAGTTTCACAATCCGTACTTTTCGGGGACATTTAGCACACCCTTGCACAGTTTCACAATCCGTATCTTACGGGGAAATTCAGCACACCTCTGCATAGTTTCAGAATTCTAACATACCGACTTCGAAGTCAGCTGCATGTCATGTGGGAGCAGATCACTTTTTTTATCTTTCGATTTCTCAATTGTATAAACATGAGCGTCGGCCGTCCAGAAAGCAGTGAAAAAATATTGAACGTAAACGTGCTTAGAAAATCACCAACAACCACTAAATGCCGAGGTTGATTACGACGTCAGGCAATCATGGAGACGGAGTTAGTCACAACGGCAATCGCCAGTAACTGCTTTCATTTTGAAGACTTGCGTATAAATAAATAATAACAATACATTACAGCAGCACGCGTCGCTCAATTTTCCCATATAGGATTTCCCAATGGTGTATTTCATTTCTCTGTACACACGTCTAATGTAGATGGTAAAAAAAAACCAACCTAAACGTCCTTGGGTGGGCTTGAACCACCAACCTTTCGGTTAACAGCCGTACGCGCTAACCGATTGCCAATCCAATCCAATCCAGTTTTTGGTACGAGTACCCCCTTTCAGCCTTCGAGTTTTCGACTTGGCTATGTAGGGGTGTTTATGGTGTAGCTTGTAGTTTGCCTTTCGTACTTTGGGCTGCTTGTTGTCAGCTTCCCGCCTTCTGATGGGTTGATTGTGTTCGTTACTTTCTTTTCATGTCTGGACAGAGTCGCGCACTTGTTGATGCCTGGAATTGGTGTGTACCCACCCCGTCATTTGGTGCTGATTCCTTCAGGGAGCTTTACCTCTCGTTCTCTATGCTCCAGTAATTGTGATCATTTGGGCGTCTTGGTCTTCCTTGATTTCGTGTGTTGTGTGCGTTACACCAGTTCGATCTTGGTGGGGAGCGATATCGTCCTTCATCTGTTGCTTCTTCTTCTGTCTGTGTTCTTGCATCTTCTGGTTCGGGTGATGCTGTCTGGGTCTTGAGCAGTGCTAACATCTCTTGTAGAGTATCTGATGTCCTTTATTTCATATATTGTAGTTTTACTAGCTGTTTTTCATTCTCGGCCTTAAAGCAGTCGTTCGAGCGATATCCTGCTCTATCTTCTGATGAACTTGCATCATTTCGTCCAGGATGCGCTGAACAGCCGTTATCTGTGTTTCCTGCGTCTTGTAGTTTTCATCTTCCATGCTTGATAGCCTTTCTTCTGTCTCAGCCTTAATAGCAGCCATTCGTTCGAACGACATCCTGCTCAATCTTCTGCTTAACTTGCTTCGTTTCGTCCAGGATGCTGTAACAGTATTGGGTATAATTAAGATCTAGTGGGAAACACAGATACAGCACGATTGAGCATTGAGACTGAAAGGGGTGGGAGATGCTCAATCGTGACGTATTAGGTTGTTAAGGTTAGTCAACATCCGATAGTCCAGCTGAGAAGACACGGCCTGTCATCTTGAGAATAAAGTATAAAGTTTCAGTCCAGATCAAGTCTTGTTACTTCTTTTGACACTGTTATAGAAGTAATAAATGGTGCCGTGACCGAGAATCTGAGGTTGATCTAGGCCGGCCAACAACAACTATCCACTGGCGGCATGCTGTAAGACAAATTATGAAGGTAATGGCTGGCCTACCACGGTCGTTGTCTGAACTTAATCATTTACAAGGGGCCTAACCTGGCCGTTGCTTGAACCTTGCCACTTTCAAGGGACCTGCCTCCAATTTAAGTTCAAGATTTTATCAGAAGTCCGAACTCGTTCAAGGTCAGGTCATCACTAGCCGTTGGCTGATCCAAATCCATTTTTTGGCCTCGTCATTCCTATGACCCAAACACACCTAATCCATTTTTGGGCCTCGTTATTCCTATGACCCAAACACACCTAATCCATTTTTGGGCCTCGTTATTCCTATGACCCATTCCATACGACGTTGAAGTACCCACTTGAGAATCAAGGAAGGGACCCAACCAGGGGGTCGAAGATTTGTCTGGCAGCCCATGAGATGTGACCCAACCAGGGGTTGAAAATTTTCTGGCAGCCCACGAGAAGGACGAAAATACCTGAGGGAAGAGAAGTGATGTCTGAACTCCGCCACCTGAATTCCGAGACTAAATTTCACTTGATGCGGGCTCTGGTTGGTTGAACTGAATCCGTAAGTTGGTAAAAGAAGGTAACGGATTAATTTAAGGAAATAGACTCAGAGTAAAAGTTGTGTATTTCGAGGTCTCCCGTGAGGTTCCGAATTTCTTGATTTGAGTGGAGTACAGGACATTATTGTGGACATTATATCTACAAGGAACCTTCTGATTGCCACAAATTTGAATTTTTTTATTGAGGACAGGGTTCATTCTTCCTATGCTCAGACAGGATATCGTTGGTGCTTCTTCTGATTAATGTAATATCTTACAATATTATAACCAACTGAATTGTGCTGTTTGGGATTTGGGAAATTGTAATTGTTTGATTGGTTGCTTGCTTTGTTTTAGTATTTTTCAGCAAAACGGAACAGGACACCTCAGCACATCTTCCTTAAATTAGAAAATTGAAATTGTGTAGTGCTTTCTTTGCTTTATTTCAGTATATTTTTCAGCATGGCGGAACCGGATAACTTGGCCCAGGTTTTGACAGGCGTGGGAACAGCAGTAGGCCGACTTAATATGGTGATTAAACAACAAGGGATGGCAACAGAAATTGTAAAGTTTAGTGGACAGGCCAGAGACTATAAGAAATGGGTCACCTCTATAGAAAAATATGCCTATTTGATCTCAGCAACAGATGAAGAAAAAATGAGACTGGCTTATCAGACGGCAACGGAACCAGTTTCGGATCATATCAGAAGAAAATTAGAGGCTAGAGTAGATGAGACGTGGGAACAGTTCAAAGAAGACCTAGCAAGGAAATATGCGGAAATAACGGATCCACAACATGCGTTTTCGGTGTTGAGGCAGGCTAAACAAAATAACGGAGAGACGGTACAATTGTTTAGCGATAGGTTGATTAACCTGGCTGAAGAAGCATTCTTAGGACAGAATGTACGAGGGGAGGAGGTGGAAAGGATGTTAGTAGGGATTTTTGTAGATGGCATCAAATCTGATGGTTTGAAACTTAAGTTGATGAGGGAAAACCCTGAGAGGTTATCACAAGCGGTGGATATCGCGGTACAAGAGGAAAATTTGAGACGTAGGTTTAGATTAAGAACAGGAAGAGAAGTGGGAAGTAGTCGAGACGATAGAGTTGAGGAACCCATGGAAATAGGACAAACAAGATTCGGATGGAATAGGAGAGGCGGTATACAAACCTTACAAGGTAGAAATAGGAGCGATTATGTTGAAAGAAGAAATGTGAGATACCCTACAAGTGAGTCAGTGGGAAACACAAATAACACAAATATTGTCTGTTGGGTTTGTGGTCAACGGGGACATGTTTCTCGTTTTTGTAATAACAGGCGTGTCCAGTCGAATACACAGGGTAGATATGATAATAATAGGGTGACTGGGAATGTTGTTGATAGACACAGGAATTTTACAGGTACAAGAACACAGGAAAATCGGCGCCCTACCTATTAGACAGGACCTATGATAGGAGGGTAAATAATAGGGTCCCAAGTGTTAGAGAGTATGTTAATAACAAGTATAATAGCTCGAACAGAGAATATTTTCAACTAGATGAAGTCAAGAAATTTATAGAAGATAAAACAGATTATAGCTCGTGTATATTAGAAATAGGGAAGTATAGAGTCCGTACATTAATAGATTCCGGAGCTCAAGTTAGTGTAGTAAAAGAAAGTTTTTTATACAAAATAGTAAGAAATTGTAGAGTATTTAAGTGTAGTAATAATTTACACTCTGTTACTGGACAGAATTTACAAGTAGTTGGACAAACAATGATAAATTTTAAGTTAGGAGGGATCAACATAAGACACCTTTTTCATGTAGTGAGGGGTTTAAATAGAAATATGTTGATAGGGAGAGATTTTTTGATAAAGAATGGAATAAGACTTTTTTATGATTTACATAAGTTAAAATTCAGAGACGTATATATAGATATGGAAGAGGATATGCATATATCAGCACTAGTTAGGGTTAAAATGACAACGACGTTAAAACCACAGTCGATTAATTTGATACAAGCGAAGCTGAAGAGAAACCCATATTATGTAGAAGGAAACACAGTCAGAATCACTGAGTTACAAGAGGAAATAATTGATGAGCCTGGTTTGGAGGTTCCAGATGGAGTAATGGAGTTGGATAAACACTTAACCTTTCCAGTAATGGTTATCAACAACACAGGGAGAGAAATCAAGTTATACAGAGGATGTGTGATAGCAAAATTAGATCATAACATTAGTGAAATATTGGCAACGAATAGAACAGAAGTGTCGGGAACAAGTTATTTGAAAACTTCTAGTGAAAGGGGAAGTGACAGACGCGGATGCGGAAGAAGAGGGAAAATCGGAATGGATGAATTGATCCATCCATCCAGAGAAAATAAAGTCCATATAAGTTCACTAGACAAAATAACAAGAGAACAAGAATTGTTGTCACAATTAAAAGCTCCGCCAGAAAACAAGGAAGTGTTGGAACAGTTTATAAAGCAAAATCAAGATGTGTTTGCGATTAATGATTTAGAGTTGGGAATGACACGAACAGTTAAAATGGAAATAGACACAGGAGATCATCCACCAATAAGTTTAAAACCATATAGAACTCCATTAAGAAACAGAGAAATAATGGAAAAGGCAATAGAGGAGATGCTGAAAGCAGGAATAATAAAAAGGTCGAAGTCAGAATGGTCATCTCCGGTAGTCATAGTGGCCAAGCCTGATGGTTCGAGTCGCTTCTGTTGCGACTACAGGGCGTTGAACAAAATCACCAAGAATGTAGCATACCCACTGCCGGTAATTGATGACATTTTGGGGCTACTTAATGGCTCTACATATTTCACAACGTTAGACGCAAGGTCAGGGTTTTGGTGTATTCCGATGTCAGAGGACGCGCAACGGAAAAGTGCCTTTTGTACCCACATGGGCTCGTACGAATTCTTACGAATGCCTTTTGGTGTCAAGACGGCGCCCTCTCACTATATGCTCTTAATAAATGAAGTTCTAGAGGGTATGCAAAGGTTCGCTCTTGCTTATATTGATGATATATTGGTCTATACAAAGGGAGATGTGGAGGATCATTTGAAACATATTAGACTAGTGTTTGACAGGTTAAGAAAGCATGATGTGAAGTTGAAGCTTAGTAAGTGCCAATTTTTAAAAACAGAAACAAAATATTTGGGGTATATTATAAATAGAGAGGGTATTAAACCAGACCAGGACAAAATAAAGGTTATTAAAGAGTTACCTGCTCCAACAAACGTTAAGGAAGTACGTGCTTTTGTGGGAACATGTGCGTATTATAGGCGGTTTATTCCAGCATTTTCAAGGATAGCTGAACCAATTACAAATTTAACAGCCAAGTACGCCAGGTTTAAGTGGGATGATGAGTGTCAAAAAGCCTTCGACTATTTAAAAAACAGCTTAACACTGGTACCACTGTTGACGCATCCAGACTTAAACAAACAGTTGATACTATACACAGATGCTTCGGACAATGCAGTAGGAGCATGTTTGGTACAACCATATGAAGGAAAAGAATCTGGAATACCAGGGGTTAAAAATGAAAGGCCTATCTACTTCTTGTCGCATAAACTTAGTAAATCACAAAGGAAATGGACTACTATCGAGAAGGAGGCTTACGCGATTCATTACGCTCTTCAAAAACTTAATTACTACTTACATAACGCAAATTTTGTCATTAGAACTGACCACATGCCTTTAAAGTCTTTTCTAGAAGCTCCAGTGCAGAACAGGAAAATACAGACGTGGGCATTGAATCTACAGGGGTACGACGCGAAAATTGAGTTCATACCAGGTAGGATAAACACATGCGCTGATTTATTGTCTAGAATTCCATATCCACAGTCATCAGAAGATACAGAAGAGGAGGCAGCCGAACCAGAGATAGACGACCGGAATTGGCAAGTAAATATTCTAGATTCTGCTATAATAAATGGGGAAGAATTTGATAGTCTACCATCGGATCAAGAGTCGGAACATAGGGAAGAAGACCTACAGTTAGCACAATTCAATATGGAAGAGGAGCAGGATTTGGACCCAAAAATCATACAAATAAAGGAAAAATTACGAGAAACAGAAGATAACAAATATAAAAGGAATTATTTGCTCTTACAAGAGGATGGACAGTTATATTATATGTGTGAAAAGAATGAACAACTAAGGAAATATATTCCAAGGCATTTAGAAAATGAACTTTTAAAAGCATATCACGATGAAAATGGACATCTCGGTAGAGACAAACTAGTGAAAGCACTTACAAGTAAATATTATTGGCCAAACTTATTTAAATCTGCATGCAAATATGTAGATACGTGTGAAAAGTGCAGATTAAGAAACATGAAAACAATAAAGTCTCCATTACAGGACACAGATATTCCTCACTTCCCAATGCAAAAGATTAGTTTAGACATATCGGGTCCACACCCCAGAACATTGTCAGGAAATGTATATTTAATTCATATAGTAGACATCTACAGTCTTTGGCCAGAGGTTTATGCAATTCCAGATAAGAGCGCGGATACTGTTATTAATATTTTTTTACAGGAGTTCGTACCAAGGTTTAGTTGCCCACAAAGTATACTTACAGATAATGGTAGAGAATTTGTAAATAAAAAATTCGAAAAGTTATTAAAAGATTTAAACATAAGACATATAAAGACCTCATTTTATAGACCTTCGTCAAATGCGAAAAACGAGCGTCAACATCGGACGTTATACAACATTGTGGCAAAGATTATTGATGAACATGAAAAAGATTGGGATCTATTTTTGGGGCCTGCTCTTAGCGCTATTCGTACAAATCAAAATGAGAGCACGGGTTTTTCGCCATTTTATTTAATACACGGGAGGGAACCAATATTACCTATAGATAATTTATTAAAACCTAGACGGAAATATATGGGTGAAGATTTTCAAGAGACCATAATACAAGAAATGCATAAAGCACATATGAGGTTAAGGGATAATATAATAAAAGCTAGGGAAAGACAGAAAAAGTACAAAAATGTAAATACAAAATTACAAGAGTTTAAGGTAGGTGATAGAGTTTATTACAAAAAGCATAGGAGAAACTCTAAGTTTGATGCTCGTTGGATTCCAGGTTATTACGTTTTGGAAAAACTTGGAAATGTATCGTATATTATAAAGAACCAGGTCACAGCACATATAGCAAGGGCACACGTTGAACACTTAAGAAGAGATGAAAATGAGATAGAAAATAATAATTATAACAATAATTATTATTCGGATGCGAAATTTTTAGATGAACAGGTTGTTAGAAAAGCTACAGTAACCCCAGATTTTCGAAAAGCTACAGTAACCCCAGATTTTAGAAAAGATACAGTAACTCCAGATCTTAGAAAAGATCCAGAACAAAATCAGTTGCTAGCAAGTCCAAGTTACGAAGAACAAGAACAGACAATTCCGAAAAGAATGGAAGAAGAAGGGCCAAATGAAACTCATTATGATAGTATGGAGGAAGACACAGGTGCTCCATTTAAAAATACTAGGCAAGCAACGAAAAGAAGAATGGACAGTCAAAGAGATAAAGAAGTGAAAAGACAGAGGAGAATTAGAGATTGTTCAACAAGCGGAGACGATATACCTATACTGGAAAGATCCTTAAGAAAGAGTGATCGACAAATTAGGTGGGATGTTGAACGGAAGAGATTAGCGGCAGCTAAAGAGAGACATACAGACGAAGAAGAAGAAATGGATGAAAAGTCAGAGTCAAGTAGTAATATGGAGGAGACTAGTAGGTTGTACGAAGAAGAAGATGTTGATATAGAGTTAGCACTCATTCAGAGAAATTTGGAGTTGTTGAGGAAGTGGAAACGTAAGAGATAGATAAATTGAAAGTACTGCAGATAGCAAGTTATAAGTATACGAAACGGTGGAAAAAGTGGTCTTGAGATATTAGTACAATGGCTGAATGTATTTTTTATTGATGTTAGAAATGCCGTGTTTAAAGATAGGGGTTAACAAGTTATAGTAATAATAGACAGGACAGATCACAAGTACGTTGATAAGTAGAGGATGGCTATTACATTGAGTTAATGTTGGATATAGGTTACAGTGCTTACTTAAGAGCTTATTCAGGAGGCTATGTGCTGTTAAGAGAAAATAAATAGATAATTTTGGATTACTGATTTGTTTATGTAGATAGAACAGATATGTTCATAATTGATCTGTAGTTAACAGATATACAGATAGAATGTTTAGTCTTCTCGGTCATATAAATACTGGATATGCGTCATTTTACTGAGTATGAGAGCCTAATGCTGGTGGGCCAATGTACGTAGTAATTTTAAGAGAGTTAAAATTGTGTTGAAAACTGGGTTTATGAAGTCTAAGTTTTATGAGTTATGAGTCATATAGGAAACGTTTTTATGCTTGAGTTGATGAGGGATATTGTTTGCTTATTTTATTGAGCCTAAGTGGTAATGCCTCATAATGAGTTTGTTTTCATAATTTGGTCTTGAAAAATGATTGTTATTGGTTGATTAATTGATTTAGAGTAGGGTGATTGTGTTCTTAGCATTTGAGTTGATAAAAACTATTGGTCCGTAAAAGTGTCCAATAGTGATAGGTAGAATAGAATATTTTTATTCTGTTTTGATAACATGCATGTTATGTCATTTTAATGTTTTTTTTTCAGATTTAATTTGGGGGTTGTGTTCATTTTATTTCGATTACATGAATGGTTTGATATATGGAGTTACATGGTTATAAAGTTAGTTAAGTAACTTTAAGTTTAAGGTGGATGAGGTTTTGCTTAAGTTTTTTCATTCAGAAAAGAGTTGATAAAAAACTAATTTATCCATTGATATAAGGTAGGGGGAAACTTAAGAGTAAATAATTAAGGAATGCTACGCATTCAGTAACTAGTGGGAAACCATGGTTGGTGAACGTGTGTGCACGAATGGATAGACGTATCCAGGGTCTGCACACACGTCACTGTATTTATAAAATAGCAGGATGGGATGTACGGGGGCAAGATATAGGTGCTGTGAAATACCAGCTTTAATTATATTAAAAGTGTTCATAAAATATGAACATGGGCTCATGGTAAAAGGTGAAGTAACGAAACTGGAACAGAATTGTGGTTGGCAATGTCAGTCTGAAATACACATGAAATGAAGGTTTATGAAAAATTATGCCAAATTGTTTTGTAACGAACAATGATATATTTCATAAGGTGTTGTAAAAAAAAATTATTTTACAAAATTTTTTTATTGGCAAGGGAGGTAAAGGGTGAATGTCTTAAATGTACATTTATTGTATGTCCATGTGGTCATGTCGTGTATTCATTCTTTATGTTTTTTATTTGGTGCGCACCACTTCTTTACTTTTTCTAACTACATTGTTTTTGTACGTCCTGGGGTTTGAAAGAATGAGAAATTGTATAAGGTCAAAATTTTCGATAAAGGATTTATGAGCTGTTCTTACAATATGTATATTTGATACAGGAAACTAGATGAGCCAAGAAAGAACCAGAATAGTAAAGAATGAGAAATTTTATAAGGTCAAAGATTTCGATAAATAATTTATGAGCTGTTCTTATACTATGTATATTTGATACAGGAAACAAGAAAGAACCAGAAATGAAGAATTATGTAGTAGATAACTACAAGATGTAGAAAAGAAAAAAAAAAACTGTTTGGATTAACAGGGTTATCATACGGGGTATTATATAAATACAAGTCGAAGAAGAAGTATATGGGGGGAGGTTTTATTAGCAGACCATATCACTGGGAGAAGAAGTAAAAGAGATATTATTTACTCAAACTTGATTTTTAGGGAAGATTAGAATACAAAGAGGGAATAGAGTATGGGGATTAGGAGTAAAGATTTTTCCTTTAAAAGGAAAATTCTTTAATTAACATGGGGAGGTGTAACAGTATTGGGTATAATTAAGATCTAGTGGGAAACACAGATACAGCACGATTGAGCATTGAGACTGAAAGGGGTGGGAGATGCTCAATCGTGACGTATTAGGTTGTTAAGGTTAGTCAACATCCGATAGTCCAGCTGAGAAGACACGGCCTGTCATCTTGAGAATAAAGTATAAAGTTTCAGTCCAGATCAAGTCTTGTTACTTCTTTTGACACTGTTATAATGCGCTGAGCGGCTTTATCTGATTTTCTTGCGTCTTTTCTTTTTCTTCCTCCATGCTGTTGAACTTTGATCGCAGGTCCTTCAGTTGGGCCTTCAAGTTGTGCTTTGTCGCGTTTTGTGAGTCGATTGGTGGCCTCGCACTGCTTCCTAGCCTCATTATAGGGCAGGTTAGTTTTGATGGCGATTTTCATAGCTTCCTTGCTGTCTTGTTGGCAGGGGCAGCCGAGGTACCTGGCGTCGTGGTTGCCGAGGCAGTTGGTGCATTTTCTGTTAGTGTTAGGCCTCCTGAAGTCCGTGTCGATCTTTGCATGCTGGCACTGACTGTACGGATGAGGTCCAGAGCAGTATCTGCAAACCTCAGCCTCACTCTTATAGGTAGCACGGCTGTGCCAAAACTTATGGCACTTAGAGCACTGCAGCATTCTCGGTATGTAGTGCTCTGGAACTTGGTCTCTCTTGTCCCATATGATGTGTTGGGGGATCACTCGGTCCTCCGATGTTACTATGACGACTGTGGAGGGGATGTTGTTCTTTCGATGATCCTCTCGGCACTGGTGATCTTGAGTTTCTTTTTCTCCCTTGTCATCACCTCCCTGATCTGGTCGTTGGTGAGATGAGTCTTGACTCGTTTAATGACCCATCGTTTCATCATGCTGTGTCGGGTGGCTTCCAATAAGATGCCGTGGTGAAGCTTGATGTCGACCTTCTCTCCTTGTGCGATTTTCTGCATAAGTGCTGTGGTCTTTGGGTGTTTGTTGATGGAGACCACTACTCCATCAGGTGTCTTGCGTGGCTGGTAGATGCTGTTTCTTCCCAGCTCGTTTTCCAGCAGCTTGATTATCTTGTCTGTTGGTAGCGCCGACAGTTTGGCTTCTCCCACGCTTGTCTGTTTTAGCAGCAATTTGCCGGTGAAGTCCTCACTTGCTGGGGTTTCCTCCGATGTTGAGATCTTTGGTAAACTGGGCTGCTTCGTCTTGGTGCTGTTGAAAACTTCACGGCTGCTGCTGGTTTCAGTTAAAGTTGTGGTCTCTGACATCTGTTGAGCTACGGGTGCGGTTTCATCTTGTGTAGAAGTGGTAGCTTCATTTAATGTTTCTTCAGGTTCTGGCGTTCAGCTGCGGCTAGCAGACACGTTGTCTTCTTGCATCATTTTGATAGTCTTGGCGGCTTCCACGCTGCTCATTTTGAACGTCGGGTGTCTAGTGGTGTGTTTCTTGCAACATACCATTTTCTAACACGCGGCCGGCTTCCGATAAGGCGACTTGCTCTCGATAGCGCGTCGAGTCGACTGGATTGCGCCACAGAGACTGCTATTATAGTTTACCAAAGCTTGGAGAACAAGAGGGGGAAATGATAGTTAAAAAGAATGCAGGACTTTGCGAAATTGTTGCAATTTAAACAAGATCAGACGTTAAGAATTAGTTGTGTAAAGCAGTAAAGTGCTTTTAATGAGTCCGGCCCGTAGCACTGTACGGCTGTGAAACCATGCACTGGAATCAGAACGAAGGAAAAGAACTTGGAAGTTCTCGACCTGTGTGGTATTAAGAAGAATAGTAGCGCAATAAATGTAGAAGAAGTGCTGTTATTAATTCTGCAATATAAACAAATACAAACCCAACAAAGACACATTTTCGGTTTGAAACCTTTGTCAAGAAAACATTAAAAAAAACACACATCCCCTAACAGTTCATTAACATGAAGAGCTAATGTTATAATCAGAATGTACATCATATAGAAATTAAAAAGAACAAGTAGTTAGTAGTAGCATAACACATTTTTAATAATAATTTAATATTTCACCTATAATAACCCAATGGTGATACAAACAGGGATGTGTTAAAATTAGGGCTGCGACAGATTAATCTAAATTTAATAGTTAACTTTTGAAAAATTAACAATTAATTAATAGTTATTTCGATTGAAGAAAAGCATTTATAGTCAGATAACTCACATCATAATCGTATTTGTCAAAAATCGAAATAACACTTGATTGTCTTGTTTATGTCATCTAATAACCAACTATGCAAACATACGAGTACATTGGCAGTATTTGGTTCAATTCCAATTCCAATTTCCAAAACAAAAATTCCAAATTCGGTCTCGTTAAACCTGCCTCTTCAGCTTTGGTTATTGTTGAGATCCGTGGTTTTTGTGGGTATTTTTTACGCTGTTTCTTGTCTTGTGCACTCTTACTAGTAAGTCCTATCTCGGACTGGTTATGTAAGCGTTTGTGTCTGTGACGTCAGCTAGGGGGGGGGGTTGGTTGGTCGGCGGCGGTCTTTTGATCCTGTCTCCTCTGGTGGTTTCTGTAGTGGTGGTAAGTGGAGGCTCCTGGCTCATCTGGCTTGACTGGTTGTAGTCCTTATAAGCACTTTTTATTTGGTCTTTTTGTCTCCTTTTTTGTGTGTATTGCCTGTGGAAGCTTTTCGACGTTATTTTCCTCCTTGCGCCTTTTTTCCTTTTCTTGCTGTCTTTGGATTTCTTCCTCTGTGGTCAGCCATCGGACGATCTCTCCGTCTTCTATATAGTACTCAAGTCGACCTCACTATCATATTTTATAACTGGGTATTCTATCGGTTTCCCTCTGAGTTTCTTGGGCTTCTTCTTTTCTTTTTCTTCAAATCGCCTTCTGAATTCCTTGCGCCTGAGTTCCTCTTTAATACCCTCTCTCTTTGCCGATTCTATGCACTCCTCCAGGGTAGGTGCCCGGGGCCACTCTATGCCGCCGTTAGGGTACTCATCTTGGATGTCTTCAGATGTCTAGCGAGATAGTGGTTTTCCCTTGAGCTTCTCGGGCGTCGTGGTTGGGCTGCTGTCTTTATCTTGCGGTTTCGGTTCGGTCTTTCGTTGGGTTTCGCCTTGCGGCTTGTCTGTGTTCTCTTGTATGACTTCTGTTGGTTTGTTTCGGATTAATTTCATTTCAGATTTCAGCAGCTCTCTCTCCGCTTTAATGGTGCGTAGCATTTCTTCGTTTTCCATCTTCATCTCGACCATATGTTCCACTTCTTGCTTGATGTTTTGCTGGATCTCCTTTATTTCAGCAAGCAGCTTTTCATTGTCGCTGGTCGGTGCCGGTGCTTGAAGCAGCTTGATTTGATTCCTTAGCTCATCTATCTGGTCTTGCAGTTGAGCTTTTTCCGATTGTGAGATGCGCGTGGCTGTCTCGCACCTCCGCATTGCGTCCTTATATGGAGTCTTTGTGGTGATGGTGAACTTTAAGACGTCTCTGTGTCTTTGGAGGTATGGACAGCCCAAGTATCTTGCTCCATGCTTGCCCAGGCGCACTTTCTTTTGTTGTTGGGTGTTCGGAAGTCCGTGTCCAGCTTGGCCAGAGGACACCCCTTGAAAGCATGGCGATCAGCGCAGTACCGGCAGATTTCCGTCTTACTGCGACATGCTGCTCTGATGTGGCCGACCCTCTGGCATCTTGAACGTTGATTGTCTCTTGGGATGAATTTCTCTGGCTGTTGCATTTTCTTGTTGATTGATACTGTGGTCGGCATCTCGCTGCTCTCTGTCGTCACCACCACCAAGGTTGTAGGTATCTTGGAGTAAGTGAGGAGCCGCTCCGCCTTCAAGAATCGGATGTGGAGGTTCTCTTCTTGTAGCTGCTTCAGGATATTTGCATCTGTCAGCTCAGCTTGGATACGCTTGATAACCCAATTGCTGTCGGTGAGTCGGTGTTTCCGACTCTGGTGTCTTCCTCCTTTCTCTGCTTCTCAGTAGGTTTGGCTCTTGTTTGTTGTGGGTTGTCGTCGTCCTTCATCGTGGTAGGTTCGTTAGATGTTTCTTGAGGTTCTTGTTGTTTGCTGCAGCTCGCAGGTAGATTCTCTCCGCTCGTCTTCTTGTCAGCTCCCAGCTGACCATCTTGGATGCCACGTGTCTTTTGGTGTTCTAGCCACGTGCCATTTCCCCCCGTATCAGGTTGGTCAACCGGTTCAGAAATTTTCTTCTCCATTTTATAACGTAGCAATTCATCAGAAGAGCTGTCGACGTGATATTCCGTGTCTGAGTCAGACTCCATTAGCTTAATACGCTTTTCATTTGGTTCACATATAGTTTCATTGTCAATGTCAGTATCATTCGTTGCAGCTGTCTCCATCTGCTCATCATTAACATCAGCTGCTATTTGTTGCTCAATACGTGACCAAGTTAGTTCTTTTGCATCTTTTGACAAACACTTCAGGTATTTGTTTTGTGCAATCTATAGTATTTCAATACTTGTTATATTAGCTACACGTTCACTGAAATCATTAATAGATGTTGCCTTAAATTTAGCTATGTAGCCCGGCTCATCATCGTGTACAGTCATATGCTTTGTCAACGATGATAGCAATGGCAATGCACAGCTGCATGAAACATAATCTTGACCCTCAAGCAGGACCGTGGTCTGACAAAATAAGTCCAAAACTTTGACATATTTCGAAATCTTCTCCCAATCCGAATCTGACAGTTTTGGACCTTTGTATTGCTTCTTTTCATCTGATATGTAGAAAGCTAATGCTTCTCTGGCCTGTAGAAGACTCTGTAGCATAATAAAAATACTGTTCCATCTTGTTGGTACATCTTGCTGCAGCTTATACAATGATGACTCAGTACAATTTTGCAACTCGGTTGTTGTTGCAGGACTATGTTTAAAATGTCCGACAATTTTTCGCCATTTGCCAAACAATGTTTCGGTGTAAGCGGCTTTAAATCCATGTAATATGCTCAGTTGTAAGCTGTGAGCCAAACAAGGAATATGTGCAAAACTGGTTTTACCAACAGCTGAAACCATATTTCTGGCATTGTCAGTAACTAGAACCTGCATTATGTTCGTTATATCCCAGTCTATTGCAGACTGTTTATATAACTCGGCAACACTGTCAGAATAATGACGTTCAACAACATTCTCATTCACGCATTCAAGAAGAACATTTTTCAGTTTCCAGTCATCAGCAAACCAATGGCCAGTAATTCCACAATAGCTTTCGTTACCTAGAGATGTCCAAAAATCAGATGTTAACGCAATTCCCTTCGCGTTTTTCACAGATACTTTAACATTTTGAATCTTGCTGTTATACTTAGCAGTCAACAGTTTGTCAGTAGTGCGGCGGGAAGGTAGCTAATATTCAGCATCTTGCAATGCTGTGCGTAATACTTGTTGAAGGCCGTCGTCATCTACTATTGATATTGGTCTGCCACTACTAGCAATCCAGTTTGCAAGTGATACTTGAATATCATATTGTAATGCAGCACTCACTGGACGATCAGACGAACGACAGAAGTGACTTTAAAGTAGCCTACTAAGAAGTAGGTGACGATGCTGCAATAGACCGTCTCTGCTGAAGTTTCTGATACTGTAGTGAATGTTTGTTTTGAAGGTGGTAAGTAAGCGAGGTGTTAGAACCATGGTAGGCAAACGATGTATCACATGTTGTTACTTCCTGTTTATGTGTATAAGTGATGGGAGAAAAGTTTTCGATTAATCGTTAAAAAAAAATTAATCGTTAAACAAAATTAACGATTAATCGATTAATTAAACGTTAATTTCAGAAACACTAGTTAAAATGAATATGAAAGAAGAGCAAATTGACATTTTAAGCATTTTGTGTTTCTCGTGGTAGGGTAGGGTTAATCCCAAAGGTGCCTCCTTCCCTCCGGTAGCCTACGAGCCACCGTTGAGCCGTGGAGTACCCGTTTAGCCACCCGACCAGAGCAACATAAAATCAGGCTAGCATGTGGTGAATGAAGATAGAGAGCAGCATAAAGGAAGTTGTTGGTTATGGTCTAATTCATGGCTCTCCATATATCTAGTCTTTGGTGTTCTGGATCAACTCTGCTGATGATATTCCTCCGTGCCACCGTCTCAATCCATCCGGTATCATTTCTCTTGGTCGACCTCTGCCTCACTTTCCCTTGTTCTTTCCAATCGTTACGATGTTTTCCAGTGCCTCTCTTCCCACCAGATGACCAAAGAAAGATGTTTGTCTCTTTCTTATCGTTGTATACAATGTTCTAGTTTCATTAGCCTCTTTCAGGCAATTGTCGTTAGTTATCGCCCACGCTTTCCGGCATGGCACATGATTGATTGACTCTGGCAGTACAAGGAATTCGCTACATATTGACAACAAATAACAGCCGTTAGAACTGACGAACAAATTGGAACTTTTCAACACATTATACAAGGTGTTAGACAAGTTTTTATACTATCAGTCGATCTGTTTAATTTGTACAGCGAAATATTAATGAGATCCACACAAGACCTGCCAGGAATATATGTTGGTGGGGATATTGTAAGCAAGCTGCGATAATCTGGTGCACGGCTTTGATTGCTTAGAATGAAATGCATTTACAAGAAATGATAGATATAATAACAACATGAAGTCAAAACAAAGATCTTAGTCTCGATAACAGAAAAACAGAAGTAGTGGTAATAACACATTTAGAAGATGTCTTCCCAAATTGAACATCAACATGAATAGAGCTAATCTGAAATAAGTCAATGTATTAAGTATTTT
Source organism: Cepaea nemoralis (assembly GCA_014155875.1). Lineage (NCBI taxonomy): Eukaryota > Metazoa > Mollusca > Gastropoda > Stylommatophora > Helicidae > Cepaea > Cepaea nemoralis. Next base: position 89,818 of record JACEFZ010016980.1, on the reverse strand, counting down.
GATACTTTTATAAAAGGAGATGGACGAACGAACGAAAATCTTTATTTTCAAAGGGTTAAGAATTGGGCACGCAGGCCCGTCTGACATTCTGCCCTTCTTCACAATTTCCTCTCATACACTCTTTCATTCAACATCACTTATGAAGCAAATTTTTGACAACAAAAGAACAATAGCATTATAACGCATGAAAAATAATCAATAACAAATGACTCACTGAGGCAATGTTTAACATGGGCATTATAAATACCTAAGGAAGGTTTAACGTGCCATACATATGGGAATGCTTTTTGGCTAGTTGTCGTTTGAGATAATTTACCATTATTATTTTCTTTTTTTGTTTTTGTTTATGGGGGAATGTAGTCAGTACTGAGGTAGTGTTCAAACAGGTTGCGAATGTATGTATAATGATTGGTGGTGTCTTTGATTTCTTGTGGAAGATTGTTCCACAAGTGAGCGGCAGAGTATGCTAAGCTTGTTTTATATAAGTCTATCCTAGGTTTAGGGACATGAAGTATATTTAGTCGCTCGCTATGTCTTGCGTTATATTTAAACAATGGCCAAAGGTAGCTTGGAGCATTTTGAAATAGGATTTTGTGAATTAGTTTGGCCTTATTAAAAAGTAGTCGTTTGTGGAGTGGCAGTAACCGAAGACGTTTATGTAGGTTAGAATTGTCGGTGAGCTTTTCACCATTAATTAAACGCACTGCCCTTTTCTGGAGTGAATATAGGCGTTTTGTTATTGATTTGGAACATCCATCCCAGATTGTGGAGCAATAATCAATATGTGTTTGTATGTGGGAAGTATAGAATATCTTTCTTGTGTTTTCGTCAAGGAAATTTTTAATTTTGGCAAGTTGATATACTTTTTTGGCTATTTGTTTAACGAGAGCATGAACATGTGAGTTAAAGGTTAGATTTTGATCTATGATAAGACCCAGTGCCTTGTGCTCGGTTACACTTTCTATAGGCATGCTACCAATGTGCAGCTGTAGAGTTCTCTGCGAGTTTAGCGTGTGAAGTCTTTGCCTGGTTCCTATTAACATAGATTTTGTTTTAGAAATGTTGAATTTGCATGCGGTTTGTATGACTCCAGTTAACTACACTATTTATTTCCTGTTGCAATGATACTTCTAGCACAATACGATCAATAGCGTTTGTATATACTGTGCAGTCATCTGCAAATAGATCGCAGGACGACGACAGATATAAGGGAAGATCGTTTATATAAATGGCAAATAACAGAGGGCCAAGAATAGATCCCTGCGGTACTCCAATATTAATGGTAATGGCTTGAGATAAAGATTGATTGTGTGATACTACTTGTTTTCTGTCTAATAAAAATGATTTTATTAATGTCACTATTTAAAGCTTACTTTCATTGTTTCTAGTTTTTTAATTAGAATATTATGATCTATCATATCGAATGCTTTTCTAAAGTCTATAAACACCGCTCCACTTAGAGTATTGTTGTTAATATTTTGATGCCAGTTTTCTATCATGTTTGTTAGGGCCGTATGACAAGAATACTTTGGCCGAAATCCTGACTGACTGTCAACTATTAGTTTGTGGCGAACTAAGTGCTCTAGTGTTGTTTTGTGGATGTGCTTTTCTAGCTGGTTTGGATAGTGAGGATAATATGGAAATTGGCCTATAATTACTCATGAGACAATCGTCTAGAGAACCAGCTTTTAAATGAGAATACACTTTAGCGATTTTAAAGGCTGATGGGAAGTGACCTTTGGTGAGACATTGATTATATATAAAAGTTAGTGACTCGCAGATCGCCGGTGCAGCATGGCGAAGGATACGATTACTGATTCCATCAAGTCCTGATGAGTTATTATTTTTTAGGTTACTGAGATGAGTAAATACTTCTGTGGTCGTAATTAGCGGTATGTTGGAAGGAATGTCTCCATAGTATTTGTTTTCACAGAATGATGATAATAAAGATATGTCATGAGGCGCATCTGGTATTGCAGCCTTCAGTTGGTTTATGTCGGACTGAAAGAATCTACTGAATTGATCACATGTAACCTGATTTGATGGTAATGATTGTGATGATTTGTGTTTGTTTGTCAAGGTATTAATTGCTTTCCATATATCTTTAGTGTTGGTTTTATCTATTATTAAGTTCTTAAAATAGTTTTTCTTTTCCTTTCGAATAACATATTGAACTTTGTTTCTCAGACTACGGTACATAGTTAGGTCTCTATTTTTATGTGCCCTGTCCCGGTCTCTCATAAGTTCAACTACCTCCTGTGTGATCCACGGGGGCTTAGTGTGATGTTTAACACGAACTTCCTTAAATGGAACATGCTTATCAAATATACTTAGAAAGGTCTTCAGCCAGTGGTCTAGAGCATCGTCTGGGTCAGGAAGCTGGTAAACATAGTCCAGAGATGAGTTGAGCAAGTCTTGTAAGAAGACGTCTCGATTGAAATTTTTGTAATTTCTATATTTTATACTTATATGTTTGTGTTTTGGAGTTTTTGTACCTCTTTTCGACCACGTGCAACACACTGGGTAGTGATCGCTCATTGCGTTAATAGGTACAGTACATTCTGTGATGTTGTCAGCACACGTAGTATAAATATGATCTATAAGTGTTGCAGATGATTTGTTATTCTAGTGGCTTGTTTGACTAACTGTTGGAAGTTATATGACTCTATTATGTTTTCCCATGTTTTGTTTGATTTGTTAGTGTCTATGTTGAAGTCACCTAGCAGTATTATTTCTCTCGCATTACTAAAGATTACATCCATCATAGTGGTGAATTTTTCATACTAGATATTTCCTGCACTGGGATTTCGATACAGATAGCCAACTACTAGGGGTATGCGATTTTGAAGTTTAATCTCAAGCCATACACACTCAATCTCGCAGGTTTCAAAATCTAGCTTGCTGTGGGCGTTAAGCGAGTTAGAAATATAAACTGCAAATCCCGTCTCTTGTTTCTGATAGGGATCTCTTCTAATGGTTTTAAAACCCCTGATAGCGATGTCATCATCTGAGATGTTACTATTTAATCGACTTTCACTAACGCCAAACATGTGAAAATTTTGATTAAGTATAAGTGATAGTTCTGGCAGCTTCCCTAATAGATGGCAGATGTTTAAATGCCCAATTCTGAGTCCATTATTACTGAGCCAGTGATCGTACTTATTTGACATTTTAACAATGCGTAATCATAAGTTAAAAAAAAAAATGAAAAAAGGCACACACACACACACACACAAAGTGAATACAACTTACGTCCCTTATTACAATACACACTCTAAACTACAGAGAAACAGTAATATCTCTGTCAATATATAAAAATACGTACATAGATCCGTAAGGCAGAGCAGTGAAGATCCCCTTACAGTAAAAAAACACAATTAAAAGTATTATAAAAGATATACAGCTAAAGTACTAAAAGGTATACGGCTAAGTACTGTCAGTTAATATAAAGTCACAACAAGCCAATGTTTGTAGTTGCTTAATACGTTACTATATCAAGTAGTATCCAAATATGCAGATAATCGTTCCAGGAGAGGCTCTTTCTTGTATCGAGATCTGGTGTAGCTTTGTGCTATGTTGCTAGTAAATACCAGGTTGTGTTGGTTGTTGGTATAGCGACATTATAAGTGCTTGACGAAGTGTAGCTGGGCTATAACGTGTGAGGTGCAACCATTCTGGGTTACAAGAGAATGGGTACTGTTGATGTCTCGTGGGTAAGTAATGACTACCAACTACAGCCTCTGGTTGGTGGCTAACAGGAGGTTGTGGTGGTACGTCGTTATTGCTGAGAGTTGGTTCCTTTCTGGGGATAATAGGAAACATATCTTCATAATTATTACCCTCCTGTGTGAAAGACGACGTATTGTACGGACTTGGTGTGGTGGAAGTGTCCAGTCTGGCTTGGATTTCAGGTGCAGTGTTTATGAGTGGTCTGCGCACTTCTGGCCTATTAGTACTTGATGTACGGGAGTATGTCGTCTGGCTTGAGTTTCAGGTGGAGTAGCTAAAAGTGTCCGACGCGATTCCTGTATTGGATGTATGGTGTGTCCGTTCTGGATATTTGATATTTTTGGCGAGCAAGCTGGTGCCCAATGTAGACAAATGTATTTGATCCTTATAAAGACTCTTTTTTGGTGCACCAGCCTGTGAAGTGAATGATGGCGTGTTGTTGATGAACTGTATCTTGTTTTGAGAACAGAACTTCTGCAAAATGTTGTTATTTATGTCAGCTAGACGGCGCTGGAGTCCATAACTCGGTGATATGATGGAGGAGAAGAAAATGGACGAGTTAGGAAAAGTGTGGCGCAATCCGTTCAAGAGTGCCAGCAGTTGAGACCCTGTGATTTGTTGGTTGTTCATGGTGTCATTAATACCAATATGGACGCTTGCCTTTTTAACGTTATGATTTACCTCCAACCTGCAAATCTTGTCTGTTAGCCGGTCAACACCAGCCCCAGGCAGTGGGATTATGGAAACAATGTCTTTGTCTGAAGTGACCATCCGGTCGCTGTATAAACCTTTCATTAAAGAATCGCCTAGTATAATGTATGTACAGTCAGGTCGTGCTGTCTGTACATGTTGGTTGTCAGCACGTCTCGCCCATTGTTTCATTCATTGTCGATTATCAACAGTCTTTATGTCCCCATGTGGTTCTCCCGATGTATCCTGTAGGCATGTGTTGCCCGTTGGCGGCATGTTAAAGCACTGTACGTTTTCTTGTAACTTTTCTTGAAGCACTTCGAGCCTATTGCTTATTTTGACGTCAATGGAGTAGACTGCTTGTTGTTGTTTATCTTCCTCTGCGCATTGAGGTGTTTGTTGTTGTTTATCTTCTTCTGCGCGTTGAGGTGTTTTCATAGTGGTTATCTGTTCTGGGTGGGGCTGAGCTTCCGCAAGATTTCCCAAGGAAGAAGCCATTGCTTGGGAATTACATGCTTCTTCTGTTGGGTCGGTAGAGGACACATTCTGTAGGGTTTGAACTGTTTTTCTCAGCAGCAAATTTTCCTCACGCAAGAGCGCGACTTCTGTCTTGAGAACATTGTAATCACTGCTTATCTTGCTGTTTGCTTCGATGTATTATAGAAGTTAAACGTAGAGGTGCCCAAGCAAAAGCAGTAATTCACAAGATAAAGAACATGTCCAATACAAATACATCTGTATCAATCTAAGTGAGAAAAAGAGTTTTTAAGAGCTATATCCTGTTGTTCGGACATAAATCATGTGCAATTAATAGGATAGTTAGTTATTATGTAGAAGATGCAGAGATGTTTTCACAGAAGAGTGACGAGAACGTCATGGACGGATAAAACCCGTCATGAAGATGTTTTATAAGAGAACTGGTTTCTCGCATCAGAAGAGGACTTCAAATTCTTCGGCAATTCATGAGAAGGGGAAAGCTGGAGTAAGTCGTCACAACGGGAAATCTGAAGGGGAGGAGAGACGGGGGAAGACACAGAGAGATACTAACAATAAGTTAAACCCCAATAGCTATAACATATAACACGCATATAACCATTTGTTGTGTTCATTTATGTTGTATGAATGCTGCAGTGTGCACCCGATGAGATGCAGCGAAATATGCTTGGCAATAAATTGTGATATCTATTGTTTGTGTCTTTGTTCATATTAACTACAGGAAAACATTGTTTTGATATTTATATGTTTGTGATCCTTCTGTTTTTTAATTTCCCATAAATTTGCCAGATGGTTGTAAGTATTCAAGTGTGTCTGTCTTTAAAGCATGCCAAACATTTTGTTGATTGAAAGATTTTAGGTTAAAACTCCTTTATGATACACGTTTGAAAATTGTTGATAGTTATTTATTTATTTCATTTCAGCCAGATATGCAGAGTATGTTGCGTCTCATTTGGGCAACTTAAGAGCCAAGTGTGAGCATATCAACATCTGCCTGGATGAGCTGCTAGAAAATGAAAACATTGTAGTGATAGTAAATGGATACGATTTGACTATAAAGAAGACATGCAGGTTAGTGAACCCTCTTCAGAATTGAACATTTGAAACTAATGCATCAGAAAATATATTTCGGCATGGTTTAGTTGGTTGCTTGTAAATCATTTGGAAGATTGAGTTTAAAGTTTAAAGTCCAATGCATCGATGTTCAGTTCGCTTCAGCTTCCGAAAAATGCCTACGTTAATTGGAGTGGGACTGGTGCAGAGGCTTTTCTCTGGACGTGGTACTAAAATATCATCTATAAGGGGACTGTGCCGCAAAACCCTCTCCCCTCCTGTTTAAGCGCAGGAACCAGTGTGGGGTGCAGGACATGGTTTTTTAGTGTCACAACTGTTCCCTAAACTGCGAAGTCCGTGAATAGGAAGCAGCAATCTTGGGTCGGTTAAGTCCTGGTCATACCACAAGGCTAGCGAAGCAAGATGGTGGTGGGGGGGGGGGGGGGGGGGGGGGGGAGAGAAGAGATCTAACATATACGAAGAAGAAACTTAGGGACAGTTAGTTAGTCAGTTAGGCGACAGATCATCCTCATTGCACATCGAACCATTCAGTCCATAATTGCTCGGATCCTCTCCTCAGCAAATCCCGCAGTGTGTAGCAGCTAACGACACCAGCTCTGTGTTGGTTTATCAATCTTCTTTGGCTTCCTGTGTAGTGTTCTTGTTTGGCCACACCTCTTTTGATATGCTGTTCTCGCAATCTGACCATGATTGTAGATTCGCAGTCATCACTTTTTCTTCTTCTTCTTCTTCTTCTTCTTCTTCTTCTTCTTCTTCTTCTTCTTCTTCTTCTTCTTCTTCTTCTTCTTCTTCTTCTTCTTCTTCTTCTTCTTCTTCTTCTTCTTCAGCGTTCCGAGCCATTGAGGTTCTTTGCTTCAGATACAATCCGTCTCCATTCGTCTCTCTGGTTCTCGCAAAAGTCTTACTTCTCGTAGAGCATTCAGAATGTCAGCCTAGTCCATGGCGCGCCACTCATCCACCTTAGCCTTACCTGCTAGCTTGTCAGCCTGCTCATTTCCTTGTACTCCCGCATGCCCTGGCACGAAGATGAAACTAATCTTTGCCAGCCGAGACCGCTCTAGAGACAGCAACCATTCTTTTCAGATCCATTCCATCTCTATCCTCTTGAGCATGCTCATTGAGTCGCTAAGGAAACATGCCCTTGTCAATGTTCGTGTCTCGAGCCATGTTATTGCTTTACTTACTGCCATGACTTCCATAGTCAAGCTACTTGTGGTCACAACAAAAGCACCAGAGTCCTCCTTTACAATTCTCCCTCCGGCCTGAGCCGTAAAGGCCCATGAGCTTCTCACATGTCGGACGACCGACCCATCTGTGTAGATGACCGCGTCACCGTCTAACGAATTCTCGAAAATCAACGCTTGTACTTCCGCCTCCACAGCAGCCGGATTTTCTTGTCTGCATTTTCTGTCTAGTTGGATGCAAACTGAAAAGGACGTACACAAATTTGTTGGCAATTGTACCCACTGCTCGCCAGGTTCTATGTCCTCATGTGAACACACCTGTTAAAGAATGTCTTCGGCTTTACCCATCCACGACCTTCCTCTTTTTAACCTGCTGCCCTTCACCTTCATAATGTCACTATGCAGTGGATGTTGTGTGTTTGCGTTAACTCTGAGGTAGGCACTTGCTCTGCAAATTTGTATTCTGTCTTCAATGGTTGGAAAATCAAGGAAGGTAACGCATCGCCGTGCTTGCTATATCCCTTGTACATCCAAGAATAATGCGCATAGCTTCGTTCTGTATCCTTTCCATCCTTTCTATCTTCTTACGGCTGAGAGTGAGGATTGCCATCGCATACTCAAAAACAGACATGACCAGCCCCTCGTATAGAAGACATAGATGGCGCTGCTCACAGTTTGCTGCCGCCATCACCTGCATCGCAGCCAAAACCCGCTTGGCCTTTGTTATCACCTGGTCTATGTGCTCATTATAAGCAAGGCTTCGAGCAAAAAGTATCGCCAGGTAATTCATTGCCTGCGTTCTTTCCACAGTCTCTGAACACAGATTAACAGCTGGTGTTGGAGTGTTGACAATATGATAATTCAAAGATAACTATGTCACTGTTGCCTTTGTTGGGTTGACCATTGCCACAGCTTCAACACACCAAGTACTTATGCGATTGAGTTCGGTTTGTAGTTCCACAGCAGCCTGATATCTAGCCTTACCTTGACGATACACTAAACCATCGTCAGCATATGACAATGTCCTCCTCGGTCCAGTGATCTACTCGCTGGTGATTCTCACAGTGTAGGCGTTGAACAGCACCGGAGATAATGGTCATCCCTGTGATAGGCCAGGATATATTGTTGGTTCCGAAGTCCAACTGCCACATCTAAAAACTACTTTCCGTTGGAAGAGGTCTGCAGCGATCCAACTAAGGAAGAAAGGACTTATCTTGAGCTCAAGAAGCTGAAGCATTAAAAAATCCAATGTTACTCTGTTGTACGCGTCCTCACGATCAATCGCTGCAGCAAAGGCTTCAATTCCTGAGTGGAAACCTTCATAGACATCATGGGCAAAAACTGCTGCATTATTCCAGGTTTCTCTCTTTGGACGGTAACCTCCCATGGTAGGTGGGAAATTACCTTGCCTCTCTAGCTGACTTGATTCTTTTCTGGCAATTAACTTTTCCAGCAGCTTGCCTATTGTATTTTGCATGGTTATTACTCGATATCCCTGAATTTTTGTGTGGTCTTTGCCGGGCTTCGGCAAGGGAATCAGATAGCTGTCTAACCACACCTCCTTGATGCTAGCAAGAAGAGATCTAATATACACGTAGCAGAAACTTAGGGGCGGAGATGGATAACACCGGGGGTGGGGGGGGGGAGGAAGATCTAACATACACGAAGTAGAAACTTAGGGACGGAGATGGATGTCTGATGTATGGTTATTGGGACAACCCCAAAGAGATAAAGGATACTAAGTTCCTCTTTCTCAATGTGATCCTGCCGGTTATAATTAATTCAGCTGTTACTGGCTGAGTGGCTTGAGACCATAACAGAGTTTCGCAGAACCAAGGAATACCTCCAGGAAACCAATGAAAAGTTTTCTGTGTCGTATTTTATTTATAATGTCGTCCCTGGGGTGAGGGGAATCAACATCGACATCCTTTTAACACCATATCAATATCTTGAGGATCTTCTTGATTTCTGTCCACAAAACCCCGTCGGTCCCTGGATCTCTCTCTCTCTCTCTCTCTCTCTCTCTCTCTCTCTCTCTCTCTCTCTCTCTCTCTCTCTCTCTCTCTCTCTCTCTCTCTCTCTGTCAATACTGTATCAAGCCCCCTCTCATTCTTTTCCCAAAAAACACTAAACAACACTGGCTCTAACAAAGCAACAACTTAGTTTAAATAGAGAAAAGTGTCGTGTAGGTGCAAAGTGTATGAGTAGAATGTCTGTCGTATAATCTAGTGTGTATGCAAAATCAGACCGAACAGCCAAGGAGCACAGTCTGCTTCATCATCGTACTGGCCATACCACAACACCATATCAGCGACAGAAAACCTCACCCAAGTGATGTGTCTCTCAGACCAAGTGTCGACTTCTTCAGATAGCTCGTGAACAATCAGGATGCTTGGTCTTCAATAGTGGAAACAGTCCAATATTGATCATCGATCTAGCACACACAGTGTAACTACTCTGTTCATTAAATGTTAGTGATCAGAGAATCCTACAAATATTATTAATGTCACTTTGGAAAACCTAAATGTTCGTATGTCACTTCTTGTACGATTTTCCCAATGTTAACACACAATGTTACCGTTTCAGGTAGTTATATCTATTAGTGTTCCTGGTACAGGTGTTATTTACAGTGTCCTGAATTTTCTGTGATGTAACTATCACTTAAGAAAACACACGTATAATCATCATGTCCTGCTCAACAGAGGCCAGATTCCTGCAGACCATCTGGGTTATGGGCCCAGTGCAAAAGCCTCTCAATAAACTCTGCTTTCATTACTCGAGCCATGACTTTCTATGACATTGTTGTTAGCTTCTTGGTAGAATAACGTGGACCAGTTGAGTGGAACCTGTTGAATAGAGAAAACACCTGGTGAGAGCAACTCGATTCTGACCTTTATTAGGTGAGTGAAGGCCACCGGCCGCACTCAGAAAAAATAACAGAGAACCAAACTCTGTCATAAGGCCGAGGAACTTATCACTTCGGTATGAGTCATGGTAAGACAAGGAAAGACTAAAGGAAACGGGTAGAAACCCAGCAGTTGCCCTACTGGAAGATCCTACCATTTCACATTCCCTCAATTCCCCCCCCCCCCAACCATCCTCAATCTCTCTAAATATTATCCCACTACATTGTCCTTAACGCACTGAGTTAAATGATATCGCACACCAGCTAGTTTAAGCTACGCGATAGGCTACTGTTGCCGACGCTCTTAGAATACGTTCTAACACCGCACAGTACTGCACTCTATTCCTAAGAATAATCTAAGTTAGATATGATTAATAAAATACCATATAGTTATTCCTGTTGTAGATGGAGACTATGAAATCACAGACTGGATCGATGTCCGCCGAATATACATCAACACTACACACTATAGTCTCTCTCTAAAATACAACTAGGAATACTGCACCGGTCCATAGCGCTTCACAACCCTTCGTCGACTAACCCAAAAGTTGTTTACTTCACTGCATTTATCATCATCATCATCATCATCATCATCATCATCTTCCACTTCTGCCGTCAAGCGTCGTGGGGAGGAATAATTTGCGTTCCAGCGCCCGGTGGACCACTGGATAGTGTCATTCCGTGTGGTTGTACAATATCTCTGATGTCGTCAATCCATTTTCTTCTTGGACGTCCTCGTGGTCTCGTCGCAGATGATCTTTGATGTAAGGCCAGTGATGGTAGTTGCTGATGTTGCATTCTAACAACATGGCCAAACCACTTGATCTTCTGCATTTATACTGGGTATAAATGACGTCACAAAACTGTCCAGACGCTAGATCGTCTAGAATCTATTTTTCTCTCTCCTGTTTAGACTGGGTGGAAACAACCCTCCGTCTATTTTGCTTTCATCTGGGGACCTGTCCCGGCACTTCAGAGAGTCCCGCTAGTCTGTAATCTGGGTAATCATTTCCCCACACAAAAAATCTAGCCGACTGCTGCCCAGACATTCCGTCTATCACATCAAAGGCTGGCTGCCGCCTTGCAGACGGATGACGCTATAGTCCCTCCTCGAGCAACAACATATTACAGAAATGCCGACTGTGTGTAGACATTTGGCGCGACTTTCTGTCATCGATCGACCGTCAAGTCTTTTAATGTGACACTCTGAATACCCAAAATAGCCTTTTGGTGGTTCCTTGCCTATCCTCTCTCAACTAAATAATTATGAATCTAGGGTTGTTAATTAAAATAATTTTACTATGACAAGAGAACTCTCAAAAAGAGAAAATGACCCTTATTTTTCGTAATATATTACACATAAATGGTGCTATTGTTCATTAATGTCATAAAAATACAACAATCAATTCATTACAAAACAACAAGATCATGTACATGCACATCTCTAACTATGCCTATCTCCTGGCTGTGCCGAGATACTATCCACCCCATCAGCACCTTCTTCTGGCCTATGTATAATCTGTGGAGAAAAAACTATACACTCTGTTTGGTCACCCATCCAGTTCTTAGATCTCTGCGACAATCAGGCAGTGTGACAGTTATGTACTAGTTTCTTGAGGGTTCTGTGTTATGTGTTCCAGGATAGGATGTTTGTTTGGGTCAAGGGTTTCTCCACTTAGATAAATATAGACTAAGTTATCTAGGATACTTGTCCTCTATGGTAGAGAAATCTGCAGGAAGTTGCTTTGGACTAGTATTTGGCCTCACTATATCAGCTGTCTCACTCAGTCAAGCTTCTACATTCAGTCAAGCTTCTACATTCAGTCAAGTTGTTACATTAAAAAAGTCAGGTCTGGATCTAGATGGGTCTAGCCACTACCTGAAATTTCAGCATCAATCATAAATCTAATGATAAGATCACGGTGAACATCAGGAATGAAACGTTGTACACTTTCAAGAAAAAAACAAAGAAAATTACATAAAGGAATTGTGATCCGAGGAAAATAAACAGTGGAAGGAACAGAGTCTTGGTGCTCTCAAATAGTTATCCACAACATAATTGGTCGTTCTCCATCCAATCCGTCCTTATATGGCGCTCAAGGTTTAGACTAGTAGATATGCAGTGTCTCCCATGCCTGTCCTCCATGGTCTACAGGTTGAGTAATACCTTGATTGATTTGGAATTTGACAACTATGTTCTCCCTTATCTTCTGTACATAATTAGTTTCTCTAGATCTCCTTCCCTTACAAGAAAAATGTCTCATACATTAAGGGTTTTAAAATCATTCCCCATTACCTTGATTATTTGGTTATAAACAATGTAAGTACATTATGGTAACATCTCTTGTATAACCTTCAGGTGAATTCCTTTCTAATCAAAAGTTTCAAGGCGAGTATATTTCCTCCTTTTCACCATGAATGTAATATGCTTTTACATGATTTATCATCACCATCATTATCATTATCATCATCATCATCATCATCATCATCATCATCATCATCATCATTCAGGATACAAAACTATATGATGGTAACATGAGTTATATATAATACAGAGTGGTGTCATTTAGGACACAAAACCATATGATTGTTACATGAGTGATATGGAATACAGAGTGGTGTCATGCATCGGAGTGCACTAAATTATTAATTAGTGTATGGGTTATCATTCACATGTTCTCATCTGATAGACAGGACATTATACATCAAAATGCCTTCCATCATAAGTTTGATTGATTGTTTATACTCCTTCTCAGCATGTCTCTTCATCTCACTCATTCTCACCTTTCATCAGACATAATATTCATATGTGCATGGATGATAAGTAGGCATATTGATGTGATTTTACAAAGGGTAACTTGACAGAGTTGATATCAATGAAATTACAATGGAATCTCACTCATTCACATCATCCTTCATTAGACATGATAATTGTATGGGTGATAATTAGGCATAATTATGAGATTCACAAATGATTATTCCTCATATTTAACAATAATAAAATTACACATGAACCACCACACGTATGCTCTCATCAAATATATAGAATTATGTGATACACCCAGTCCACATTCATTCATCATGCATCATAACCACACTTGCAGGGGTGTTGAGTAGGATTATTATGTCTCACAAATGATAAATCCACATGTTTAGCAACAATGAAAATACACTTGACTCACAACATGGGTGCTTTCTCCCAACACACAAAATTATAATACATATAGAAATCTATTTACATCTCATGAGCTCATGTACTTTTCTGTTACACATTACACTAATTTCTGTCACCAGTGTTGGCACATGTAAAATAGTTTCTTCTGATTGAACTAAGTATTCTTAGCTTCCTAAATCTTAATTTAATCACACTTCTAATCACTGCTGATTTAGTTTAACTTCTTAAGGAATAAATTGTACAAACTAGGTCTAATGCCTACACATTAAATAAGTTGTTTAACTAGAAGAAATCTTCCTCATGGCTTAACCTCGTGTATCATTTATTCATGACCCACGACATCTGAATAAAGTACGTAGTCTCTCCTAATTAATTTATTACAGACTAACCACCTGGTGACAACGTATCCACTTACCAACTTCTTCTTGGGAAATGCTCACTTACTAACGTAATATAAAATATAGGATTGTGCTTACCTTCATGTTAATTGAATGCTTCCAATACTTCGGCTACAGGTTTCAGGATCTCCTTGGATTCGGTTTTCCAAAGGCGATGTCTGCTTGTAGGCTGATGCGTTCCTCATCTTAAGAGTACATTCTCTTGTTTTAGCTGATTTGGAAGATGCTCTCACTCCTTTAGATTCATCGTATCTTCTCCTGCACCGTGCTTGTTTTGGTGAAACAAAAACAGGCCGTTTTTCTTTTGCATGCCGTATTTATTTTAATTTCGTCCGGCTTGGGCTTGTGACGTCACAACCAATCCAAAGTCATCTTTCATCCGCTTTTCGGCTCAATGTCGCTGCTGGTTGGTGTTGTCGTAAATGATGTGGTATAGTGGGGGAAATATTAATCATGCTTTTGACGGATGTGAAACTTATACCACAATGGCTAACAACGGGGGAAGGGGGGGGGGGGGAGAAGAAGAGATATAACAAACACGAAGAAGAAACTTAGGGACAGAGATGAATAACACCGCGCGGGGGGGGGGGGTGTTGAACACGGAGAAAGCTGCAGGAGATTGCAAAAGAAGCTTAAGAACAGGTGCTATTATCCATTCGGCCATGCTGTCATCGGTCCTGGGCTTGTGACCTCTCAAGCCCGCATACATTTTAAATTGGTGCTCTTTCCACGACAGGTAGGCGTGGCTTAGAAGTACGAGCCAACAGCACCGTTCAAATTCAGTGTTGGATGAATTTCTTCTTCTTCTTCTTCTTCTTCTTCTTCTTCTTCTTCTTCTTCTTCTTCTTCTTCTTCTTCTTCTTCTTCTTCTTCTTCTTCTTCTTCTCCTCCTCCTCCTCCTGCCCTTTTTCTTCTTCTTCTTCTTCTTCTTCTTCTTCTTCTTCTTCTTCTTCTTCTTCTTCTTCTTCTTCTTCTTCTTCTTCTTCTTCTTCTTCTTCTTCTTCTTCTTCGTCTTCTGCGTTCATCCGGAGTGATTTTTCAGATGTAATTGCGTTGTGCCTAGTTTATTTGCGCCCTTAGGCCGACACATCCGACTTCTGCGGGTGTTTGTTGACCGGGTTAACCTTCCCGGGGAGTTGTATGAATTTGACGGATTTGATAACCTGATCGTTAGATGGTTGGTCTGGGGCATAGTTTTCTCGTTGTAAAGACATGACGTCGTGAGCACTGTGTGCAAGTTTAGATCTCTCAGCAATTGTAAATCATAAATGAATGTGTCGTCTCCTCAATGAAGGTTGCCTGCAATGGATCTCCAACACTGTCTGTCTCTCGCCCTGATTGCATATTTTGTCAGATTTTTCATCCATCTCTTGATGTTATCTTCCCACTTGTATTGTTGTCTACCTCTTGCTCACTTGCCTTCAATCTTATGATTCAATATGGTTTTTAATAAGAGTTTCATGCCGTTTAACGTGTCCGAAATATTTCACTTCCTCTTTTTTGTTTCTTTCATCAACTCTTTTCATTCGCAGTTTTTCTAGAATCTCTGCATTTGATTGTTTTTGTTTCCATGAAATACAACATATTCGTCTGTATATCCACATCTCCGTGGCCTCTGTTCGACTTTCTAATTGCTTGTTCATTGTCCCGGCTTCCGCGCCATACAGTAGTGTTGAATATACTCGTACATAACATTTGACAATTCTCATGAAATCATCAATAGCAGACTTTAATAAGCCGCTGCACTGGCAGAACTTCACAAATGTGAACAGCGACCTACAATATGATGTCTATAGCATGCACGTTTCTTGTGTGGATCCGTCATGCTATTGGAAATCATTAAATGTTAGTTAGTTGCATATCCTTTACGGGACGTCGCAGTCAACCCCAGCATCCTTTTGCTGTTTGTGATTTATTGGCAAGTTTACCTTCAATACTATGCCATTGCTTTCTGAGCGACCGACACTCATACCATTTTATAAAAAACAAAGCAAGGGGGTCTGCTGCCAAATTGCCCACAGTTGTGTTTCGAACGCGATATGCGGGATTACGAACTGCGTCTGTAACCACTTCGCCACAGAGCAGGCCATTATATTGATTTGTATTAAAGTGTTGCACATCCTTTACAGAAAGTTGCAATCAACCCCCAGGTTGATCTTCTAGGCGATGTGACGTGCAGAAGTTGATCGTCTAGGCCATGTGACGTGCAGAAGTTGATCGTCTACGCCATGTGACGTGCAGAAGTTGATCAATTTGGCCATTTGACATGCAGAAGTTGATCTTCTAGGCCATGTGACGTGCATAAGTTGATCTTCTAGGCCATGTGACGTTCATGTCACAATATCAAACATGTACATGATTCAAATCACACTTAAGGAAAATCAACACACGTGAGATGTGATTCTTGAGGAGAGCTGCCAGCTTAACAATCTGAGACGGTGTAAGAAATGATGCTATCAGAAAGACAGTGGGATCAACAGCGTGTGCCACATATATTGAAAGACAGAAGATCAAATTGTTCGGCCATCTCGCAAGAATGCAACATCATCAACTACCAGCACTGGCGTAAAATCAAAGAACATCTGCTAGGAGAGCAAGAGGATGCCAGAGAAGAAAATGGATTGACGACATCAAAGACAGTGTATAATCACACGGAATAAAATAATCCAGAGCCACCCATCGGGCGATGGAGTGCCAATTATTCCTTCCCACGACGCTTGCCAGCAAAAGTGGAAGACGATGAAGATGATGATAATGTTCATTAGTTGTCTATCTTCTCCAATGTCTGCAAGAATTAATTCATTTCATCTATTTTCTATCCAGCTTATCCTGTACATTCTGGGGTAGTATCACAGTGTGGACATGGCCTGGCTGTGAATCGTTAGTGGCTGACATCAATATAGATGACAAACTCCGCGTTGTGGTGTATAAAAGGTTTATTGAGTCATCAAATACATTTTCCTGCTGCCGATGTAAATACAGACATCTTTGTTGTTCTTCTAATGGCCGAATCCCAAGTGACGCGTGAGCAACCCCTGGATACCTAAACCCATTCGTGCTCACGCGTTCACTAACTTTATTTCCCCATTAGTTAATGAATGCGCAGCATTCATTAACTCTCTAACTACTAACCTAGATCCCTTACTGTTATATACCTCCCCTTCTTCAAAAAGACTTTTTCTCTGGAAAAGTCTCAACTCCAACCCTTAAACACTTAACTCAATACTGAAATATTTCTTCTTCTATACCGATTCTACCCAACAATCCCTCAACATATATTTCATAATTCAAATCTCATCCTCCTATCTCATCATAGCCAAACGCTAACCAGAGACATACTTTATACAATGTCAGTAATACAAAACCCTACTATAAACTCTCTACAAAACTCTCTACAAAACACTCTACAAAACTCTCTATAAGCGAACCGATTTTAAAGTGTCCATCTAAATTATGATTGACAAAAATTGAAGATATTTTCCTTATCTTTTTCTCACTTAATCACATTCTCACTATTCCAGGATAGACAGAAAAAAGTTTAGTTTAGATTGGTTTGGTGCGCACCGAAGAAAATTAGAAAGTAAGAAAATAGTAAGAAGTAATCACATTTCTCTTCCCATGCATTCTCAAAACTTTATAAAACAAAGTTTTCAAAATTTATCTTCATTGCCGTCAATAATAATTTTTGTTATCAAAAAGTTATGTTAATCCAAAACTACAACCTTTTGTATTATTCACCTCGTCAAGTTCAACCATTCCTTCAAAACCTCCAGAGTCCACTTATTTAAATGCCAAAATTCAACCTGGCATTCCCCCCATATTCTCCCATTAAACGCTGTTCAACCCAGCTCCTATTTCAACCCCCTTCTACCCAGTATCGCCCGTCATTCCCCTCATCCATGGCTTTCAATCCATGTATTTACATTACGAACCGTCTAATGTAGTCCCTAATTCAATCCCCCAAACCATTTTTAACGGTTTAACTCTTTCCAACCCCCATGTAATTATCAATTGTTGCTGACAACCCCAGCCACTTTTAAATATACTCCTCCATTACTTTCTCTACAATATATTTAGTTACTTCGCTAATCACCACAACTTCCCCCTTAACTCAATCATGTTTCACCCTCAATTTCTATTTATAAACGTTATACACGTTAAGCAACTCAACTTCAAGTCACAAAATTCATAAAACGAAGCATGGCCCTTACTCCATGTTTCATATTTTCTGCAAGCTCCCAAAAACAAGTCTTCATTTTCCCCCATAACTGAACGTCAACCTAGAAATTATTTTAAACACACCCAGGGTAACTCAAAAAAAAAAAAAAAAAAAAAATAAAGTTTTGTAAAAATAAACAGCTAAGGTAACATATCATCACATTTTATAAAGAACAACTGAAGTCAAAACAATAGAGCAAACAATATCAACCCCCTCATTCTTTGACATCATTTTTATCCCCACACATTATTCAAAATAAACATATGTGATGAAATGAAAAATCATATATATACATACACCATAATATATTATGACTACTAATCAATCATTTTCCGTCTAAGAAAAACTCAACACTTCAAACTTAAAAATCAAAATGATAATAAAGCATATATCAATCACTCCTAACTTAATACCATATTATGTCTACTCATCACGACAACTCTCAACAACTCTTTATTAAGTTATTTGCTAACCTTCTTCATTTGAAATTCACAATTACCGTGTCCCACTTCTTCTTCTATCTGCAATCTGCAGAATATTCTACCAAGCTATTCATCACTTCTCCATTTTCTTAATAACTCCAAATTTTTTTCTATAAGTGCAATCTCTACATCAATGTCGTCATCTTCCCGAGGAGAAATATCTTCTTTCATAGCACCATCCTCATCAGTTTCTGACTCTTCATCCATCTCTTGTTCCGCGTCTGTATACCCATAACTAGCAACCGCTAATCTTTTCCTTTTTAAATCCAATCTAATCTTTCTACCTTGATGTCTTAATGATCTTTCAAATAGTGGCATATCTTCATCACTTGAGGAATTTTCTCTAAATTTTCTTTGCCTCTTAATTTCTCTTTCTTTCTTTCTGTCTATCTAACTTTCTTTTTACTGCCTGTCTAGTATTCATAAATGGAGCGTCTATTTTTTCTTTGATCGATTCTTCACTATTATAACCGTCATACGTGTTGTTTTCCTCTGTCACGATCGTTTTTGGTATTGTTTCTTCTTGTTCACCAGTAGTAGATGCTGTTATTATTTGTTTTTGTACCAATTCTCTCCCATTATCTATAGGTATCGGATATTCCGTTCGTCTGACAATCTGTCCATCTGAAAATAATTCTTCTGAATAATAATTGTTATTATTATCTTCTGCATCTTTTTCCTCATTATCCCGTCTTAAATATTCTACATGTGAACGTGCAACATGCCCTGTAATTTGATTTTTTATAGTATATGATACTGGACCCTTTTTTTCTAAAATATAATATCCCGGGACCCAATGAGAATCAAATTTAGAGTTTCTCCTATGTTTTTTGTAATAAACTCTATCACCTATGTTAAACTCCTGTAAGTTTGCATTTTTATTTGTGTATTTCTTCTGTCTTTCTCGAGCCTTAATTATATTATTTCTTAAACGTATATGTGCTTTGTGCATTTCTTGCAACCTCATTTCCTGAAACTCCTCCCCCATATATTTTCTTCTAGGCTTTAATAAATTGTCAGTCGGTAATATTGGTTCTCTTCCATGTAGTAGGTAAAATGGTGAGAAACCTGTTCCTTCATTTTGGTGTGTACGGATCGCCCCCAATGCTATTCCCAAATAAAGATCCCAATCCATATCGTGTACTTCTACATTTTTCGCCAGTATATTGTACAATGTTCTATGTTGTCTCTCATTTTTGGCATTCGAAGATGGTCTGTAATACGAAGTTTTTATGTGCTTTATATTCAAATCTTTTAACAATTTTTCAAACTTTCTATTTACAAATTCTTTCCCATTGTCTGTAAGTATTGTCTGTGGACACCCAAACCTTGGTATAAATTCTTGTAAAAACATATCTATAACAGAATCAGAACTCTTGTCTGGAATTGGATAAACTTCTGGCCAGAGACTATATGAATCTTGTCAGGGTCTTAAACCTGGCTCGTTTTACCTAACACATGTGAGACAGTACAAGTACAACGTGATTTGACTTGAGACTCAACGACACAACGTTCAATGAATTTATTTACAGATCATATACGATACGATGATCATTACAAGATATAAGTTATACTTCAATACACTTACATACACAATACAGCTCACAGTCTATCTCTCAAGATGTACAGACACTCGACTTTCGGGCACAGAAACCACACAACGCCTTTCTCTCATCATACGTCCAGTCGAGTCCACGTCCCAGAGCTGTCTGTCTATTGCTCGCAACGTGCCTCCCCACCTGAAGTGGCTTCACGAGGCATGCGTGCGTCTTGCGTTGTCCTTGCCTGACCGCTGGCCGTCTCGTCAGCCAGCAACCTCGCAGGCAGGTAACTAATACTCGCCTGGCGGGCGTAACGAAGTTACGGCATCCCGGCTGGGTACTAAGTCGCCTGGCGGTCGTGACGATGTCACTGCATCTCTGCAATACTTTAGACTCTGACATGCTCCCCCGGGGCATCTTCGTGAAAGATGTCATCTTTCATGTATACTATATGTACATACTGGGTTAATATTTTAACCTTGTCAGAGTCGACCCTTCTGTTGTTATATACATTGGTATAGAAATACATAGGAATACACATCTTGGCATAGAAACACATAAGAAATGGAAGTTGTATTTAAAGACATGTGGTGTTCAACCTTTAACACTTGTCAAGTTTCATCCTCTCGATGGCTGATTACCTTAATTGCATTATTGACCCAGTCAGATCGGTAGTAAAAGCTTCCCAAGCAACTACCTCGCAGCCTCCAAAGAAAAAGTAATACTATGGTTTTTGAAACAAAAACCATCTGGCTAGACCGAAATACGGCTTTATATAAGTCGCATTAAACGCTCAAACCCTGACCTCATTTGGCCAGGAGCTCTTGTGTTGGTCTGCAATGTCGGTAACACTCTACCATGCCCAGTAGATGGTTTCTTGGTGTGTTAACAATCTGGCAACAACATGGGTATTTATATACAACACATCATCGTATACATTTCAATTTATCGCCCTTGGTGTAATGATGTAATAACAGTTAAATGAAAGGGGAATAACTTCAAATTTTATGAAATATAATATTTTACAATAATTATTCTATTTCTCAGCGTCATAGCTTGATGTTTCTCCATACTAGCGAAAAAAAGTCGATAGTATGAATAAATTAATCAAGGTATGATTCTAAGATTACACTAAATGAAAGCTATTGATACACAATTCGTGTATTCAAAATTGTTGATTCCTAAAGATTTTAGAAACGTCATAGCTTTTTAAACTTTTGTTTGTCGTCTGCTAATTTTGAACTAAATTTCGAACTAATCCGGAAGTACACACGAACAGCTGATGTTGAAACTTGTAGAACACACTTGTTCCGGTCTGATGTAGTTACGGAATGTATAATGTTCTGATCGTTCATGTGTTGGTTGTTTCACTGGAAAAAACTTCTGGATTTCGATTGACTGCAGTGGTGTAGATGTCAATGTTCAGGTCACACTTTCACACACGGATTTAAAATATCACTGGAATGTTCCAAACGCAGATACCACTGTTAAATTGGATAGTTCGCTTACGGTACACAACTGACCTCTACGGGCAAGGGTTTCAGATGGCACAGAAAACCTGCTTTGTTTTTGGACGAAAAAAATTAGCGTCTATTTGATGTGGTGTGCCTGCTTGTCACTAAGTTTTTATTAGGTTTGTATGGCGTTGAGTGTAATTGTAGGTCGTAATGTTGTCAGTCAACAATCTTTTTTTTTTCTTCCCAACACAAGTCACTTTCTTTCCAAAACTTTCTGCTTTCCACAACTCACTTTACAAAGACAATCTAAATATATCTCAACACTCTACAACATTGATGACACATCACTTACAGTAAGATGACATTCAGTAAGGACATAGACATCAAGTTTACAATATGGCGACAAGGTCACAATGGCGACAACTTCACAATGTCGACAAGGTCAAAACGGTGACAAGTTCAACAATCACTGATGTTTTACACGTTTACAAGATCAAACAATATGTATGTACTTTACGTTCACAACTAGTCTCCGTGTTCAAACAATGTAATAATATATTCAAAATGAGCCTCCAACGATCACATTTACATGTACAATAAAGTTGGACAAAAAATTCTAAGTTCACAACTCTAGGTTTCAACGTTAATTACCTAAACCACGTTCATTTCAAAGCCGGACGAATGCCACCACGTCCACACATGTCAGGGTCTTAAACCTGGCTCGTTTGACCTAACACATGTGAGACATTACAAGTACAAGGTGATTTGACTTGAGACTCAACGACACAACGTTCAATGGATTTATTTACAGATCATATACGATACGATGATCATTACAAGATATAAGTTATACTTCAATACACTTACATACACAATACAGCTCACAGTCTATCTCTCAAGATGTACAGACACTCGACTTTCGGGCACAGAAACCACACAACGCCTTTCTCTCATCATACGTCCAGTCGAGTCCACGTCCCAGAGCTGTCTGTCTATTGCTCGCAACGTGCCTCCCCACCTGAAGTGGCTTCACGAGGCATGCGTGCGTCTTGCGTTGTCCTTGCCTGACCGCTGGCCGTCTCGTCAGCCAGCAACCTCGCAGGCAGGTAACTAATACTCGCCTGGCGGGCGTAACGAAGTTACGGCATCCCGGCTGGGGACTAAGTCGCCTGGCGGGCGTAACGATGTCACTGCATCTCTGCAATACTTTAGACTCTGACATCTATTATATGTAGTAGATATACATTTCCCGATAATGTTTTTGGATGAGGACCTGAAATATCCAAACTCACTTTCTGCATTGGAAATTGAGGAATATCTGTATCTTGTAAGGGACATTTAATTATCTTCATGTTTCTTAACCTACACTTTTCACATGCATTAACATATTCATATGCGCTTTTAAATAAATTCGGCCAGTAATATTTACTGCTAATAGCCTTAACTAACTTATCTCGTCCAATATGACCATTATTATCATGATATGCCTTTAAAACTTCCCGTTCTAAATGTCTCGGAATATATTTTCTTAATCCCTCACCTTTTTCACCGACATAATATAATTGATTGTCTTCTTGCAGCTCTAAGAATTTTCTTTTAAAACTGTTATCAAAGATCGGGCGTATTTATCTAGCCACCCCGCCACTCGATCACCCCTTAACAATGATCAGAAGCTCCTATATAGCCTTCCGCCATTCACCCACCCTTTACCATCGACCGAGAGTCTTTATCTAGCACCTCATCCGGTTCTTATCAAGGATCGGCCGTGCTGATCTAGCCACTCCACCACTCGCTCACCCCTTAATAGCGATCAGATGCACTTGTCTATCTACTCCTCCACTCACCCACCCCTTACCAACGAATTTTACTAAGATATACCCGCTAAAATCAATAATATCGACCATCTTTACCTTTTTAAGGTTTTCATTTGTAACCTGTGTGATGATAGTGTATAGGTCACTACGACACTCTACAGACCACTAATAACCGCTACCCACCCATTACCAACGAATTTCACTAAGCTATACCCGCTAAAATCAATAATATCGACTATCTTTACTTTTTAAGGTTTTCATTTGTACCCTGTGTGATGATAGTGTATTGGCCCCTATGACACTCTAAAGACCACTAATAGCCGCTACCCACCCTTACCAACGACTTTCACTAAGCTATACCCTCTAAAGTCAATAATACCGGTTATCTTTACTTTTTAAGGTTTTTATTTATAGCCCTATGATGATAGTGTATAGGTCACTACAACACTCTACAGACCACTAGTACCCGCTACCCACCCCTTACCAACGAATTTCACTAAGATATACCCACTAAAAGCAGCAATATCGGTCATTTTTTACTTTTTAAGGTTTTCATTTGTAGCCCTATGATTATAGTGTATAGGCCGCTACGACACTCTACATATCACTAATAGCGGCTACCCACCCCTTACCAACGAATTTCACTAAGCCATACTCGCTACATCCAATAGTACCGGCCATCTTTACCTTTTTAAGGTTTTCATTTGAAGCCTGTGTGATGATAGTGTATAGGCCACTACGACACTCTACAGATCACTAATACCTGCTACCCACCCCTTACCAACGAATTTCACTAAGGTATACCCGAGACAATCAATAACACCTACCATCTTCACTTTTTAAGGTTTTAATTTGTAACCCGTATGATGATAGTGTTTCCACTACTACGACCCTCTACAGATCATATAACTGCCATATATACATCTTTACCTATTACATTTTTCATATGACACCTGTCATGGCTCGAGGTTCGAACCACCTAGCCCTACCCCACATGCCGACACCTGCGCCCCACCCCTGATCCCCCATCCCCACACCGGCCAGCCCCTAGACCACCCCGAGTAAATGCACTGTAACCCTATCCCATACACAGCACCAATGGAATGATGATAGTTTTTATGCCCAATACAGTTAAAGAAAGAAGACGAAAAAAAAGAAAAAAGAAACCGAGGAGGAAGAGCACTGTACCTTATCAGCATCACCAGTATGATGATAGTATTTTTAAGCCCCGGCCCGCTACAATCAATAATACCAGCAAATATAAACTTTTTAAACATATAAAATTTATCACACAAAAAGGAAAGTAACAGTGCAAAAATACGTTCGATTATTTATTCATGGGTTGCATCCCTTGAAAATGTGGTCACCGAAGGATCCGCTTTATGACTCAGAGCGTAGGATCATGACTTTTTATATAGTAAAATACTACATCACCAGGCGGATCTGGATCCTTATTTCATAATTAGTTTGCGCCTGACATACTACTAACGACTGCCTGAAAGTGGTTAAGGAAACTATAACAGTATATACAACAATAAGAAAGAGACAAACAGCTTTGTTTGGTCATGTGATGAAAAGAGAGGAATTGGAGAACATCGTGACAAGTGGAAAGATCGAGGGGAAGAGAGGCAGAGGCAGACCAAGAGAAATGATGCTGGATGGATTGAGACGGTGGCATGGAGGAATATCATCAGCAGAATTGATCTAGAAAACCAAACACCGTGATCTATAGAGAGTCATGAACGCCTACGCCAGGCGGCATGGCAGTTGATGACGATGATGATTGTCTAATGCATAAGGGGGGCCCATTTCATCAGGGGCCTTCGAAGCCCACTTGCCATGGAGTAAGCTGGTACCTTCGTAACTACGCCACATACTTCATCTGTATATTACATTCCCTAACGTATCCAGCCAACGTTACTTTCCTGACGTTTGCTTTCACATATTTTTCAGCCTCGTGTATAATAAGAGCGGTTCAGAAACTGCTGGAAATTCTTCAAAACAGTGCACCCCCAAAGACAGGGAAAACATACACAAAGACTTTGAAGATCATCTCACGTACCAGATAGATGAGAAGCCTGCATGGAAAAATATCACCAAGTGTTTGGATATAAATTACGGGGAATCCGACACGCTGACATATGTGGATAAAATTTGTGGGTAAGTTGAAACATTATACCTTATTTTAGAATACGTCATTTATACTTCCAGGTTTTTGATGGAGGTGAGATACAGAGGAAGGTTCTAACACTTCTAAAAGATAGATAGATAGATAGATAGAGAGAGAGAGAGAGAGAGAGAGAGAGAGAGAGAGAGAGAGAGAGAGAGAGAGAGAGAGAGAGAGAGAGAGAGTGTGAGAGAGAGAGAGTGTGTGTGTGCATGAGAGAGAGAGAGAGAGATAGCGAGAGTGTGTGAGATAAAGAGAGAGGGGGTGGAAGGGGAGGGGGGGGGAACATCATATGCATCAAGTATACGGCAACTTAACAAAATCAACCTGGATGAGTGATGGACAATGAGTAATGAAATGTAGAAACCTGATTCAGTGGAGTTGAGATTATCCCGAATACTCGAATAGGGAATAAACGACCACATATGTATTAACAGATTCAGCGCAAAAAAAAAAAAAAAAAAAGCAGGTTTCGATCAAACAAACATGGATGGCGGAAAATGGGATGTCGGGGTGTGTTAGAGTTATGGCTTAAAAGTTGGTAATATGGTAGCAGACAGGTTGTATTATATAGACAACTAGCTGACCCAGCCCGGCTTCGCCCAGCCCCTGGCGGGGATCTATCTATCTATCTATCTATCTATCTATCCATCCATCCATCCATCCATCCATCCATCCATCCATCCATCCAACTCCTATCTAAAATAGATGCATTATTTTTATGAAAACTTTGAAGATGCCTTAAAGTTTTTATCACTTGTTTATAGCGCATATGACTTGTGTAAATAAAAATAGAAAATTAAAAATATAGATAGAATAGAAGAATAGATAGTTAAATTGATAGTAGCAGATATGATTGGAAGAGATCTATCTTCATTCCAATAACTAAAAAGGGCAGCATGAAAGTACTGAAAGTAAACTTACCAAGATATCACGAACAGCCAATAAATGGTGGGTTGACTGCGGAGTACTGCAAAGGATATGCAACTAACTTTCTCTCACATGAAATTACATTTAAAAAAAAAAAAAAAAAAACTTGTGTTGAGTGTTAAAATTGTTGCAATGTGCATTGTTCGTATTTTTACAGAGCGTTGCGTGTGGATGTGTAGGTGACATATGCGCAATATTTCAACATTCTATTCATTGGAAACATTTTTACATTTGAAATGGTTTTAACGGAGACAAAAAAAAAAAAAAAAAAACACACACACACACACACACAAAAGAACGAAGTGTGCTATTTTTCCCCCCGCCACCGCCCTCACCCATCGGCTTCAAAACCCCACCAATACCATCACCACCAATCTTCGGTAATGACAACAGAGGCTGTAGGCTTGTTAGAACCAAAATGTGAGGGCGGCAGCAGAGTCAACACACCACAGTTTCGGTTTGGTGGGAAAACGGGTGGGGATGACGGAGTATTTTAGTTTACAATGCAGAAAGGGTAGTGATTGCGCTTGTCTTGGTCGTTTTGTTACATGCGTCCTGTGTGTTCAGTATTTGTGTGCGTGTATTTACAGAGCGTTGCATGTAGGCGTGTAGGCGACATATGTGTAATACTTCAACCGTCTATTCATTGACATATATACATATGAGAAAAGGGGGGGGGGGGGTTACCCAAAGTTTTGTTTCCCTATGTTTGTTTCCTCTGTCACCGTCCTCACCAATTGGCTCAAAAACTGCCAGTACATCACAACCACTTCGGTAATGATGATTGTCAGAAGTCGGGGTGCCCCACCGGCTAGATGAAAGTATTATCCACTGGCGAGCAACCCCAAATAGTCAGAAACTGACTAGGGACAAAACCAATATGGCTGAACTACAGATTAAGCCCTGAATATCCAACGTACAGCTCCAAGTGGCTCGTTACAAAATTGAAATGAACTGTGCTGCATATTCGCCAAGGAATAGGGAAGAGAAGGTTAGCTAGGATAGATTTTTACGTCTGAATTAAAGTTTAAGGACAACTATCCTAGTACAGGTTTTTCTCCCTGACTGCTCCTTTCCTTGCTGTGTAAGTGAACCCCCACCAATGTACACACACACAACACGTATGCACAATTGGAAAAAAATATAATGACAGAACTATGAGTTACAATACTACAACATTTATTTACTAATCATATTAAACATTGGATGTTATTCAAAATGATGATGATGATATCATATAGATAGTGATGAGAAACATTACGTAACTTGTTACTTGATCTATCTGGATCTGTGGTCCAGATCCCCACTCTCCAGTAGACTCAAAAAAGAAATAGCTTGCCGGTATTCTGACTCATGTCAGTCCTAGCTCTACCTAGTCATCACTCGTTCTTGAGATCTATAACATAGGTGCTCCTTGTGAGAGCTTGAAAGAAAGTCAAGAATGTGTTATATCTAGTTCTACATCAGCGCAATCCTAATTAAAACATATCATAACACAAACATATACAATGACCAGTATGGCCAAGTTTATCTTCCAGCTCTACTGCGTTCACCATCCTCCTTCTCCCTACTGTCTTTAGTCTGGGACGGGCTTTTCAATTGTCTCACACGCCTGTAGTGATTACATTTCTGCCGTCCCATGTCCATGTCGCTAATACAGAGATTCTGTGTCGTACAGCCGCTCCGTCCAAAGTTGGTTTAGCAGCTCACAGGGTCGGTAATGGTATTATAATAATGCCTGATCATCCGGGCTTACAAGCCGGGACCAGTAGCTGTGCCAGACTTCCGTGAATTACCGTGAACGCACGCCCACAATACACTGAGAAAGTGTAGCACCATATACCCTATACCAATTGTGGGTAATGTCTGTACCATTACACCTCTGCTTCCAACACAATCGTTGGCCCATGTGCCAATGCGGAGACAATAGCATAACACTTCATATTGGTAGGTTTGCATATGACAAATCTATATATCAAACATCCAATACACATAAACATATTGATTAAACTAGACATATTATGATACTTTAACATCATAGCATAATGCACTAGTTAGTTTGTATGTATACGAAATGAGACGTATATACACAAAAAGAATATGTACGAAGCATATTACTAGCATCGTATATTCATATGAAATTACACATACATACATCCAACATATCCGTAAACATTATATTACTTCAAGATGGACATCTAATGATATTCAACATAATAGCATCAGGCATTATTAATGAGTACTAATATTGTATAGCTACAAAATGAGATATACAACAAGTCTAATTGAAGTGACCACACAGACCAGCCATATTTGCTGATCTGCCCGGTTTAATCACCACTTAGTTACTGCTGTGGTAAGAATTAAAGAAATAGTCAGTTGACTATATTCTGTACAACAAATGCACATTCCAAAAGGCAACTAGGATCGTGTACAAAGAAATGACAAGCATCTACCAAGACACCTAAAAGTATACTTAGACAATGATATTTATTGAAATAACCTATGTCAGATATAGACTAACTAGTTACTAAGAAATAATTCTCCTAGTGAAATCTAGCAACATAAGAATCATACATATGACTACAAAACGAGCTGGTTGTCTCACCTGTTCTGAAGTCAAACATTTTCTAACATGAAACATGATGCTTTCACTGAAACCACGGGTGGCCTGACCATGGAAGTCATGGCAGTAAGTAAGGCAATGGCATGGCTCGAGACGCAGACATTCACTAGGGCTTGTTTCCTTAGCGACTCAATGAACATGATCAAGAGGATAGAGGAGGGGTCGATCCGAAGAGAATGGTTGCTGCCTCTGAAGCGGTCTCGGCTGGCAAAGATTAGTTTCATCTTCGTGCCAGGGCATGCGGGAGTATAAGGAAATGAGCGGGCTGACAAGCTTGCAGGTGAGGCTGCTGTGGAGGGCGGACGCGCCATGGACCGGGCTGACATTCTGAATGCTCTACGAGAAGTGAGACTTTTGCGAGAACCAAGTGATGACTGTGAATCTACAACAATGGCCAGACTGCGGGAGCAGCAAATTAAAAGAGGGGTGGCCAAACAAGAACACTACGCAGGAAGCCAAAGAAGATTGATAAACCAACACATAACTGGCGTCGTTAGCCGCTACACGCTGCGGGATTTGCTGAGGAGGGGATCCGAGCACTTATGGACTGAATGGTTCGATGTGCAACGAGGATGATCTGTCGACTAACTAACTAACTAACTAACATGAAACAAGCTAGGGACCCTTATTTAAGCTGAGTCCAGCAGACAGTATTATCTCCTTGGCATTCCCGTCATAAATTCTTCTTATCTCCCCCTGACGGTAATTGCAATCCTAACTGCAAAACTTGCTATCACTCTCATTCCTCCAGTCTTGCTCTAATAAAGTGTTTCACACATTCCTACAGTGCAGACTCCCCTCTGTCTGGTACAAAGTCCACAGACCCAGTGTTAATTGCCTTATTAGACCTGGTTCACACCTCCCTGAGTCTGCCAGTCTGAGTCTTATCAGTGATTTCACACCTTGCACCTCTAGTCTGTTTTCATATGGAGGTCAGCCATCACGGTTGGGTGATTTCCTACCTCTGCTTATCAGGTGTCATGCCTGGTGTAATTACACAGTCCATGGAGTCTGCCATCCTGTGGGTGTAATTATCAGTTTGACCCGTAACACTTTGAATCTGGACTGGCTGGGTAGTTTGACTGGTGTCAAATTACACTTCTCAGATAGAAAGACATTCCTGGTGGGTTGTTTACTTGCAGGCTTTGCAAGCTTACGTCAAGACGGCATAGCCTTGAATATAGAGAAAACAGTTTTGTTCGTCTGTTGATTCTCTACATGGCCTATCAAAAGTGAACCGAAAATTGTTCTGGGAAGTAAAGGCTGCAAATTCGTGACAATGATAATGGCGGTAAAAATTGTTATAACAACCAGCGAGGTTGGCAGCAGCGTTAACATCAATAGTAACAGGCGGGGATAAGGGGGAAATGGGGGAGTATAATAATACTAAGGATCGTAAGGTAAGATTAAATACCCATAGAACCTTAATAATAGAAATGGTGATATACAAGGGTAACAATCGCAATAAGGAAGAACGATAAAAAAAAGTACATTGCATTTGTATTGTTAGTGTTGTTACATGCCTAATGTTTATTCAGTATTTGTGTGCGTATATTAACAAAGCGTTGCGTGTGGGCGTGTAGGTGAAATATGTGCAATATTAGTACAATGTATACATTGACATAGTTTCATATGAAAGGGGGGTTACCCAAAAATGTTGTTTTACTATGTTTGTTTCCCCCGTCACCCCCTCACCAATTGGCTCCAAACCCGCCAATTCCATCACCACCTCTTCGGTAATGATGACAATGGCAGTAATCTGTTTAGAACCAACCAGTGAGGGCGGCAGCGGCATCAACAGCAACAGTAACGAGCGGGGAGAAAGGGGAAACGTGGGATTGTAATAATAATAATAATAATGATCATAAACTGAAATGTAAAGCAATCTTACCATAATAATAGTATTTGTAATACAGAAAGGTAAACAATGGCAATAAGGACGCATGATGATAATAATAGTACATGTGCATTTGTATTGTTAGTGTTGTTTACATGCGTCCTGTGTGTTCAGTGTTTGTGTGCGTGTATTTACAGAGCGTTGCATATGAGCATGTAGGTGACATGTGTGTAATATTGCAATAATTTATTCATTGACATATTTAAATGTGAAAGGGGGGTAACAAAGAGAAACAGGAAAATTCATATATTTTGTTTCCCTTGCCCCACTCTCACTAATTGTTCCACTCTATCAATGCCCTTATCACTACTCTGGTAATGATGGTAAAGGCAGGACAAAAGTTAGAAACAATCAGCTGGGTAGTAGCAAAGGCACCAACAAACCTTAAGCGCATTGGGAGGGGGGAGGGGCACAGGGGAGATGGGGTTGTATAGTAAAATGATGATAAAAAATGATAAGGATAGAAAGGTACCAGGAATACTAAAGGTAATAATAATAATAGTACTAGTAATAATTATATATTTAAAAACACACAAAAACAAACAAACAAAAACATGTGATTCCATTTACTAAGAAGATTCTCTTAGCAATGGTGGTAATATAGCATGGTAAGTGCACAGAATTGCACCATTTAATTATTATTAATAATAGGAGTAAAGGGAGTAGATTTTCTTTTCTCCTTGATTTTTTTCCCCCGTAACTGTAAGGGTTCATTCATTTTTTCCTCCTTTTTTTTTGTAAGTGATAAACAAACATATATAGTCACACAAATTTTTACATTAGAGGTTCCTCACTGGTCATAGTGACCATATGTGATATTTTATATTTGTTCACTCAACATTCACTCCTAGTTTCATGCTTCTTTCTCGCACTCATGTATACCAAAATTGTAATGCCATAAGGAAGAATACAAATGATTTACTCTGGAAATATCTGTGATATTTTGTGAGTGTACATAAAGGAAACTAGGTGTGTGTTATATGTGCGGTGTTTGTATCTGGCTTAGTTTCTGCATGTCCATATAAGATGTCTGTAGTAAGAAAGGGCAATTAGTAGTTTTGTATGTATGTCTTTTGCTGTCTTTGGTATAGTGTTAAGGAATATAGCTTTGTATATGTCGGTTTGTTTGCCTGTTTGCGATTGTATGAGGTGTTGGAGTGTTGCGCGTGTGGCTGTAATTGTTGGACATGTATAATAAATGTGTTCCTCTTGTCTCTTTTGTGTTTTTTCTACATAGCTGGCATTGTGATATATATTTGTATTTGTATGCTTCTATCTGTGTTGTGGGGGTTATGTTATGTAATAGCCTATATGTGATTTCCCCAGCTTTTGATGTTATGTGTTAGTTGTGTTTGTTGTGTAGGTTTGAAAAGGTGCATGTGAAGTCAGACATGAAGTATTTGTGTCCTCTTTTAATCCTAAGTTTGAGTGGTGGTGCTTGCTCTCTAACTATCTGTTTGTATATTGTATGTGTTGTTTGCTGTATTAACTGTTTATGTCCTTGTATTGCCTGCATGCATGTCTGGTAGTGTTCCCTGGTAGTGTGCAGCTGCATTGTTGAAAGGTGTGAGGTGTTTTATGTTGTGTGCTATATAATATAAAGCTAATCTATGTTGGTCTGGATGCCTGATGATTTTACCTATGTGACTGATTCTAAGTGACAGTATATTTGTGTGGATATCATGTAGTGCAATCTCTCCTTGTTTTTTGTCTTGTATGAATGTTTTGTGTTTTATGCTGTGTATTGTGTTGGTGAAGATGAAGCGTCTGCTTTGTTTGTTTATGTTTGTGACGGTCTGTTTGGGAGGGTCTAGTACTGCCGCTAAGTATATTAATTTGGGTATTGTGTATGTGTTGACTATTGTGCTTCTACCAAATATTGTGGATGTTTTGTACCTATACCTATGTAACATGTCTGTGATCTGTTGGGTCAGTGCGTGCCATATCTGTCTGTGTGTTTCTGTGGGATCACATGGAAATGTGATCCCATACAGCTTCATGGTGTCTGTGTCTCAGGTCTGGAGGGAAATCAGACTTTTGTTTCCACTTTCCCAGGCCCATTATCTGTGATTTCTGTACATTAACTTTGGCTCCACTGCCTTTTCCAAAATGGTTAAAAGTGTGGAGTATGTTCCTTATTGAGATGTTGCTAGTGGGAAAGAAAGCAGTGTCATCTGCATAAGCAAGGAGCTTCTGCTCTCCTATCCCATGCAGGAAGATTCCTTTAATACTCGTGTCTTGTCGTATCTTCTCTAGTAAAGGCTCTAAGGTGAGCACGTACAGTAGTGGTGATAAGGGACATCCTTGGCTTACGGATCTCGTGAGCCTGAAGCTGGCTGTCAGTGAATGGTTCACCAACACTTTGCTCTCAGGATTTTTATACAAGATCTGTATCCACTGCCTGTAGTACTCTCCTATATTACAGTGTTCTAATGTCCTATGCAGGTAAGTGTGGGAAATTCTGTCAAAGGCCTTATCTTGATCCAAGGACAAGATGGAGGATGGACAGTCTTTACCATGTGTGTAGGTGATTATGTCTCTAATGAGATGGTTGTGATGGTGTATATTTCTGTCTTTGACACTGCATTGTTAGTCTGGGTGTATGAGTGTTGGCATGAAAGGTTTAAGTTTGTTGGTGAGTGATTTGGCAAGTATCTTGTAGTCTGTGTTGAGTACGGAAATTGGTCTGTAGTTCTTCAGTTGTGTTTTGTCAGTATTGTCCTTGCGCATGAGTGTGATGTAGGACATGCTGCAGCTGTCCGGAAGTTGTTTTTTGTCAAAGGCTTCCTGATAGACTTTGAGGAGAAGATTGCCTAGGATAGGAAAGAAGTGTTGGTAGAATTCTACTGCCAAACCGTCTGGTCCTGGAATTTTGTCTTTGTTCAGTGTGCTCAGTGCCTGTGTTATGTCTGTTAGTGTCAGTTCTGTGTCCAGTGTGTCTCTGTCTGTGTCAGGTAATTTCTTTTGTGTAATGTAAGAAGTTGTCTTGTATCTGTGTGTCGACTGCCTCTGCTGTGAATAGATGTGTGTAGTGTTGCTTGGAAAGCAGTCCCTATATGTGTGTTTCTGTCTGCATGTTCCCTGAATGTCTGATATTTTGCTTATTTGTCTCCTATGCTGTATGTTCTGCTCTATTGCAATGTATTATCTACTGGGTGTCTCTTGTGTAATTGTGTTGAGCTATGTTCTTAGAAGAGCACCCAGATATCGGTGTTGTTGGTGTTCTTCTAGTTGTGTTTCTAGTGTGTGTAAGTGAAGTGCATCCCTGTCTGTCTGTTTTGTTAGTCGTATGGCTGTCTGTATGATATACTCCTGTCTTAGTCTGTCTTTGTGGATCATGGTTGCTAAATGTTGTGTTCTGCTTCGTATGGTGTTTTTTTTTAGTAAGTCCCAGTATTGTGTGATGTTCTTAGTCGGTACGTTGTCAGTGTATGTGTGTATGAGCTGTGCCATGTATTTTACATAATCTGTGTGTTTCAGAAGTGTGTTATTAAATTTCCAGTGTCGTGAACGCTTGTGTGGCTGTGTGTCTGTGCTGTTTGGGCTAATGTGTACTAGTATGCCTTTGTGGTCTGTGCAGTCTAGTGTTTCCTGTAGGTGTTGGGTTTTTATGATGTGGTGTGTTGCGGGTGTGTAAATTCTGTCTAGTCTGGATGATCTGTTGTGTCCTTTGTTTGTGTGTCGTTTCTTTACTGTCGGGGTGTGTTTGTCTGAATGCGTCTGTGAGGTTGCGTGTATCGATGATGTTTTGTAGTGTATCTAGTTGATGTATGCTGTCCCTGCCGGTTCTTCTCAGCTGTGTTCTCACTTCTCCTCCTACCACATCTATTTCTTCAAGAACACAGTTAAAGTCACTGGCAATAACAAAATGTTGTCCCCTGTATGTCTGTGTTAATAAGTCGTCTAACTGTTCGTAAAATAGAGGTTGGTAATTGTAATTTGGCGGTGCGTGTATGTTTACAATGACAAATGAGTGTGTGTCGTTGCTCACTTGTACCGTGTAAATTCTACCGTGTCGGAAGTCTGTAAGATGGCTGTCCCTGATCCCATGTTGTTTTCCGCCAAACTGAATGATGATTTCTTTAATCCTAACCGTGTTACTAATTCTGCTGCTTCATAGTCTGTTTGGATATTTGTTTCTTGTAATAAAATGAAGTCGGGTTTGTGTTTGTGTATGAGTGTGATTATGTGTTGTAATTTCATTTTCATTCCGCGAATGTTTAAACCAATAATACTTAAATTGTCTGCCATTTTAAACATAATATAAAACTAAATAATGAGTAGTATTAAAACTTGGTACCTTTTAATGTCTTGTCTTCAGTTTTGGATTTTATCTCCCTCTGTGGTGTTTCTTTCGTGGTTGTCGTTCTCCTCGTGGTCTCCGTTGTCAGTGTCAGAATCTGTGTTTATGAAGAGTGGCCCTTCCGCATCGCTATTTTCGTCCTGTTTGTCTTGTGTTTTTGTAGATTTCTTGGTTGATTTAAGTGAAAGTACTGAAAGTAAACTTACCAAGATATCACGAACAGCCAATAAATGGTGGGTTGACTGCGGAGTACTGCAAAGGATATGCAACTAACTTTCTCTCACAAAAAATTACATTACATATTTTTAAAAAAAAACCACATTTAATTTGATGTCGAAAAGAAATAAAGAGAAGAGTAAAACATAATGTGATGTCGAAGAGAAATAAAAAGTGGAGGTAGAAAATTTTCACGTATCTAAAATAGATACATTATTTTTATGAAAACTTTGAAGATGTCTTAAAGTTTTTATCACTTTGTTTATAACTCATGTGACTGTAGATAACTTCTTTAAACATTTTATAAAACTTAAGAAAAATACAACCATTATTTAAATTACCTAATATAGCACTGCTACTAAAAGTAATGTCCCTTGATATAACTATTCTTAAGTTAAGTCCCCTTGCAATATTTTAATTAATGTTAATTTATTACGTACAAAACTGTTTTTAAACTAAATAACTATGTCAGTTGGCTCCGCAGGAATGAGAAGAACACCTGTACAAAATTTCATCTCAATCGGATGGACCGTTCGGGAACGCATAAAGGACACACAAACAAAGACACTAACATTCTTTTTTTATATATATAGATTAAAAGGGGTTATATAGGGAAAACTACGGAATTGATATTTTCATTATTGTGTTATTTATAAACCTATGGCAGTTATGGAAAATTTTAATAAGACTATATATCATCCAATAACACTTAATTAGTTAACAACTGCACGTGTTACAAGAAGAATGATTAAAATCATATTTAAAATGTTACAACTGGCCGAGTGGCTAGAATGTCAGATTCTCCATCGGAAGACCCGAATTCGAATCCTCGGTAAAGTGTGGTTATTTTTCTGTCGGGGGCAAACAGAATACTCTAACTTTCACAGTTCGCGGCGACTGCACTAGCCAGGCGGCCTGAATTCCCCAGGCTGAAGACCTCCCTGCCATACACCGAAGGTACAATTTTTGTCCGCATATCCTATTTACAGGACATCGCTGTGAACACCAGGATTTTACCGCAGTTTGTTGATGTCTTGGCAAGGTTACGCTCAGTAGTTTGCCATTGCTTTCTGAGCGACCGGCTCACATACCCCCGTAAGTAACCAACGCGACGCGATCCGCTACCGAATCTCGCGCACCTATGTTCCCCTACGTGGTTGTACAAGATTATGGAGAAAGTCGTTAACCCCTTCGCCAGGGAGTCCGGCGCAAGATACTATATAGGGAGAAAATGACAGTTTTTTTTTAAGGTTTGTAACAGATTGTCCTTTGTGGGATGTTGCGATCAACTTCAGATCGATGTTCTACGCCTAGGTACTTATACATTCAGGAGTACCCGTTCAGGAGTTCCCGTCTAGCCCCCCCCCCCCCCCCCCCCCCCCCCCCCATTTCCTGTCTGTTCAACCCATCAGGGTTACGAGAAGCCATGGAAGCAGGTAGTGGATGGAGTGTGAGAGCAGCCGACAGATTGTTGTTGGTTTTGGTTTGCACCCTGCCGCGATAGGCAGATGATCTCATCAGAAGAGACAATGGCTATGGCCACCGACTAGTACAGTTACTGCCCAGGGGGATAGCAACGGCAAACTTATCTTCGCGCTCGCCCTTTAACGTCCGTTGTGCTAATGCAGCGGTAGCGGGTTCAACTCCTACACCGGTCAGATGAAATAAAATGTTGTCTTCTCGTCCTTGACTTGGGGACATAAATTAAAAGTACCTCAGTGTTCAAAGGTGTCGTCGATAATTCTACCTGTAGTGGGTGCTTTCATGAAAGCATTATTTTATATCTTACCATGTGAGCCGGTCTTATGTGAGCCGGTCGCTCAGAAAGCAAAGGCAAACTACCGAGCGTAATCTTGCCAAGAAATCAACAATCAGCTGAACGATGCTGATGTTGACAGCGATGTCCTGTAAAGAATATGCGAAAAAAACATAAAAATAAAAATAAAGTGAAGGACAGCGTTTATTCATAGCACATGCTGATAGTACTCATAATGGCTTACTACAGAATGCTGGACTCGTGTTCGTATCAAAGCATACAGACAATAGGGATTATCATAATGAGATGAATGGTAATGTATTTAGAGATTGGCTGGAGAATATAGTGCTTCCATCCCGAGATAGACCGTCTTGCCTAATTATGGACAAGGCATCATATCACAATGTTGTTGCTCAAGAAGACAAAATACCGACGGCATCGAGCACAAAGGAAGCAATAAAGATATGGCTCCGAAGGGAAAATATACCATTTCTAGAAATGTATTTCAAGCTACAGTTGTTTTCCCTTGTAAAACAGACGCAAAAATAGCAATAAATATCAAATCAACAAGTTGATAGAAGAGCATGGCCATACGTGCCTGAGACTTCAGCCGTACCATTCTCATTTAAACCCTATAAAACTTGTGTGCGCTAAAATGAAAGGACAAGTGGCAGCTGAGAATATACTACATTCAAATTTTTCTGACGTCAAGACACTAACCCTGTCCGCGCTATTAAATATTGATAAAAGGTCTGGACAGATCGCAGTCATTAATCCACATGCACAAATACTGGAATATTTTGCTCCAACTATTCTGAAGAATTGCAGGCCCTAAACATTACAGCATCGGTACAAACAATACAACTATCAATTGCAACAGTTCGTATTCCACACCGATGAAATTTCAGTTCCGCAAGCACCCAGCGGTGACAAGCAACTGGCATTGAAAAAAAACAACACTAATCGCATTGAATACCAACGGAAGAGTAGTACTGAGGTGGAAACTGACATATTGTGGCATATCAAGCAACGTAAAAACAAACACGTTGTCAAATGAGGGGTGAGCATACGAACATACGAATCAATCTATAAACTTTCAATGAAAAGAAGATCAACATCTTACCCGTTAAGAAGAAATCCCACTACAAAGACATTCATAACTATATTCGTCGTGCAAAACATGTAATCATGTTCCGTCTCTGAACAGTAAACAGCAAAGTAGACAATCTTTTACGAACACTCAAAATGGTTCTGTCACCAATGTGCACGGGTGAACAAACTGCAC
Source organism: Cepaea nemoralis (assembly GCA_014155875.1). Classification (NCBI taxonomy): domain Eukaryota; kingdom Metazoa; phylum Mollusca; class Gastropoda; order Stylommatophora; family Helicidae; genus Cepaea; species Cepaea nemoralis. The sequence continues at coordinate 51,475 of JACEFZ010016980.1, read as the reverse complement.
AGATCCTTAAAAATTGACACATGATGATTGCAATATCTCTGTTCTGGTCACTCCATACGCACATTAACGCACAGTTGTCTGGAAGCTTTCACGAACTCAATATAAAAACTAAATACATAATAGTAACAGGACATCTTGTGTACACATTATTAACCAACAGTTGAAGAAACAAGAAGGAAATGAAAAATAAGGTAAGAAGTATATTCCTTCTACTTTCCTGTCCATTTCTATTTCGATTCTACATTATTAACGCCATGCCTCTGTAAATTCTCTGTCTTTACTAATGTTACACATTGCACCCACTCCCATACGAATATTGGATATGTCTTGCGTCGTTGTCCAAATTGACGTGCATTACTGTAACAAGCTTGTTAGCGTGAGAATTCAATATATTTTCGCCAAAACATCAAAGAAATGTCGCCGGTTTCCATGATGTCAGTTGCTTTTAGACCTATTAAAGACATATTCCTTGGGTGGGAGTAAATATAAGACGGCAGGAAAGATTTCATAACGATGCAAAAGACACTTTAAAAAAAAAATTGAACGTAAATGAGGGCGAGCATTTGTGAACGCACTCTAGAAGTAGTAGCACTTATATGGACACAGCGAGCAACCAAAAAAAAAAAAAAACTATTTCAGTCTCGGCAACGCACGTCATGTGATTGGCTCTGTCCCAACAAGGATCCTAGCATTATATTATGACCAACAATGACCAACAACAGATTAGGGTATTATCCTCAGCCTCTGAAGGTGCAGGGTTTGATCTCAGCATAGGGCTGGCAATTTGTCCCAAGAACCTTTCGTACCCAATGATATCACACGTTCCCCTGATCTCTTGGCTAGTCGGATAGGATACCTAGCATTATATTATGACCAACAACCGTGATCTCTGGCACATTGTCTACAGACCCCGTAATCATTATAACCGCGGGAGGCAATGAAAAACGTGATTTGATGATTTAGTATATAATACTATGGAGGTCAGCGTATCCACGAGCTTGATGTGCTTGCGCTTAAGTTTCCGGTGTACTTCTGTCGGTTTAGTCGGTTCAGTCCTCACACGTGTATGTTGGACATCAACACTGACTTCTCGTTCAGAAAGCAATGGCAAACTACTGAACATAACATTGTTTGGTAAATCAACCAGATGTTGGAGGTTTTCGCAACGTCAGCAAATGACATGCAACTTGCAGAAAAATAAAACTTGTATAGCATAATACAATAGCGGTAAATACTTTATTCGTTGTTTTATTTGAATAAGTCAACACATGACCGATAACAAGTGATATTATGCAACTGAATAATATGACCATACATTATTTCTTTTGCAGTATTAAACAAATATAAATTGCTCTGTATGTCACACAGCCTGGCTAATAACAGGACACAGATATGCAATGCCGGCACACACAAAACGATTAGAGAGTTTTTCAATTACGCAATTCATCGTGTGAAGTGCACCTGCAAGGCTCTACCGTCAAGTAAGCATTTGAGTTGTCTGAAGGTCTCTCTCCGTCTCTACCTACTTCTCTCTCTAACTCTTTCCTCTTTCTCACCCTCTGTCTCTGCCTGTCCCCTCTCTCTTTCCTCTTTCTCATTCTCTGTCTCTGCTAGCCTGCCCTCCCCCCCCCCCCCCCCCCATCCCTCTCGTTTCTCTGTCAAGGTAGGTGCCTTTTTGACATCACTATGTGCTGAATAGATAAACGTGAGCGGTAATAATTCGGCATTTCACACTATCACCACAATCTTGGATCAGGTCTAATGTTGCCAGACTGTTGTGGTTTCTCAGGACATTCCCAGTTTTTTTATGAAATAATTCGCTGTAAAGAAAACTAAATTTTCGAAACGCTCTTCTGTCCCCGTTTTTTTTTAAAAACTCCTTCAAATGGCAGAGTTAATTAAATCAAACTCTTTGACCATTTTCAGCTGGTAGAACTGTTTAATTTGAAAACTTTAAATGCCTTCTCTTCTATGCTCCAGTGGCATGGTTAGTTAGTTGCACATCCCTTACAGGACGTAGCAGTCAACTCCAGCGTTTTATGGCTGTTTGTTATTTCTGGGTAAGTTTTACGTTCAGCAGTTTGCCATCGGCATTCATATCATTGTATGGAAACCAACGCAAGGAATCTGCTTCTAAATGGCCCGCAGCTGTGTTTCGAACGTGGTATGCGGGATGACGAATTGCATTCGTAACTCCTTCGCCACAGAGCGGGAAGCGGCATAGTACTTAAGGTAAAGTAAACAAAAGACCATTTGGCGCGCCTGAGGTGCAGTAAGCGGCATAGTACTTAAGGTAAAGTAAACAAAAGACCATTTGGCGCGCCTGAGGTGCAGTAAGCATATAATTCTAGACCCATATCTTTATGAGACCAGTCGGCTGTGGGTGAGTTCTCTTCTTCTTTCATTCGCTTGAAATATGTCGATAGCTACAATGTTGTCTCTTGTATGAATTTAACTGACTTTTTTAGTTCACTCAGCGGTCCATGGAGTTTATCTTCCACTGTTGTGTCCTCAGGCCAGAAGGTTTGTCTATATGTGTTGTATTTTGAGCAGTCTTGGAGTATGTGATCTGCTGTCTGCGACGCCAATCCACATGTGCACATGGCTGTTTCACCAATCTTGAATTTTGTATACATGTGGTTGCGTAATCTATTGTGTCCTGTTCTGAGACGCAGAAGAATGACCTGTTTCTGGTCTGTCCATAACATGGTAGTCATCTTGAGCAGGTTTTGGTGGTTTTCTGACTGATTTGATCATTCTTTTCTTTTGGTGATATGCAATGGGCACATCAGGCTGTTCTTTTGTTCCTTTCTTAGCCAGTCGATCAGCTCTGTCATTTCCGGGTACTCCACAGTGGGATGGTATCCACTGTAGGGTGACTTTACGCTGACTGCTAAGTTCAGAAAGCAGTGTCCTTAGTACTGGCAATTTCCCAGACAGGAGCTCCTCGAGTACTGATTTTGCATCTGTTAATAGCACCATAGGCTGTGTACCATGGCTGGTATTTAATAATTTCTCTATTGCTATCTTGATTGCCTCAATTTCAGCATCATAGTTATGGCAGTACTTTCCTGTTGGAACACTGGCCGTGTCCCTGGTATTATTTGGGTATTCTATGTACACTCCCGCTCCTCCATTTCGAACAGCATTTTGTGCTGATCCATCTGTGTAGACTCGGATCCAGAGGTCCTGTGGGTATTCTTCATCAATAAAGTTGAGAGTGGCTATTCTGTGCTGTACACTGTTCTGTTCTTCCTTGTCAAATATTCTTCTCACTTTTGTCTGGATTTGTAGTGATAGACTATGTTCCTCTTTCCATGGAGTTCGTTCTGGAATAATTTTCAGGGGAATACCAACTGTGGGCAAATTGTGGTTTCTCTGCAGAGTCGTTTGGCCTGGTGGATAAAACTGCTTCTTTTCAACCGCCCCACAGCTAAGTTTTCAAATCTGTTCTTCATAATTGGCCTGGCATGCTGAGGAACTTTTCTGCTTGTATTAGCGTTTTCGTATCTCTGCGCTCTCTCAGTGCTTGTGTCCTTCCCATCTTCTCCATCTACACTATAGGGGTTGATCTCATCCCTCCTGTGGTGACTCTCTGTTGATAAACTTTGCTAAGTATTTTCCCAATGGCTCCTCGTGTGGTTCCATGCATATTTTTCAGGTGGCTAGTTTCCTTCTGGCTTTTGCTACTGCTGTCTTGATGTGCTTTCTCCATGTCAGCCTTTCATCAAATGTTTGTCTAAGATATGTTGGTTCTTTATCATCTCTTAGGAGTATTCCATTGATCTGGATGATCCCTGCCCTTTGTTTTGGAGAGAGGGTAAATAGAGTGGTGCTGCACTTGTCAGTGTTTATGCGTACACAACATCTATTTGCCCATGCAACAAATGCATCTACAGCTCTTTGCAGCGATCTGGTGGCCACTGATGCATGTTCATTTATGCTCAATAGAACCAGGTCATCAGCGTACATTGCCGCTTTAATTCCATGCGGTAGATTAGCAACAAGATCATTGATGAAGATTAGGAAAAGTGTGGGGGACGAGACTCCTTTCTATTCTCATCCTGCCAGTCTTTCAGTCTCTCTCCTCTCTGGTCCATGTGATCATAGCCCCAGCTCTGCGAGTGGCTGTTGAAATTGCCACACACAATAATTTTTTTTCTCTTAATGGTAGTTTGTCCAGTGCCTGTGGGCGGTCACTTGGACAGTAGTAATTGATCAGATGTAGATCTATATTGTCTGTCTTAATTTTAAGTGTCTGATTGATACTCGGCCCTTTCCATGTAAACTTCAATTGGGGAAGCAGTGATGTTATTTTTTTTTAGAAGGGTCAGTATCTCGCCTTTACGCCTGTCCTTTCGGTCAGATCTGTAACACTGGTATCCTCTGATGTTGAAGGCAATATTTTCATTGAGATGAGTTTCTTTCAAGCAACGTACACTTACTTTTTATTGAGTGCTCGTCCTGCTTTGGACCCCCAGGTAGGTGCAGTACCAGGCCCCATGCCTCGAAAGGGTTCAACCAAAACGACTGGAGGTCCTGCTTTTATATCCTGTGGAGCCAGGGGACCTGAGAATAGAGCGTCTGGCAATACCAAAACGTTTTGCAGTAAGTGACATATATCACTGCGCAATTGCGTGGCATCCTGATTTCTGTGGTGCGCTTCCTGGTTGGTTGCTTCCGTCTTTAGCACATTTCCTTTACTAGAGCAGACTGGTCTTACTCAGGTTTTGATGTGTAGGCACGCATACACGTTGTCTGCGCATGCATGTACGTGCATACATATCTAGATCATTCTGGTTATTTTTACGGCACCAGAAACTCACAGCCGCTTCTCCTGTTAGTTAAAACAGGTCCGTCACGTGAAGGCCAGGAGTTGGGATTTTGCTGCCAGAGGTTATGAATGCACGAGCCATGGGGTATTTTGCAAGGTTGGGCGCTCACCCCAACTATGTGCCCCCGGCTACATAACAGCAACATTTGGAACCCCTCTGTGTGGGTGATGTGGTCAGTATCATGCCGGCCCAGTGGTATTGTGGTTAGAGAATACTTAAAAATAAAGAATTTACTAGGAATTGCCTGATAAAGAAAAGTGAAAAGGAAGAAAACTGAGAACCTTTCCTCATTATGTTATGGCCTATAATATGTGAAGGCCTACCACTTCACAACCCAGCTGCAGTTTCTCCTCTGAGACAACCTTCACTTGTTTAATAATGTTAATTGCTGCTTGCATCCATTGAATAACCATTCTTGTAATCTATTGTTTTCTACAGGTAATGAGACCAGTGAAATCTCAATGCCGATTCTGATTAGTTCCGTCGCTGGTAGCCTTCTCCTATTGCTTCTTTTATTTGCTCTCGGCTTCATTTGCTACAGGCACAAGAAGAAATCAAGGAAAAGGTAAAATGAGTTTATTAATGTGTTTGTGTGTGTGTGCACGCATTGTTTAGAACCAGCATCAAAATCAGAAGATAAAACGATAGTCTCAAGGCAGATATTGCTGCTGGAGTACACAATTAAAGACTGGCCAATTAGCCACGTCTACGTGTAGATTGGCACGACAACCAACGGATGTCATACTCCAAGACTGCCTCGAATACTACATATCTAGACAAACCTTTTGGCCTAGAGAAACGACAGTGGAAGATAAACTCTGTGAACCACTGAATGAACTAAAAAACAACGGTGACGTTTATACAAGAGAAGTACTGCAGATATAGAAAATAAATTTCAAGCTAACGAAAGTAGAAGAAGAAGAAGCTCTGGAGGATAAAATGTGCATTCACATATTCTAAACGACGACACAATGAGTTCAGGTGGCCAGATTTCTGTCTATCCACTTTTGCCTCTCATATGATTCCCAGAAAATACAGGAAATCATTCAGTGCCCATCTTATGAGGCTTAATCAAATCCAGAGTTGCACTCGGCAGAAACATAATCTAATCGGACCATTGTCTCAGCAGGAAAGTTCACTAACTACCTTGTCGTCATGGGTCCTGCTAACGGTCGGTGTAACGGATAACCAATGATCATACACTAGTAAACTGGTTAAATGCTTTTATTGTTTGTCTTGTCGATATTTGTGATGTCATGTTATCAAATAAAAAAGTAGCACCAATCATTCAATCAATCAGGTGCAGTCTGCACAATGAAAGTTGGCTGCAATGGATCTCCAACACTGTCTGTCTCTCGCCATGACTTTACATTCTGTCAGGCTGATGTCCGTACATCTCTTGATATTATCTTCCCACTTGTATCGTTGTCTACCTCTTGCTCGCTTGCCCTCAACCTTGCCTTCCAGTATGGTTTTTATAAGAGTATCATGTCTTTTAACGTGGCCAAAATATTTCACTTGTCTCCTCTTTATTTCTTTCATCAACTCTCTCTTCATTCCCAGTTTTTCTAGGACCTCTGCATTTGATTGTTTTTGTTTCCATGAAATGCGACCTATTCTTCTGTATATCCACATCTCTAGGGTCTCTATGCGACTTTCTAGTTGCTTGTTCAATGTCCAGGCTTCCGAGCCATACAGTAGCGTTGAATATACGTAGCATTTGACAATTCTCATTTTTAATGCGTTATTAATCTCTCTAGATGTTAATACTGATTTCATGCCGTTGAAAGCATTTTTGGCCATTCCTATTCTCTTTTTGATTTCCATTTCACTTCTGCCATCATCTGTTATTATATGTCCAAGATAAGAGAAACTTGTTACTTGTTCTAGTATCTGCCCGTTTACTGTGATGTTCATTGATGACCTTTCCTTTTCACTGCTAATTATCATAGTTTTTGTTTTTTGGATGTTAATATCTAAGCCACATTCTGCACTGTGCCTGTTTACTTCTTCCACTAGGTCTTGCAACTCTTGCTCACTTTCTGCTAGTAACACGGTATCGTCAGCATATCTAAGATTGTTTATGATTCTTCCATTGATGTTGAGTCCAGGCATTTCAACTTGTTTAAAAATTCTTTCTGTGTATAGGTTGAAGAGGCTTGGGGACAGTACACATCCCTGCCGTACTCCTCTTTTTATCTCTATAGGTGACGAATAGTTATTACCACATCTAATAGACGCCACTTGTTTTACAAGTTACTAATAAGTCTGATGTCCTTTCCGTCTACTCCTATATCTTGAAGGCACGTAATTAGTCGTTCATGTTGTACTCTATCAAAAGCTTTCTTGTAGTCTATAAAACAAACATATATACTTTTTTGAACTTCTATATATTTTTCAATTAACATCCTCAAACAGATAATTGCTTCTCTGGTGCCGCTGTTTTTGCGGAACCCAAATTGTTCTTCAGCTACTTCCTCATCTATTTTATGTTGAATTCTTTCTTGTATGACCTTGAGTAGTATCTTAGTTATGTGGCTCATTAAGCTAATAGTTCTGTAATCCTCACACTCAACAGCTCTTGGCTTCTTCGGTAGTGTGATGAAAATGGATGTTTTCAAGTCCTTGGGGATGTACCCAGTATTATATATATCATTACATAATTCTGTGATAGTTTCAATGCCAAAGCTGGATAAGGATTTTATCATCTCTGTTGTTATCTTGTCAGGACCATCAGCCTTTCATTCTTTCATCTTTTTAATAGCCTTTTCTACTTCAGCCGTTAATATTTTTGGTCCATCTTGAGTATTATACAATGTTGGTCTATTGACCCTGTTGTCCCAGAATAAATCTTCTGTGTACTCTGTCCATCTTTTTATTATGTCAGTGTTATTAATTATAATTTCTCAATTTTTTCCTCTGATACAACCGTTTCCTGTTATATTATTTTTCTTCTTTGTAAATCTTTTTATATGTTCATGTAATTCTTTCGAGTTGTGTTTCATTTCCAGATCCTCCATTTCTTTGCAATGTTTCTGCAGCCACTCCTCTTTGGCAACTCTGCACATGTGACGCATTACTCTATCTATTTTTCTATACTCTGGAGTGTTCTTTGCTTTCTTTCTTTGAGACATTTTACTCACTATTTCATCGGTTATCCATAATTGTTTTTTCTTATTAATTTCACTGGCAAGGTGGTATTTGCAGTCTGAATACTGGTTTTTATACTTTCCCATTTTGTATTAATTTTATCCTCAGGATTTTCACGTCGATATTGTTCCATACTTTCAATGATTAGCCCATCATATCTATTTTTGACTTCAACTAGGTATAGTTGTCTTATTTCTGGTTGTTTCAATGCCGATATATCTACTTGAGGTGTCTTCGATTTCCTTATTCCTGGGTTTTTAAGTTTTATTTGTAATTTTAATACTACAGGATTATGGTCAGAGTTGATATCAGCACCAGGGTATGTTTTGGCATTTTTAACATTGTTTTTAAATCTATTTCTAATCATAATGTAGTCAATTTGGTTTCTTGTTCTATCTCCAGGGCTTTTCCATGTATACAGTTTCCTAGGGTTATGTTGAAAGAATGTGTTGCAAACAATAAGATTGTTTTCTTCACAGAACTGTATCAGCCGGTCTCCTCTGTCGTTTCTCTTTCCCATACCATATTGCCCTACTATCTGCTTATATTTATTTTTTCCGACTTTTGCGTTCATGTCTCCCATGACAATTAGGACCTCTGATGATTTTACAACTTTCAGTGTTTGTTGTAGGTCTTCATAGTATTCTTCTAGCTGTTCATCACTATAATCAGTTGTCGGAGCATATGTCTGAAGAATTACTATGTTGAATGGTCTTGCCTTAATTTTGAGAAGTATCATCCTATCTTTATGAGTCCAGAATCCACTAATATTGTCCTCTAAATCTCGTTTTACTAAAATTCCTACTCCTCTCTCGTGATGATCTCCTCCTGAATTAATGAATACGTAATCTTCTCTCCTTATATAACTTGTATCTGTCCATCTTGTTTCAGATACGCCTAAGATATCCAAATTCATGTTTTTTGCCTCTGCAATAAGGTTATCAAACTTCCCTGCTTGATATAAGGTGCGTACGTTCCACGTACCAATTCTCAGACTTCTCCTTCTACTTTTCAGGTAGGTATTGTCAGAATGCACCCTTTCAAAAGAATTTGGGATGCAGTCGTCATTATGCACTTCCTTATCCATTATAGGAGTTGTCTCTTCCCTGTGAATATTTACAACAGGCTCATCTCCAGGGGGCCAAGAATTACCCTGTATCGCTTTTTTCTTGTTGTTGAATTACCATTGCTGTCTTTGGGATATTACATGGTGAGGTCCCAATCTCTTCCACGATGGCCAGCCATGTTCACTATCGTGTCCTGAACACGCCTCATGTGTGCCACACACTTTGCTGTTTCTCTTTCGAAGCCGTTGATTTATTTAGTTTCATCCGCCTTATCCACCGTCCCAGTCTTTGTGTACTAGGGATGGACATTCCCTTAGTAGAATATTACCCCTACTTCACTCATGTAGTTTAGCCAGTCAGCCAAGACTGTTGCCCGTGGTGTGGCCATCGCCGTACACAAGCGGTATTCGTGGAGCCATACATGAGCTAGGTAAAGAAATGGGAACCAAATAGGATCCTGGTCTATCCCTTGGGATATGGCTGCCACTCACCGTGAGGTACTATCACTCTCTCTTTACCCTATACCACCAACAACATATAGAGTTGCAATTCATGCTCTCCACTCAATTATTCTTCTGTGTTCATCCTGAACTTCTCAGTTGATAATTCTACTTGTTCGTCGTGCCAATCGTCCTGAATATGTCACTAGATTATTCTACTTCCTCTTCTGTATTGGTCCTGAACTTATCAACAGGTTATTCTACGTGTTCCTTCTCCCAGATTGTTCTTCTTGTTCTTCTTCTACTTGTCAGTAGATTATTCTAATTGTTCTTCCTCCCTATCGTCCTGAACTTATCAACATATTATTCTACTGATTCTTCTTCCCAGATTATTCTACTTGTTCTTTCTCCCATATTATTCTACTTGTTCTTCCTCCCAGATTATTCTATTTGTTCTTCCGTATTCGTTCTGAACTGATCACTAGATTATTATATTTGTTCTTCTCTTCCGTGTTAGTTCTGAAAGGGACGTTGGTATTGCTGTGTCTGTTTACTGAGGAGTTGTGATATTAGCGTCTTTCAGGCAACCCATCAGACAGTCAGAGGTATTGTTAGAGTTGTCCACTTATGCTGGCGGATACTCTGACCACAAAGCTACAATTGTCATACAACTGTGCTTGCTCAGCCTCCACCACCGGCAGGTGCAATTGGAATTTCCCCTTTATCAATTACTAGCTGACCCGGCCCGGCTTCGCCCAGTCCCTGGTGGAGAGCATCTCATTTAATTAATATAAGTAGTCATATAAGTTCTCGTTCCCGTTACCGACTGTCTGTCTGTCTGTCTGTCTGTCTGTCTGTCTGTCTGTCTGACCCGGCCCGGCATCGCCCAGCTCCTGGTGTGGAGCATCTCATTTAATTCATATAAGTAGTCATATAAGCTCCCGTTCCCGTTCCCGAATATCTATCTGTCTGTCTGTCTGTTTATCTGTCTGTCTGACCCGGCCCGGCTTCGCCCAGCCCTTGATGGGGAGCATCTCATTTAATTCATATAAGTAGTCATATAAGTTCCCGTTCCCGACTGTCTGTCTGTCTGTCTGTCTGTCTGTCTGTCCGTCCCTCTCTGTCTGTCTGTCTGTCTGTCTGTCTGTCTGTCTGTCTAATCATATATTGGTTGCAGTTAGAATAACCTTAGATAAACGAACTTACAAAAAGCATTAGAAAGAGCACTTGGAAGATATTTACATCTTCCCCAACAATTAACTTGGGTAAATGGAGCGGCGGCAGCAGCAGCAACAGAAGAAGAAAAAGGAGGAGTAGGAGCTGGGAGGAGGAAGAGGGAGGTGGAGGAGGGAGGAGGAGGAGGGAGGAAGAGATAGGCGGAGAGAGGAGGCGGAGGGAAGAGGAGGGAGGAGGAGGAATAGGAGGGAGGAGGAGGGATTAGGAGGAGAGAGGAGGAGGGAGGAAGAGATAGGCGGAGAGAGGAGGCGGAGGGAAGAGGAGGGAGGAGGAGGAATAGGAGGGAGGAGGAGGGATTAGGAGGAGAGAGGAGGAGGAGGGAGGAGGAAGGAGGAGGAGGAGGAAGAAGGAGGAAGAGGGAGGAGGAGGAAGAGGGAGGAGGAAGGAGAAGGAGGGAGAAGGAGGGAGGAGAAGAACGCAGGGGGAGGAGGAGGAGGAAGGAGGAGGAGGAGGGAGGAGGAGGATGGAGGAGGAAGAGGGAGAAGGAGGAGGGAGGAGGAGGAGGGATGTGGAGGGAGGAGGAGGAGGGAGGTAGAGGGAGGAGGAGAGAGGATGAGGAGGGAGGAGGAGGAGGGAGGAGGAGGTAGGAGGAAGAGGGAGGTAGGAGGAAGAGGGAGGAGGAGGGATGAGGGGGAGGACGTAGGAGAAGGGAGGAGGAAGGAAGAGGAGTGATAAGGAGGAGGGAGGAGGTAGGAGGAGGAGAGGGAGGAGGAGGAGGAGGAGGAAGGAGGAAGAAGAGGGAGAAAGAGGGAGGAGGAGGATGGAGGAGGTAGAGGGAGGAGAGGAAGAGGGTAGGAGTGGGAGGAGGAGGGGAGAGGAGGAGGAGGATTATAACGCATATGCCTGTAGATAACTGCAGCGAAAAGGTGGGTCTGTCTATCTATCTGACCCGGCGTGGCTTCGCCCATCTCCTAGCGGGTAGCGTCTCATTAAATTCATACAACAACAAAAAAGTAACTTAAAAGAATGTCCTTCCACACACCATCCATTATTTTTAATGAAAACTGTTTCTAATCACCTAATGACTGTAGATAACTTCTTAAGCATAAAAAGATGAGTTACAATGTTATGCATTATGCATTATTTTTATGAAAACTTTGAAAATGCCTTAAAGATTGTATCATTATTTATTATAACTCATATGCCTGTATATAACTATAGACAAAGAGTTGATAAATCTTTGAAAACGATGCAACAATATGACTATAAGGTATACAGAAAAGTTATTAAAAGTTATGCCCCTTGAAATAACTTTTACAGAGTTAAGTCCCCTTGCTATATCGAAATTACAATGAGAAGGGAGGAGGAGGAGGGAGGAAGAGGGAGGAGGAGGAGGGAGGATGAGGGGGGAAGGATGGAGGAGGAAGAAGAGAGGAGGAGAAGGGATGAGGAGTGATTAGGAGGAGGAGGGAGGAGGAGAGCAAGGAGGAGGGGGAGGAGGGAGGAGGAAGAGGGAGGGAGGATGAGGGAGGAGAAGAACGCAGGAGGAGGAGAGGGAGGAGGAGAGGGAGAAGAAGGGAGATGGAGGAGGAGGGAGGAGGAAGAGAGGAGGAGGGAGGAGGCGGAGGGAGGAGGAGGAGGGAGGAGGAAGAGGGAGTAGGAGGAGGGATGTCGAGGGAAGAGGAGGAGGGAGGAGGAGTGCGGAGGAGGGATGAGGAGGGAGGAGTAAGGGGAGGAGGAGGGAGAAAAAGGGAGGAGAAGGAGTAGAAGGGAGGAGGAGGGATGAGGGGGAGGACGTAGGAGGAGGAGGGAGTAGGAGGAGAGAGGAGGAGAATGGAGGAGGAAGGACGAGGAGTGATTAGGAGGAGGGAGGAGGACGAGGAGGTAGGAGGAGGAAGAGGGAGGAGGAGGAAGGAGGAGGAGGAGGAGGGAGGAGGAGGATGGAGAGGGGGAAGGGGAAGAGGAAGAGGGTAGGAGGAGGAGGAGGGGAGAGGAGGAGGATTATAACGCATATGCCTGTAGATAACTGCAGCGAAAAGGTGGGTCTGTCTATCTATCTGACCCGGCGTGGCTTCGCCCAGCTCCTGGCGGGTAGCGTCTCATTAAATTCATACAACAAAATAAAGTAACTTAAAAGAATGTCCTTCCACACACCATCCATTATTTCTAATGAAAACCGTTTCTAATCACCTGCATGACTGTAGATAACTTCGTAAGCATAAAAAGATGAGTTACAATGTTATGCATTATGCATTATTTTATGAAAACTTTGAAAATGCCTTAAAGATTGTATCATTATTTATTATATCTCATATGCCGGTACATAACTACAGACAAAGAGTTTATAAATCTTTGAAAACGATGCAACAATATGTACTATAAGTTATACAGCAATGTTATTAAAAGTTATGCCTCTTGAAATAACGTTTCTAGAGTTAAGTCCCCTCGCTGTATATAAATTACAATGTAAAATGAAAAATTAAATAATATTAAGTAAGCAGCCGATTTCACACTAAAAAAATATCAAAGTTGGCTGCGCTGCAATGAAAGGAAGACGTGTAGAAAATTTCATCTCAATCGGATGGACCGTTCGCGAACGCATAAAGGACATACACACCCACCCACCCACCCACACACATCCTTTTTTATATATAAGATGAGACCATGATAGTCTTTCTCATACTCTCTAGTACTTTTATGTATGCTAATGTTTACCACTTTATATTTACGATCGCTAGAGTATACTACTATGTATTAATTTAATCTGTTAATTAATTTATACTAATGTATGTTAATTTATACTAATGTATGTTAATTTATACTATTGTTTGCTAATGTATACTAATGTTTGCTGAAGTATAATGATTGTAGTTGGTTCTTCAATTGTGACATTTTGCCAGGACAGTGCTTTACACGGCCTTCACATGACAATTTCCAATTGCTGCGAGTAGCGGCCAGTGCTTTGTTTAGTCAATTGTGCAGGTTATGATAGGATTTCCTCTTAAATATCAGATCAAGTGAGTAGCAAAGTACATTGTTTACGGCATCTAAATAAAATGCCTCCTTTTAATCATGATTGTAGGCAGAAACAAGCTGCAGCTGTTATGTATGTGCAAGCTCCCAGCTCAGATAATTATCCAGTTTACCATGAAATTCTTGACGATAAGGTAAGCCTTTGTTAATTAAGTAAACTGAATGCTTGGCGATGGCCGTTGCATGTATCGTCCCTCCATGTTAGTTAACAGGTTAAGGTGCATCTTCATTAGAAATGAAATCGTTCAAATATATTGTGCATAATTTTGTGGAATTGTGTGTTCACGAAGGCTTTCACCGCAATGTCCGTTTTGTTACTTGCGGTCGCATTAACGTCTACTTCTGGTTGGGTGTGTGTGTGCGCGCGCCTGTGTGCGTGAGTTTGTGTGTGTGTGTGTGTGTGTGTGAGAGAGAGAGCGAGAGAGAGAGAGAGAGAGAGATTCATTCGTAATGTTGTGAAAAGGTTGTGGTGTTCCATAGCAATAGAGAATCGTAACAGATGAACATGATTCATGAACACACATGTAAACATAATAGCTGGTGAGATGATGTTATGTTTATATTTTTTGCGAAATGGTCAACCCGTCTGCCTCGCTCTCCGAAGGTTGTGGGTTCGATTCCGGGCTACGTCTTTCGTTTCATGAGTGCATTTTTCTCGGAGACTCCTGGGGATCGACGACGGAGCTACGGAGTTCGTGCTTTGTGCGTTGCTTTCGTCAGGTGGTCCTGCCGAAAGAGACCGAGCCATATGGAATAAACCCGGGGCAATCCGGGTCGATCCTCTCGACTTTTCATTTTTTTTTTAAACTTTCCCTAGTGTATGCTGCTATTCTTATTAAATCAATGGAATAAAACGTCACATTAATTTTAAAGTACACACTCGCCCAATTGTTACCCGTAACATAAGAGAAGCAAAGAATAGTAACACTGTAGCCTACAATGATGTCGTAAGAAGCGATTAAGGAGGGTTGGCGTGAAGACCGGCTACCCTTCCGGTAGGAAACATTGGCTACAAAATCCAACCAATAATGAACGAGTCAATACAGAAAAGGAAAAGAAATGCAGACAAAGGTGATGAAAAGAGGTATTTCTAGTAGAAGATGCGGCGTGGAGAAAGCCGTAAGGAGACCGACTTACCCTCATTCACCAGGGAAATCTCCAGAACTGGTACCTGGGATATGTTAGGACTACAAAATGAATTGGAAAACAAGGCACAAGTTGTAAGAGAAATACGATATTATAAAATTAGCAAACTGGGAGTATACGGAATAAGGTGGAAGGGAGCAGGCAAAAGGCTTCTAGGCACAGGTTAAGCAGTACTGTTCTCCTGCTGGTAGTAGTAGTAGCCTCTTTCAGTCCTGTAGGATATTAGAGTTGTGCTGCTGGGGAGGCATCTGACAGCACCGCCGGTGACTGTATAGTTCAATACGAGAGTGACAATCTCTGTCACAGTTTCCGCATCTGCAAGACGAGACTGGTTCCGCAGTAAGTGACTACATTTTATGCCTGTGCCTCCTATCCTCAATTTGTTGGATCTGATTGCGCTCAACGAGCGCCAATCCGTTTCGTATACATCTTCTCCAGGAACATCTGTCTGTTGCAACTCTTTCCCACGTGTCTGGATATATGGCAAGGATTTTGATATCTTGTTTACACACATCCTTATATTGCATTTGGGGTCTTCCTGTTGGCCTCTTCCCTGTGGCTATTTTTCCGTATAGGAAAAATTTGGGAGTCGTTCATCCTCCATTCGAGATACGTGACCCAGCCACCGGAAGCATCTCTGCTTGAGGAGGGAGAGCACTGTGGTAATATCCGCTCTTTCAAGCACATGTTTGTTTGTTATGTGGTCTTTCCACGATATGCCCAGGATACGTATCAGACATCTCACAAGGAAGGAATTCAACTTTGTTTCTTGTCGTGAGTACAAAGTCCAGGATTCTTCTCCTTCTTCTGCGTTCATCCAGAGTTTTTTTTTCCGGATATGATTGCGTTGTGCCTGTTTACAGCAGAGCTGCGTTCTTGCGCCGTTAGGCCAACACATCTGACTTCTGCGGGCATTTGTTGACCGGGTTAACCTTCCCGGAAGTCCAGGATTCAGACCCATAGAGTAGTGTGCTAACAACACAAGCTTTATATACTTGAACTTTTGTACGCTCTGTTAGTCTATAATTCTCCCACACTCTCTTAGTTAGCCTGGAAAGTGTTGTGGCTGCCTTTCCAATACGTTTGTGGATTTCTGTCTCTAAGGAAAGATTATCTGATATTGTCGACACCAAATACGCAAACTCACGGACAACCTTCAATTCGTAATTAGAAATGTTGATTGATGGAGGTGCATCAGCCTCTTGATACATCACCCATGTTTTATTTAGGCTGATGGTGAGCCCAAAGTCTTTGCAGGCGGCTGCAAAACGATCTATAAAACGTTGCAGATCTTCTGCTGTATAAGTAGTCCGTGCTGCATCGTCTGCAAAATGTAGTTCTCTTATGCATCTTGATTTTATTTTGGTCTTTGCCTTGAGTTTTTATGGGTTAAAAAGTTTGCCATCAGATCTTGTATGGAGGTATATGCCTTCAGTGGCAGTCCCAAATGCCTGCCTTAAGAGAACGGAGAAGAAGATACCAAAAAGTGTAGGAGCAAGCATGCAGCCCTGCTTTACTCAACTGCTGATGCTGAATTACTGGGATGTGAAGCCATCGAATAAAATGGTACCCTGCATGTTTTCGCGAAATGACTTCACGAGACTTAGCAGGATGGGTGGACATCCTACCTTCTCACGAATCTTATAAAAGCCGTTTCTGCTCACGAGGTCGAATGCCTTTGTGAGGTCGATGAAGGCAATATATAATGGCTTCCTCTGTTCTCTGCACGTCTCCTGGAGCTGCCTGAGTGTGAAAATCATATTGATGGTGGACCTCTTGGGTCTAAATCTGCACTGTGATTCGGGGTAGATTCTTTCAGCAAGAATGTGTAATCCTTTTAGGATTACTCGAGCGAAAATCTTGCCTGTAATGCTGAGGTGGGAAATGCCGCGATAGTTGTTGCAGTCACTTCTGTCACCTTTGTTTTTATAAATGGTAACAATGTTTGCGTCTCTCATATCTTGTGGTACTGATTTTTCTTTCCAGCAGAGCTGAAATATTGCATACAGTTCTGTGATGATTGTTTCTTTGCCACATTTTAACTTTTCAGGTTCCTGGTGCCTTGCCGGAGTTGAGAGTGTCTAGTGCTTCGCTGATTTCTGTGAGGCACGGCTCGTTATCCAGGGCATGCATGGTGGACTGTTGTTCAATGGCTTCCAGGGCTTCTTCTCCGACTGTGTTCTCCACTGAGTATAGCTCTGAGTAGTGTTCTACCCAGCTATCCATTTGTTTCGCTCCATCTTTCATGATTACCTCTTCTGTTGATTGCAAAGGGACCGTCTTATGTTTTGATTGACTGACATCTTGCTTAATGCCCTCGTAAATTCCTCTTATATTTCCAGTATCTGCACAAGTTTGAATTTGTGCGGAGAGCCAATACCTGTTTGCACATTTTCTTGCGGTCTGTTGTACTCTACTTCTGCCGTTCGCAATGCCTGCAATGTTTTTTCTGATGGTGATGTTTTATACACTGAGAATGCATGTCTCTTTAACTCCAGGACTGGGAGCATCCCTTCAGAGTGTGCTTCAAACCAGTGGGTTGATTTTGTTTGCTTCTTGCCAAATGTTGATAGCTCTGTGTTGTAAGATGGTGTCGCGCAAATGTCTCCATCTCTCGGTGGCCGCTACATTTGTGGAGCCAGGCATAGTCTCCGCAAGAACCTGTGTGAATTTGTTGACCCTCTTTGTTTTGGGTGCCCCTGGTGTCAATGCGTGGTCTTCCTTCTGTTCTGTTTCTGTACGGTCAACTACTTTATTTTATGTCTTTCTCAGTGTTCAGGTTTCTAACCAGTATGCTGGTGCGATGCTTGTACATTGCCCAGTCTGCTTTCTTGTAGTTCCACCTCGAGAGGGTGCTGCTTTCACTTACAAGCTCATTTTCTACAGTTAGAAAGACTGGCCGATGGTCACTGCTACCAAGTTGTTTCCCAATAATTCGTGTAATGTTTTTTTCTTTTAATCGTAGTGTGCCCAGTGCCTATGGTCGGTCACTTGGACAGTAGTAATTGATCAGATGAAGGTCAGTATTGCCTGTCTTAAGTTTAAGTTTCTGATACTCAGCCACTTCCATGTAAACTTAAATTTGAGAAGCAGAGATGTTATTTTCTACAAGGGTCAGTATCCCACCCTTTCGCCTGTCCTTTCGGTCAGATCGGTAACACAGCCTCTGATTTTGAAGGCTATATTTTCGTTGAGGTGAGTTTCTTGCAAACAACGTACACTTACTTTTTCTTGGTGCAATATGTTTTCTAGTTCTATTTTTGTTGTTGTTGCTGACTCCCTCCGCATTCCAGTGTATTATTTTTAATCTTTGATTCCACCTAGTCACTCATTTAATGACATGGAAAATAGCTACCCAAAAAGTCGTGGTATGATAACGTCCAAAACTATGCTACTTGTCAACCCTTACACATGGCACTTTTCTTTATAATAACATTCCTCCTGGCAGTCGCCTGATACCTTCTCTTTCTCGAGACATGACCTGACAAACTAATGAACGAAAATTGCAAAGACAATGAACTTAGGGTTAATGGCAACGTTCTGCAAAGGACATGCAACATTTAAATTTGAAATTCACAAACAACCAATAGGGGCCGAGGTTGAGTGCAACATCCTGCAAAGGTCATGCCATTTTTTTGGAATTCACAAACAGCAATAGGGGCCGAGGTTAGTGCAACATCCTGCAATGGTCATGACATTTTTTACATTACACCACCACAACCCACACCACCAACAACAACAAACTAGTACACAATATTCTCTTTGTGGTTTGTTCTATTTATCTTTCAAAGCTTTAGAAAATATGAGTCTCTCATTATTGCATTCTAGAAAACGCGTAGCTACATAACTGGAGGGATATACTATCATTACTTTGCTTACATTACTTTCATTCGTACAAATATTCTAATTGTATGTTTAACACCCCCCCCCCCCCACCTTTCCCTTTTTCCAATTTATGTATATGAGTTTATTTGACATTAAATGTAGACGTGTAGCTAAAAGTGACACAATCTTGTAACTGTTCATATTCACGAATTTCTAGAATATCAACAACATTATTCCACAACAATCTAATACATTGATCAGTTTGATTTAATTGGTTGTTTCGGGATTTGAGGTTTGAAGATTTAGCACAAGCCACTACTGGCAACGTCGATCGAATTCCCCGCCTGACACGCCAGTGATCCGGAGTTCGGTCCCGGGTATGCACCACTGACGAGCTCAAACGAGAGCGAAACTCGAGTCTAGTGCTTCCACATTGACGTGGACACAGGCCTTAGGTTCATACCAGAATACGATTGTCGTTGCCAGTAGTGGGTTGTGCTCAATCTTCAAACATTGATCAGTGTAGAAAAAAAAATGCATGAACAAAATAGCATCAGTCAGTTGCTCAAAATGTTTACCTCTTTAGGCACACGGTCACAAGCAGTCGCCTGCATTAAACCCGCCAAATCTTCCCGCGAGATACACGAAAGTCAACACGCCGGATGGGACTTCCTTCACGGTCAGTGAGGATGGTATGGGCTATCTAGAACCAGTGGCAGCCAGCTCCGGGCAGAGGTGTGTATCTTACCAATCGCAGGTTCTTCTGCTTCTTTCATTTCGTCTTTCTTTTCCTTTCTTCGTCTTCCTCCTCTGTCTCTGTCTCTGTCTCTGTCTCTGTCTCTCTCTCTCTCTCTCTCTCTCTCTCTCTCTCTCTCTCTCTCTCTCTCTCTCTCTCTCTCTCTCTCTCTCTCTCTCTCTCTTCCTCTCCATCTCCCTCCTCGCCAGCTTTCTCAGAAAAATACCGCATGAATATTGTTCTCAACTGTTTAATTGAAGAAAATGTCATGTGAATACTGCCCTCAACTGGTTCATTGAAGAAACGTCACCTTAACGTTGTCTTTCAGCTGGATTTGAACAAGACACTTTCTGATTGAAAGCAAACACCAAGCAAATTGCGCCGCTCCCATTATCTTGGCTAGCAGACTGTTATTGTAACAATCAGTGCGTGTGATAACCGCTTCTGAACATGACATTATTGATCATCACTGGGGTAGAATAAAACAGATCTGGAAGTAAGAAAACCGGGTTACAAACCGCGGCGACGTCTTGGAGACGGAATAACAGACTTGGACACGGCAGAATACGGGTCTACAAACAGCGGCAAGTCTTGGAAACTGAAAAAAGAGGCCCTGGGGGAGACGTGAAATATTGATATACCCACTACCTTCAAGACGCGAAAAGGGACTTTGTTTAAAATTAACAAAACAAAAACAAAAAGCTAAAGTTTAAGTGGTTTCCTGATTCTTACTGTTCTAAGGTGTGAATTCTGTGTACACTTAGATGTGATGACCATCTCTCTTTCAAACTGTCACTTGCCTCCTCAATCTCTCAGCCAAATCAGATGTTTGTTAAGATTCATTTATCAACGGGAATAACCTTTCTTGAAACAAGGTCAGACAAACGTGATAACGAGCCGTGGAATAATTTGGTGTTAACATTAACCTTGTCATCCATTCGCTTCAGTTTGTCCACATGTTTCCTGTAATAAGAGTTCATTGGCCTCTTGTTAACCTTATATATAATAATGATACCTATATGACGCAATGACGAATATGTAATGACTTATATATAATGGTACTTACATGATTTAATGACATATATAATGATACATTTTGTGTTTTACAAACATAACACCCTTTTTGCAAGGTGGAAAACATACCGATAAATAATACGCTGTCGATTGCAGTGAGAAAATAGTACGTAAATACTGTGTACAAACTATACTTGTGTATACACGTAAAACATGGACAATAATGACTCAAGCTAACAAACATCTAAAGACAGCAGGAATATGATTTCTTTGGAAAATGCAAATAATTCAGTGAACGGACAGTAAAAAGAAATCGTCAGTTTTTCGAGAAACAAATGAAAACCGTGTATTAATTAGAGAAATTAGTGGTAGACAGTGAAGAATTGTTTGCACAATATGGGTAGAAATAAACTTGAAAATTTAGTGTTAACTAGCTAGTTGATAAGGCAAAAGCAATATGAAAGCAAATAGATACATGCCAGGATGGCTTGGCTACATGTACAATTGGAACACGAATACAGAACTGATCCAGTTTATGGAGATCGTGTGAGATGTCGAGCCATGACCTCTCATGTTTATCGGTGTGGCACATTATGTTACAGATGATGATGATGAACATGTGTCACTGTTAATGTTCTTGATGGTTTCTAGCATAGATAATGTCTATAAGAATTTATGTTTGTTTCTGCTTCTATCCTCAATTGTGCAATATGCTACAAAGGACAGGGAAACTACAAAAAAGTAACATATCCAAACAATCATGCTTGATGTAGTTGCCGACAAGTCAGCTAAGGCGGGATATTGCCGGACTGCCACCCTATCCTGTGGGAGAAGAAGCACAAAATCCAACAAGCCTTCCCCCCGACGTGTCTCCACCTTGCCGTGGTGGGTTGGGGGGGGGTTCCTTGCGTGTCTTAATGACCACAAGAACTCTGTCGACGGAAGCACACCTACATGTCGGGCAGGCCTTGAAATAGGGACCAGACCAAGAGAGACACAATCCGCTGCTCTGCAGGTAGACTGAGGATAGCAGTGTAAAATCAAAATAAGGCATGCTTGATCTAGAAACATACCATAAGGCTCTCAGCTGTGGGATATGGCTGGACGCCTCTAAGCCATTATCCTCGGATGTGTGGGCCTGGACCGATATTAACTTTCTGCAAACTGGAGGTGAGATATTAAGCCTGCTATATGACTGGTCCAGATGCGCACCCTACGGCTCGCAACTGAGGGATAAGGCCGAACGCTTCCCTAGGCCAATGTCTCTCTGCTGTGCGAACCTAGCCATTGCCCACCTCTACTAAATGGAGGTGGGTTGCTCCCGTCCTTTACTTGGGGACGTAAATATCAAGTACCTCTGAAGTCGGAGTGGGTTCGATTAAATGGCGAGGGACACCGGTAAAAGGGAAAGCAAGCCCACACGCAAAATTCAGTCCCTTACTACTTACTAAGCGAGCGAACAAAAAAAGAAAGAAAAAGAACAAGCCTTCAGAAAAGAAATTGTAAAAATCTACTCAAGATAGCCAAGAAGACAGGAGATTCGTGTCCTAAAATAATAATGGTATTATGGATGGCTCTAATGATCCCGGAAGAAGCAGAGTCAGCACTTATTGTATGCGAAGTAGAGAGTTCTTGAATGAAAACACAGATAATTCAATATGGAAAGAATCATTGACCAAACGTTAAAAGAGTCTGGTTTCAGATGAGAGCACTTACTTTAAAGTAACACAGATGGCCTGCCACAGAAAGTACACGATCCTTGTACTCGTCTGGGGGCGTCTTGGGTATATGGTGCTAACCCTATACTTGTATAGACCAGTCGGCACTCGATGGATCATGTGATCAATATCATCTAGTCGTCTTTACTTCCCAAGACATTTCCTGGTACCCAGTGTAGACTGCGTCAGCTTGGGAGTTCAGGTCCATTTTTACAAAAATCCCGGCTTAGAGGGGTTCAACACACAACCGTCGGGCCGGTAGACAAGCGTACGAGTTAATAGCGTAATTGTTAGTTGTGTCTTTCTTGTGTTTTCTTTGACACATACAGCCTCTATTTTAAATGACGAGCGGACGTAATGTATGGCTGATAGGGGACTACTCTGATAATGTCATGAGCGTGACCAGAGGAGGGTTCAACGTCTGCGTTCGTCGTCCCGCCAAGTGAGGGAAAGACTGCTTACCAATTCCTCCGTGAGTTCTGACCTACAAAATGTGATGGCCCTATCACATCACAGATCCATAACAGGTTCCTACCTCGGAACATGATGTTGATTTGATTGTGATTATAAATGACACTTTTAAATATAAACTGATTTTTGTTTCTTTAATCATCAAGGCCAACTCTTTCACTTCCGGGTCATCCAAACCCTGGCTATGGCATCCCTCCAGAGCACATACAAGATGATGACATGAGCAAGGCAAACACAGACAACGATCATTTAGAACCAGCCGATGATGAAGACAAAGGGTATGACACACTGGGCAGAAATAAAACTGGCGTGGAGGCGTCCAAGGCTGGAATGATTCCATTGGGCCCAGTTCCCGCCAAGAGAATCAAGAAGGATGACAGGCTGACAGAGTCTCAGTATTTTGAACTTGAAACAGATCGTAACAGTAGAACAGGAAACTAAACTGTTTAAATGTGTTCTCTATGATGAAATTGTATGTCTAGATTTAACGGGCAGCAGGCATGTTTGTTTTACAGTTCTTTTGTGTATCGCGTGTACTTCATTCTCATGTTCTCCATTATTATTCTGATAGATTTGAGTGGATGGCATGCGGAAGAAATAAAATGTATGTTTCTAATTATAACAATTTTTATGCGACAAAGAAGGAGAAGGTGGAAATTACTACTATTTGATTTACAATATAGAAAAAAACAAGACAATTTTATCTCATTTATATAAGACTAGTTGCCATCTTCACAATGAAGACAGCTAAATGTGATCTCCATTTTGTTCTGTCTCATGGTATATATGTTATGTGGTGGTGTGTACAAACAAAACTTAAAACAACTACTAACAGCACTGAGAACAACTCTTCATTCTTACACTGGCTAGAATAACTAACCCATATTATATTACATTGGAAAATAAATGTCAGTCCTTCATTTAACATTTTAAAAGCCAACATTTTCAACACTGTATAAATCAAGTGTGGAGTGTCGGTTCTGTGGCGAAGGGATTTTAAACGCCATTCGCAATCTCGCACACGCGTTGGAAACACAGCTGCGGGCGATTTGGAAGCAGACTGTCTTGCGCCGGTACTTCATTCAGTAGTATGTGTACCGGTTGTTCGGAAAGCAATAGCAAACTACTGAACGTAAACTTATCAAGAAATCACAAAATCAACAAATGTTGGGTTTGGCTGCGACGTCAACTAACTGTAGACTTTACGCGAACCGTCCATGGCGTGTAAAAAAATGAGGAGGTGTCCGGGAAAATGAGGACTTTTGACAGCCCTACCCTGGGTGGCCAAAATCACGATTGTTGCTGTGATCCTATGGTTGCCTATCAAGGTAAATTCATGACAATTTACAGTTTCACAAACTACATGATCAGGCTGCCGTTTTTCATTGTTAAATTTAAATTATAAATCAGCTTTATTTTTAAACTTCCAAGTTAATTAAATTTATCACATGCAATTGATGTTTACGCTAAATGAAGAGGGTGCTGACGCGATAAATTCATCTGAAAACGGACGATCATTATGTTTTGTTCAGTCTTGTTTTAATCAGGAATAATACTGTTAATTTTGAACTAACTGTCTGCTGATATTGTTCTTGGTGGCATCATTGGTGTAATAGCATGTTAGCTTATTTGCTTGTTTATTGACTTATTTGTCAACATTGAAACCTTCTCAGATTTATGATAATTTTTATGTTAATTTGATCACAGCTAACATTTCAGCACTTAAGCAACAATATATTTTAACACTTTTATTAACGCGATTATTGTGTTATTTCTTACCATGTCGCAATCTTTATCCATTTCTATAATGACGTATTCAAATTGTTATCTGTCGTCTGAATAATATTGTACACTGCCACTGCAGGCTGAGCATTGCAATATGTAAATGTGTTTAATGCAAGTTAAATGTGGTTAAATAAAGTAATAATTCACAATGTAAGATAACTGCAAATTATAGATGTAGCACATATACTCTTTGTTGTAAATAGACAAAAAGCGCGAGAGAGAAATGGGGAGTTGAAGAGAGAAGTAGAGGAATTGAGAGAAGCGGAGATATGAGAGAGAAGAGAGATAGTTTTTAATTTTGCGCTATGAACTAAAGCGTAGTCCATACACACTACTTCTAGTAGTGCTGGACTGAATGTTGCGTGTGGATTAGCTTTTCCCTATTAACAGTGTCCTTCGCCATCAGGCGAACCCACTCCGACTTCTGAGGTACTTGAAATTAACGTCCTCAAGTCAAGGACGACAGGTGAACATTTTAGTCCAACTGTCCGGTGTAGAGGTTGAGCCCCTTACCTCGGCATAAACACATCGGATGTTTAAGAACACGCATTCTTATCTATTCGGCCATGCTGACCTACAAGAGAGATAGTAAGACGTAAAGGGTTATATGGAATAGACAGATAAGAAAGATGAAATAACAATACTGTTCAATTTTACCAAGGGACATAAGTAGTGTGGGTTTTTTTTGTCACATTATTTCAAGATTTATCTCTCCGTTCTGTTTGAAAATTCTGTTGTACTGTGGTATAATAACGACCATGTGTATTCTCTATCGCCGTAGAACAATGGCAGACAGACGTGAGATAGTTCATTTCACAAGACATATTTTACGCTGCCTTCCTTTTTGTTTTCTTTCTTTTTTTATTCAATTTTCCCTACCCAAATCAACCTCAAAAGAGGAGTTACAATTAGGGTGCATCCCAGCCTCAGATTAATACTCCTTAGACTGAATCAGCCACATTTCGGAATCTAAAATGGATTGTCGTTCATAGGGATAATTGTTATAATGCTCATATAAAGACGTATTTTTGTTGAGTTATTTTTAAATCAATTTATTTTTTTTTAAATCAATCAATCAATAAGGTGACGTCTCCACAATGAAGGTTGGCTGCAATGGATCTCAAACACGATCTGTCTGTCGCCTTTTTTTCATTCTGTCAGACTGATGTTCGTCCACCTCTAGATGTTATCTTATCACTCGTATCGTTGTCTGCCTTTTGCTCACTTGCCTTCAAACTTTCTCTTCAGTATGATTTTTATAAGAGTGTTATGTCTTTTAAAGTGGACGAAATATTTCACAGGCCTTTTTTTTATTTCTGTCATCAAGTCTAATTTCATTCCCAGTTTTTCTAGAAGCACTGTATTTGATTGTTTTTTGTTTCCATGAAATACGACACATTTTTCTGTATACACACGTCTCCAGGGCCTCTTTTCGACTTTCTAACTGCTTGCTTAAACCGCGCGAGAATCGGTAGCGGTTCTCGCCGCGCTGGTAACATACGGGGTATGTGAGCCTGTCGCTCAGAAAGCTATGACAAACTACTGAACCAAGAAATCAACAATCAGCTGAAAGATGCTGATGTTGACAGCGATGTCCTATAAATGGTAATGCGAAAAAAAAATTGCTTGCCAATTGTCTAGGCTTCTGTGCCATATTGTAGTGTTGAATATACATAACATTTGACAATTCTCATGTTTAATGCGTTGTTAATCTCTATAGATTGTAATACTGATTTCATGTTGTTGAAAACATTTTTTTGTCATTCCCCTTCTCTCTTTAATTTCTGTTTCACTTCTTCCATCATCCAACACGTCCAAGATAGGAGAAACGTATTATTTGTTCTACTTGCACCCCCTCTTCCCCAGGTTACTGTGATGTTCACTGGTGACCATTCCTTTCTATTGCTAATTATCGTAGTTTTCGATTTTGTATATTAATATCTAAGCCACATTCTGCATTATGACTGTTCACTTGTCCCACTAGGTTTTGTAACTCTTGCTCGCTTTCCGCTGGTGGCACTAGAACACTCAAATACGAAAAAATAAACCAAAGATATATTTGAGGTTTACCGAGCTTATGTAAGTGTGTTGATGTTGTTGTTGTTGTTGTTTTTTGTTGTTGTTGTCGTTGTTTGTGTTGTCAAATACATGTGTAGTGCCCGGTTCTAAGTTATTATTTTTTAAAAAATGGGCACCCACAGATGAACTTCAGATTTGGTAACAACACGACAGCACCTAAACCATGTTAAATATGTGTGTGATGATCACAGCTTATGCTAAGATGATTTATGTCATTATGTTCGGTGTGCAACATGCAATAAACTCTTTCTTTAACAATAACAACACATGCTTGCTCATTTATGATGCAGTTCACAATTATTTCTGTATAGTTGCCACCAATCTCTTCTATGGTATATACTTCTTGAATGCAAACGTGTTGTGCTTGTCTGAAGAAAGTTGTCTGGTGTGTTCCTAGTGTGTAATCTGATGATTGATGTGGTGATGTGTAGCAGACTCGTGATAGAATGAAAGATGGCTGATGTTGAAACATGCACTTCACTGGACACGCCGGCTCTAACACGGACTTGGCAAACTGCTTTGATAAAGGGAAGTTCCAAGATTATTATGTCTAGTACATATTCACACTTCTATAGGGCTTGCCTAACCCTGTCTATAATCCCTTGATTTCTAGGACTCTGCCTCTTCCATAGAGAGGATTAACTCATTACACATAGGACTCTGTCCCTTCCATAGAGTGGATTAGCTCATCACACCCAGGGCTCTGTCCCTTTCATAGAGTGGATTAGCTCATTACACCCAGGGCTCTTTCCCTTCCATAGAGTGGATTAGCTCATTATAATATATCCTGGACTGTCCTTTCCATAGAGTGGATTAGCTCATTACACCTAGGACTCTGTCCCTTGCATAGAGTGAAATAGCTCATTACACACAGGACTATGACCCTTCCATAGAGTGGAATAGCTCATTACACACAGGACTATGACCCTTCCATAGAGTGGATTAGCTCATTACACCCTGGACTCCGCCTGTCCTGTCTGCCGTCAGCTGGGTATGTGGCCTGCCTCTAGCTATCTTGTGTGACTATAGACTGTTGTATCAATAATTATTCTCTCACACCCAGTCAACAAAGTGGCCGCAGCGGCGTAATGGCTAGACACTCACGGTGCTCAGGGGTTCGATTCCCATGGGGGCGGATTCTAACTTTTAAAACCGACCTGGACTCCCAGGTCGACCCAGCCTAAAATAAGTACCAAGATACGTTTTGTAAAGTACAGGCGATCGATACTGATCATGTCACCTACTAGTGCTGAATAGCCTATAAATATGTCCAACGCGCCTTAAGGCGTGTATGAGGGTAAGTTAATAAGTAAGTCACAAATGGTTGTAGAAAAATAACTAAATATGATAACAACTTGAAACCAGTTAATGTTTATACATACATTATCCCTTTATTTCTCAACATAATTTCCACCAACATTGATGCATTTATCCCATCGTTTTATCAGTCCTCCCAAATCAGCTTCTTAGAACTGCGTGCTTTGTTTTCAATTACCTGCCATCCCACAGAACTGTGTGACTTACTTATTGACTCGCCCTCGTAACTTTTTCTACCCAACTATGCACCGCTTTACGGGACAAACTTTTGTCAGCATAAACACGGACAACCCACCTTGGCGGGAGGCATTTCGCGAATGACGCCGAAGGTGAATGTGGAATGAAAACGTGGTTTAGAAAACCGACCCATCTGTGTAGATGACAGCATCACCTTCTAGCAAATTCTCGAAAATCAACGCTTGTACTTCAGCCTCCACAGCAGCCGGATTTTCTTGTCTGCATTGTCTATCTAGAGCACGCAGTTCTATTCAACCGGTTTGGGGGGACTGATAAAACGATGGGATAAGTGCATCAGTGTTGGTGGAAATTATGTTGAGAAATAAAGGGACAATGTATGTATAAAAATAAACTGGTTTCAAGTTGTTATCATATTTAGTTATTTTTCTACAGCCATTTGTGACTTACTTATTAAGTGATCCTTGTAAAAGCAATCTTCAGATAGTCAACAATATTTCACCTTTGATTACGTGGGTGTGCAGCCGTTCTCCGACGTGAGTTCTCTAACTTCGTGATCAGTCTCGCAACGTCGTAGATAGTTTTAATGGCATACTCTGTGTTGTACACAATTATGCTGTGTTGGGGAGGATAACTTTTCAGTTTGACACATATTGCCGCAGTCACCATGGCAACTTATATACATTACTACACGCACTCTCTTCGTGGCAGCCTGTGTGTATGTGCGTGGGTATATGCGAGTAAGTGTGTGTATGTGAGTGCGTGCGTGCGTGCGCGTAAGTGTGTGTATGATTTACTAGGCAAGTTTACGCTCATTAATTTGTCATTGCTTTCTGAACGACTGTGACATTTCTAATGTCGACGCCAATCAACACCATTCCGAATAAAGAGAGAAAAATCGCTTCAAATAGTCACCATGTTAAAGCGGGGCACTGCTGCGTTATAATATAACATTCACACGCGACGTTTGGAGATTGTAAACGACTAAAAATAGGATTCGCCCATACTTTTGAGAATTAACACCCGCGCAAGGATGGGGCAGGCCACTACAAAATTACACCCCTCCCCCTGAATTCCCGGAACATCAGGCACCTGCCCACACCAGAATGACGTCATTTGTCACGCCAAAAAGGCTCAGCTCAGCAGCTATTTTCATTAGTGCGAGTAGTGAAATAAACATAATTTATGTTGATGGGATGAACTCAAGAAACGTCGGCGGACAATTCAACTGTTTGGGTGCAGTTGGCTGTGATGCTTCGTCAGGGAAGGATGTGTGGTTCAGTCCAGGAGATATTGTAGTTCTTTTATTCTTGAAGACATTGGTAAGTTGGAGATTGTAGTGAATAAACGTAGACTAATACATATGATAGAAAGGATCTAAATTTATAGTAGAGCTTTCTTTGTGAAGATATAAAGTAATTCTCGTAGGATCTATGTGAATATTTTTTATTTATTTTTTACTTAGGGACATAGTGAATTAATATCTTTCTGATCCAATCCATGCCCTTTATGTGGGATGATCTTTCCATTCTCTATTCATTCAGCGTCTTCATGTGTAGCAAATGATTAGAAAAGAACTGCCATGATACTTTTCTAGAATATCATTTGTATTCTTTTATAGATGATACTTTTCTTGTTCTCTCCCCCTCTCTTTCTGCCTCTCTCTCTCTCTCTCTCTCTCTCTCTCTCTCTCTCTCTCTCTCTCTCTCTCTCTCTCTCTCTCTCTCTCTCTCTCATTTGTTATCCCCACTGTTTCTATGAATATGGCTTTATGTTTGGCACATGTTTTCCACAGAGAAAGGTGGTCTTTATTCTGGCTGATACTGGGGTATATACCAGAATGATGTATCTTGTTATCAGGAGGGTCCAAGTCATCTATAAAAGATGAAAGGATTCGCCTTGTTACTGCCTCAATACCGCGAATTTCCAATACCCAAAAGTGACTCCTCAGATTACCCAGCAACCCCAGCATATGACAACCAGCTAAACAAAATATCATTATCCTTTTTTTTTAATGGAGGGACCAACAAAAGAAATACTGAAAGATTAGTATTAACATTGTTAGAATTCAGGTTCCATGGACAATCTTCGGACATTTTGTGATGATCCTATGGATATTCATAATAGACTCAGTGGTGCCTCAATGGACTTTGTTAGTCATGTGTGTTTACAGAGACTCCGTGAACATTTAGAACAGACTCAATGGTGCCTCAAGAGACTTTGTTAGTAGTATACGAGGACTCGGTAACATTTAAATTTCACCTAGTTAGTTAGTGAGTGAGTTAGTTAGTTAGTTAGTTAGTTAGTTAGTTAGTTAGTCGACAGATCATCCTCATTGCACATCGAACCATTCAGTCCATAAGTGCTCGGATCCCCTCCTCAGCAAATCCCGCTGCGTGTAGCGGCTAAAGACACCAGTTCTGTTTTGGTTTATCAATCTTCTTTGGCTTCTTGCTTAGTGTTCTTGTTTGGCCACCCCTCTTTTAATTTGCTGTTCTTGTAGTCTGGCCATGGTTGTAGATTCACAGTCATCACTTGGTTCTCGCAAAAGTCTTACTTCTCGTAGAGCATTCAGAATGTCAGCCTGGTCCATGGCGCGTCCGCCCTCCACCGTAGCCTCACCTGCGAGCTTGTCAGCCCGCTCATTTCCTTGTACTCCCGCATGCCCTGGCACGAAGATGAAACTAATCTTTGCCAGCCGAGACCGCTCCAGAGACAGCAACCATTCTCTTCGGATCCACCCCACCTCTATCCTCTTGATCATGTTCATTGAGTCGCTAAGGAAACATGCCCTAGTGAATGTCTTGTGTCCCGAGCCATGTTATTGCTTTACTTACTGCCATGACTTCCTAGTCAGGCTACTTGTGGTCTCAGTGAAAGCACCAGAGTCCTCTTTCACAGTTCTCCCTCCGGCCCGAGCCGTAAAGGCCCATGAGCTTCTCACATGTCGGACGACAAACCCATCTGTATAGATGACACAATCACCGTCTAACGAATTCTCGAAAATCAACGCTTGTACTTCAGCCTCCACAGCAGCCGGATTTTCTTGTCTGCATTTTCTATCTAGTTGGATGCAAACTGAAAAGGATGTGCAGAAATATGTTGGCACTTGTACCCATTCCTCGCCATGTTCTAAGTCCTCAAGTGAACACACCTGTTGAAGAATGTCTTCGGCTTGACCCATCCACGACCGTCCTCTTTTTAACCTGCTGCTCTTCACCTTCCTAATTTCACTACGCAGTGGATGTTGTGTGTTTGCTTTAACTCTGAGGTAAGCGCGTGCTCTGCAAACTCTTATTCTGTCTTCAATGGTTGGAAAATCAAGAAGGTAGCGCATCGCCCTGCATGCTGTATCTCTTGTAAATCCAAGAATAATGCGCATAGCTTCATTCTGTATCTTTTCCACCCTTTCTATCTGCTTACGGCTGAGAGTCAGGATTGCCATCGAGTACTCAACAACAGACATGACCAGCCCCTCGTAAATATCACCTGCTGTGATAGAAATAATATTTTAGCAACTAGCTGGTTTTTTAACCATATTGATGATTAGATAATCATTAGGAGGACTCTGGAACAATTTTGGCGATACCAGGAGATAATTAGTGGCCGTGTTATGTCTTTATTTATGCATTATTTTTTAGATGCGTAATGTCTTAGATGCCAACACGAGCCAAAAATTGATGGCTTTATTACAAAACATCTATGCGAAAACCTATTTTATATATATTTGAACTCACTATATGACCTGTCTCCACCCCAAGGGAGGCTTATGAGCCATTGCAGGTTTTCTATAGTAGTTGGTCTCTTCGAATATGGATATCTTTCTCCCTATTCCGAATCTATTAGTATACTTTGCCACAACGACCAAAGCTCGTACCATTGTATAAAAATCAACGTTATGGTACATTCACACGTCCAAACAGGAACCAAGGCAGCAACAGAAATTCTTTGACCGTTCTAACCGCTTTCCGTTCAACACCCTCGTGCACCATGAAGCCATGTTTTGAGCTTTTAAGCAGTCTGCATTATTACGTCCATTCATTCCTGTTAATGATTACTTTCACCCGCTTATTCCCTCAGTTGTCCCGCGCGATCTCTGTGTGTTCTCACTGACTTTTTATTTGTCATTTAGATCTCGTCCATCAATGCAATCCAAGTCTGACAATAGTACATGTGGAGATTATACTCGATGATGATGATGACGATGACTATCATCATTATCATAAGTACCTGATTCATGCGTAACAACTCGAACCTCAGAAGTGTCAATCAAAGATAAAGGATAGTCAGCGCTTGTACAAACTTGTATTGTGAATTTTCTAGGTGTCATCAAAAGTGTGTGTGTGTGTGTGTGTGTGTGTGTGCGCGCGTGCGTGCGTGCGTGCATGCGTGCGTGCTTCCGCTTGCTTTGAACTCAAGTGTAGTGGACTCACTCGACATACTCAGGTGAACTCACTCCGACTTCTGGGGTACTTGTAATCAACGTCCCCAAGTCAAGGACGAGAAGTTAACATTTTAGTCAAACTGACCGGTTGAACCCGCTGCCTCGGCATCAGCACACCGGATGTTTAAAAAGGAAGGTTCTTATCCAGTCTGCCATGCTGACCCCAAAGTTATGGTGAATCTGTATCTTAATGAATGCATTTAATCTGAGATATATTGGCAGTATGAAAATAATAACAGAACATGCAAGTCTTTTGAGGGGGTAACAAACACACAGAGAGCAATCATCATCATCATCAGTGCCTTGTCAAATGGCGTTAGCGATCATATATCTAAATAAATCTGTCTTCGGTGTTCTGAATCAGTTGAGTTAAATTAATTCCCAAAGCGCGCGCGCGCGTGTGTGTGTGTGTGTGCGTGTGCGTGCGCGTGTGTGTGTGTGTGTGCGCGTACGTACGTACGTACGTACATACGTACGTACGTGTGGGTGTTTGTGCGCGCGTTTGTGTACAAATTATAAATCAGTTAGAATTGGAGGTCCACTAATGCAATAATGTGGATTAGCTATTAAGGAAATAAGTATGTCCTTGTGGCATTAAGGGAAAGGTGACATCACATACATTTTCCTTTGCGGGATATATCATGGACCAAACGGTGGAGACGGGGAGACAGAGATAAACATCTGGATGGCTTGGCCTAATGGCACGACCGGGACAAGAACAAGGTTCGGATCAGGTGGTCGAGTGAGATAGTGAACCATAACCACACATGATTATCGGCATGACCCTTGAAGATGATGATGATGGTGATGATGATGATGATGATGATGGTGATGATGATGAACAGTGTAAAACCGCAAATGGGGCATTCTGGATGCCTTATTTCTACTGAGTATAGAGGAAGGTGAGTTACGTAATATTTGTTGACAAATCTTTGCATTTAGAAAAAAGTACGAGCACATTTTGTTTTCAAATATACCTTACCAAGAAGGTTAACCCAGTCCAAGAATTCCTGAAGAAGTCGGATGTGTCGGCCGAAAGGTGCAAATATCGCAGCTCTTCTGTAAACAGGCACAACGCAATTACGTCCAAAATAAATATTCTTGACGAACGCAGAAGGAAGAGGAGGAGAGGAGAAGAAGACGAAGAGGAAGAAGAAAAAGCAGAAGAAGAAGGAGGAGGAGCAGCAGCAGTAGCAGAAGAAGGCATAAACGGAAAGTACGAAAACAATAAACTTTCTTTATTACCGTAAATATTGCTTCATTTAGACAAATAAAAGTTTATTTTATAGCTTAATATTTTAAAAATTTCAATAAAGAAATTAGATGCGAGATAGTTTGATATCATGGAGGAACATCAGTGTCATAAGTAATTTATGATAAATGACTGGCAGTGCACGAGATAGAAGGCTGTGGACAGACATCATTACTAATGCCACACAGCATAGACTATAACAGTGGTTCTCAACCGGTGGGGAATTCTCTCTCTCCCCCCCCCCCCCCGGGGGAATTTTGGGGTTTCCGGAGGGGGGAGGGGAGGGATTAAGGTTATTTCAAGATCGCGTTAATACAAGAACCGATTACTTGATATTGTTTTTCCCTTCATACTTTACGGTTCTGTGCGTCTCACCATTCTAAAATTCATTTTATAAAGTAAGTAGACCCACAAATCACATTTTATGTGGACGTCTAGACTTGTTTTAGTATGTGCTATTAAATTTAGCTTCCATTATTACGTATACTGTGTAGTGGCGGGCCTGGGATTTTTATGTAGGAAATACAAAAAGGAGGGGGGGGGGGAATGGCGTTCTGAAAATATGGTAAAGGGGGGGGGGGG
This sequence comes from Cepaea nemoralis, assembly GCA_014155875.1. Lineage (NCBI taxonomy): Eukaryota > Metazoa > Mollusca > Gastropoda > Stylommatophora > Helicidae > Cepaea > Cepaea nemoralis. The sequence continues at coordinate 17,210 of JACEFZ010016980.1, read as the reverse complement.
GCACGGGTCAAATTTTTAGGTAGGAAATACGAAAAGGGGAGGGGGGTAATGATGTTCTGAAAATATGGTGAAGGGGGCACTGGCCAAAAGAGGTTGAGAACCTGTCAGAAGTCGGGGTGCCCCACCGGCTAGATGAAAGTATTATTCACTGGCGAGCAACCCCAAATAGTCAGAAACTGACTAGGGACAAAATCTATATGGCTGAACTACAGATTAAGCCCTGAATATCCAACGTACAGCTCCAAGTGGCTCGTTACAAAATGAAATGAACTGTGCTGAATATTCGCCAAGGAATAGGGAAAGAGAAGGTTAGCTAAGATAGATGTTTAAGTCTAATATATTAGTATAGACGACTATCTCAGTACAGGTTTTTCTCCCTGACTGCTCCCTTCCTTGGTGTCTAAGTGAACCCCCACCAATGTACACAACAACACGTATGCACAATTGGAATTAAAATATAACGAGAGAACTATGAGTTACAAGACTACAACATTTATTTACTACTCATATTACACATGTAAGGTTTTTCCAGACGATGATGGATGCGTATGAGTTTCTGTACTACAGTAATCATGAAGGTGAAATGATTAATATACAATACGTAACTCTGAATCCTGTCTGGATCAGTGAGAGATCAGCAACTCTCCAGTGGAAACCAAAAAAGAAACAGCTTGCCGGTATTCTGACGATCCTGTCAGTCCTGACACTCCTAGTCGTCACTCGTTCTTGAGATCTACAACATAGGTGCTCCTTGTGAGAGCTTGAAAGGAAGTCAAGAATGTGTTATATCTAGTTCTACATCAGCGCAATCCTAATTAAAACATATCATAACACAAACATATACAATGACCAGTCTGGCCAAGTTTATCTTCCAGCTCTACTGCGTTCACCATCCTCCTTCTCCCTACTGTCTTTAGTCTGGGACGGGCTTTTCAATTGTCTCACACGCCTGTAATGATTACATTTCTGCCGCCCCATGTCCATGTCGCTAATACAGAAATTCTGTGTCGTACAGCCGCTCCGTCCAAAGTTGGTTTAGCAGCTCACAGGATCGGTAATGGTATTATAATAATGCCGGGTCATCCGGGCTTACAAGCCGTGACCAGTAGCTGTGCCAGGTTCCCATGCATTACCGTGAACGCACGCCCACAATACACTGAGAAAGTTTAGCACCATATACCCTATACCAATTGTGGGTAATGTCTGTACCATTACACCTCTGCTTCCAACACAATCGTTGGCCAATGTGCCAATGCGCAGACAATAGCATAACCCTTCATACTGGTAGGTTTGCATATGACAAATCAATATATCAAACATCCAATACACATAAACATATTGATTAAACTAGACATATTATGATACTTTAACATCATAGCATAATGCACTAGTTAGTTTGTATGTATACGAAATGAGACGTATATACACAAAAAGAATATGTACGAAGCATATTCCTAGCATCGTATATTCATATGAAATTACACATACATACATCCAACATATCTGTAAACATTATATTACTTCAAGATGGACATCTAATGATACTCAACATAATAGCATCAGGCATTATTAATGAGTACTAATATTGTATAGCTACAAAATGAGATATACAACAAGTCTAATTGAAGTGACCACACAGACCAGCCATATTTGCTGAGCTGCCCGGTTTAATCACCACTTAGTTACTGCTGTGGTAAGAATTAAATAAATAGTCAGTTGACTATAATTCTGTACAACAAATGCACACACCAAAAAGAGACTAGTCTAGTTTAGAAAGAGATGGCAAGCATCTGCTACGACACCTCAAGTATATCTAGACAAGATCTGCCTTCCATAAGTTTCTACTTCTCAGAAGAGTAACACTTAAAGCACAATGATATTGAACACAGAACTTAGAAAAAAACACTCTAAGTAACCTATGACAATGATAGTTCTTGCAATAACCTAGATCAGATATAGACTGAAAGTTCATATGTCTAAAAGACTGTTGCATAGTTACTAAGAAATCCTTCCTAGAAGCCAACATAATAATCATGCATATGACTACAGAACATTGAGCTGGCTTGCCTACCTGTTCTGAAGTCATCGTATCTAACATGAAACAAGGCTAGGGACCCTTATTTAAGCTGAGTCCAGCAGACAGTATGACCTATATCTCTTGGCATTCCCGTCATAAATTCTTCTTATCTCCCCCTGACGGTAATTGCAATTATCACTGCAACCTGGCCATCACACCTTGCTCCTCTCTGTCTGGTACAAAGTCTACAGGCCCAGTGTTAATTGCCTTATCAGATCTGTTTTCACACATTCCTGAGTCTGCCAGTCAGAGTGGACGGGGCTTGTTTACAGCCCTGGGGCTATTATCTTCCCCTGTGTCAATGTTGTTCACACCTGGGCGATTTCCTACCTCTGCTTATCAGGTGTCATGCCTGGTCGGTTTTAATTACACTGTCCATTTTACTTGCCATCTGCAAGCTTACATCATGGCTAGAGGCTTTTTGTGAATAATCTTACCTCACGACTAGATAGCCGTGGAGTAGCGTGATTAATTCATTCTTTCTCAATTTGGCCTCTCAAATTTGGAGACCGAGAAAAATATTCTGGGATGTTAAGGCGGCATTCACTGACAGAGCTTCCCCCTTAAAAAAAGTTTCTGCCAGAAATCTTTTGTCAAAGCACGCCGTACATCCCAGAATAATGCCTAAGCACTCTCCGTTCTGTATCTGCCTAAAGGTTTCCAATATTCCTTGTGGCAGTGGGTTGTCCTGCATCTACATAAAGACATCCCATTTCCATACTCCAAGGATACTCTGGATAGGTCCTTGTACCTGGTTTTCGGCCGGGATTCCATGCAATAGCTTGGTAAAATCCGGTAATTGTCAGGAGGTTGTAATTTTACCCCTCTGGGAAAGATCACAATCAACGGGATTCTTCTACGCCTCTGGGCAACTGTCTTAGTCCACTTCCCTCACGTGATTTAATCCTTTCAGCCGAGGATGTACCCGTAGTGAAGTCTTGCATAAGCTGGCCACAGCAAAGCTTGTCTCCGTGATTTTCCTCCATCCTTTATAGATCTTAACTGATCCATCAATATCTTCCTTTTGAAAGGAATAATGTTACACATCATGGTCCCATGATATAAATTCAACTGGCGCTTTCCTCCTTCAAAGTCGGGCGTAACAATCTTCCCTCCTCGGTGTCGCGGTTTCTTCCCCTGATAATCAGTTAACTGGGCTGAGTTTCTCTGCATTAGAGTTTCTTGTAAAAACCGTGCTAGAAATTGGAAATTTAGTGTGCCAAGTTGTCCATGCCTTGAGAAATAACATAGTTACTCCAGGGCGATAAAGTACTTTTGAATAAAGTATCCACAAATAGCTGATCTACTCCTATCAAATCGACCTGACTGAAGGGTAGATTGAGTCCTAAGAGTGTTGATTCCAAACCACTCTTGACTTCTGTTACTTCAGGTCCCTGTTGCTGGAATTCCCTGATAACTTCAGCTAATGAGATGATAGGCGTTTCTTCCTCCATCTTGTGCAAAGAATTTTCTTCTTTAGCAACTACAGACAATGTTGTCTGCACAATATCAGAGTCCATATTCTGGCTCATGACAATTCCCTGTGTTTCCTGAGTCTCCGAACTGGTATACTGTGAGATAACAACTGGAAATGTTTCCTGGTCTGGATGTTCCTCTCTGGTCGTGCTTTCATGGGCTAAGTCCAGTTGAGGTAAATCCTGTGGTGGGCTGTCTAAGCAATCCATCACAATAGGTAAATGATTTGAACTGAGATCTAGTGTCTTGTCCTGAGCTGCAGCCTCAAAGATCACAAGGGGTTCCGGGGCGTCCTTCATCCCTCTGTCAGTCAAATGTAATCCCACTTCTTGCTTCGCCTGAGCTGAAGGGAATAATAAGAGTCGGTTACCTCTCGATCTCCGACCTCCTTAAAAGATGTCCTCAGGTCATCTTCCTCTTGAGTTTCACCTCTCGTTGAAGTAAAATGAGATTCCTGGGAGTCTTGTACTGGCGGACCAGTTAAACCACATATCTTGTGGTACGAACAGTTGTCCTCTGGGTAACTGTTAGTAGGCAAATTATCTGAACTGATAATTAGTGATTCTTCCCGCGTTGCAGTAATGAAATTCACCTGGGATTCCGTTTCTTCCATCCTCCCTATTTCAGTCAGATGTAATTCCACTTCGTGATACTGTGAACAGAAGGGAATGTGAGAATCGGCTAGGTCTCCGCCTGCGACCTCATTAAAGGTTGTCTTCAGTTCCTCTTTCTCTCGAGATTCATTTCTCAGTAGAAGTCAAGTGGTTTTCCTGAAGGTCCTGTACTGGCGAACCAGTGAGACCACAATTTCCGTGGTGCAAACAGTTATCACGTTTGTGACTGTTTGAAGTGCCTTGGCACGTTTCTTCTTCCCTCTTTTCCGTTTAGGACAGGGTCGAATGAGAACCTGTAGTTCCCGGTCCACTAACTCTGATTCCGCGGTGGGTGGCAAAGATGTCCCTTCCTTCCTGGTTGGGTGAGCATCCATATCTCCTACCTTATGTTCCGCTAGAAAGGTTAGCTTCTCTGCATTGACTACTTCCATATGCTTTTTATTAATCTCTGCTTCTTCAGTTTTGCTACGCTCTTTTGCTTCAAATAACTCATTAATTGTTTTAGTCATCTGTTCCTCCGCCATGTCCCACTCTTTCATCTCGTCTCTGATGTATATTTCTAATTGTTCTCCTGTTAAGCCCTCTATTATGCCTAACCTTCTCGTGGACTCTAAGTAATCTGTGCGCGCCTTCAGATAATCTAGATCCTGGGAAGGTGAGTCCATATTTGCTAATGGCTATATTCAGGTAAGCTCCTATGTATCTATCAAATTCAGAGCTAAGCTAGAAAGACAAGAGTGAACCAATGACAGCAGAACCTAAACCAATGTGTAGAGTTTAGCCTCAGCAGTGAAAGACAACTGAAAGTAATATTCAAGTAGTTTCTGGCGACCGCAGTGAAGTAAGTGTGAGAGATATACTACACAGTACTAAGTCCTAATATTTACCTAAATAAATATTAAAATGCACTGCATACATGTCATAATGAAAATGGCACAAGCAAGCATAAAATGGCAAATCAATCAAGCAGTTAAATCATCAAACACATCAATGTAAATTATGATTAAAGTGATCAGTTATCATTAAATGATGAATGATACACTAAATGATAAGAATTAAAATACTTATCCATAAATGATAGATGAGGTAGTTTTCTCATAAGTTCTTATCTGTTATACACTTTTGAAAAGTTATATCTATACTCTGTAACTTCCTCAACTAAAATTAGCTACATCTGATGATAGTCTATTTTGATGACTGAAGATTACAAGAGTTAACTTTTAAAATCGTATGTCTAGGGTCTAGTACCGGAGTCTATTGAAAGCGAGAAGTCCGAATTCAAATTCCAGTACGAGAAGCCCAATCTGTCAGAAGTCGGGGTGCCCCACCGGCTAGATGAAAGTATTATTCACTGGCGAGCAACCCCAAATAGTCAGAAACTGACTAGGGACAAAATCTATATGGCTGAACTACAGATTAAGCCCATGAATATCCAACGTAACAGCTCCAAGTGGCTCGTTACAAAATGAAATGAACTGTGCTGAATATTCGCCAAGGAATGGGAAAGAGAAGGTTAGCTAAGATAGATGTTTAAGTCTAAATATATTAGTATAGACGACTATCTCAGTACAGGTTTTTCTCCCTGACTGCTCCCTTCCTTGGTGTCTAAGTGAACCCCCACCAATGTACACAACAACACGTATGCACAATTGGAATTAAAATATAACGAGAGAACTATGAGTTACAAGACTACAACATTTATTTACTACTCATATTACACATGTAAGGTTTTTCCAGACGATGATGGATGCGTATGAGTTTCTGTACTACAGTAATCATGAAGGTGAAATGATTAATATACAATACGTAACTCTGAATCCTGTCTGGATCAGTGAGAGATCAGCAACTCTCCAGTGGAAACCAAAAAAGAAACAGCTTGCCGGTATTCTGACGATCCTGTCAGTCCTGACACTCCTAGTCGTCACTCGTTCTTGAGATCTACAACATAGGTGCTCCTTGTGAGAGCTTGAAAGGAAGTCAAGAATGTGTTATATCTAGTTCTACATCAGCGCAATCCTAATTAAAACATATCATAACACAAACATATACAATGACCAGTCTGGCCAAGTTTATCTTCCAGCTCTACTGCGTTCACCATCCTCCTTCTCCCTACTGTCTTTAGTCTGGGACGGGCTTTTCAATTGTCTCACACGCCTGTAATGATTACATTTCTGCCGCCCCATGTCCATGTCGCTAATACAGAAATTCTGTGTCGTACAGCCGCTCCGTCCAAAGTTGGTTTAGCAGCTCACAGGATCGGTAATGGTATTATAATAATGCCGGGTCATCCGGGCTTACAAGCCGTGACCAGTAGCTGTGCCAGGTTCCCATGCATTACCGTGAACGCACGCCCACAATACACTGAGAAAGTTTAGCACCATATACCCTATACCAATTGTGGGTAATGTCTGTACCATTACACCTCTGCTTCCAACACAATCGTTGGCCAATGTGCCAATGCGCAGACAATAGCATAACACTTCATATTGGTAGGTTTGCATATGACAAATCAATATATCAAACATCCAATACACATAAACATATTGATTAAACTAGACATATTATGATACTTTAACATCATAGCATAATGCACTAGTTAGTTTGTAGGTATACGAAATGAGACGTATATACACAAAAAGAATATGTACGAAGCATATTCCTAGCATCGTATATTCATATGAAATTACACATACATACATCCAACATATCCAGTAAACATTATATTACTTCAAGATGGACATCTAATGATACTCAACATAATAGCATCAGGCATTATTAATGAGTACTAATATTGTATAGCTACAAAATGAGATATACAACAAGTCTAATTGAAGTGACCACACAGACCAGCCATATTTGCTGATCTGCCCGGTTTAATCACCACTTAGTTACTGCTGTGGTAAGAATTAAAGAAATAGTCAGTTGACTATATTCTGTACAACAAATGCACACACCAAAACGAGACTAGTCTAGTTTAGAAAGAAATGGCAAGCATCTGCTACGACACCTCAAGTATATCTAGACAAGATCTGCCTTTCACAAGTTTCTCCTTCTCAGAAGAGTAATACATGAAGCACAATGATATTGAACACAGAACTTAGAAAAGAACACTCAAGTAACCTATGACAATGATAGTTCTTGCGATAACCTAGATCAGATATAGACTGACTAGTTACTAAGAAATAATTCTCCTAGTAGAAATCTAGCAACATAATAATCATAGCATATGACTACAAACATTGAGCTGGCTGTCTCACCTGTTCATGAAGTAAAACATTTTCTAACATGAAAACAGGCTAGGGACCCTTATTTAAGCTGAGTCCAGCAGACAGTATTATCTCCTTGGCATTCCCGTCATAAATTCTTCTTATCTCCCCCTGACGGTAATTGCACTTATCACTGCAACCTGGCCATCACACCTTGCTCCTCTCTGTCTGGTACAAAGTCTACAGGCCCAGTGTTAATTGTCTTATCAGATCTGTTTTCACACATTCCTGAGTCTGCCAGTCAGAGTGGACGGGGCTTGTTTACAGCCCTGGGGCTATTATCTTCCTCTGTGTCAATGTTGTTCACACCTGGGCGATTTCCTACCTCTGCTTATCAGGTGTCATGCCTGGTCGGTTTTAATTACACTGTCCATTTTACTTGCCATCTGCAAGCTTACATCATGGCTAGAGGCTTTTTGTGAATAATCTTACCTCACGACTAGATAGCCGTTGAGTAGCGTGATTAATTCATTCTTTCTCAATTTGGCCTCTCAAATTTGGAGACCGAGAAAAATATTCTGGGATGTTAAGGCGGCATTCCACGACAGAACCACTGGACTAAAATAAGAAGAAAAGACCATTATATATATATATATATATATATATATATATATATATATATATATATATATATATATATATATATATATATATATATATATATATATATATATATATATATATATATATATATATATATAAGGTACTCAAATACTTTTAAATTGCATGGCCTTCGAGATCAATATTGGCTGTTTGTGGCAAACTGCTGAACGTATTCGTCCTCTGTGGAGTTCATACAACATAAAAGGTAAATATACAACTTGGAAAGACAATATTTTCAAAACCCCCAATCGTTAAAAATACACCTTTTGGGTAGTCTCCGTGGCGAAGTGAGCAAGCCGTCTGCCTCGTGCTATGAAGATTGTGGGTTTGATTCCGGGCTACGCCTTTCGGGTTATGAGTGCAATTTTCTCCGAGACGCATGGGGGTCGTCGCTGGAAATAAGGAGTTCGTGCTTTGTGCAATGCTTTCGGCAGGCCGCCCTGCGGAAAGATACCTAGCCATATAGGGTAAACCCGGTGCAATGAAGTCGACTTGTATGACTTTTTTTTACACCCGTACAATTGCCTACTAAATCACGACCAACAATATGGCTTGGAGTTGACTGCAACGTCCTACATAGGACATACAATTTCTTTGAAAACATTGTTTTAAATGTTTAGGTCCTCAACAAAGTCTTAAACCTAAGCAACAATCTTAAGTATTACGTACCCCCAGCACTGGTTGTGTATAAGGGGAAGAAGGAGGTACCATATGTATCCACGGGTCTCACAGGTGAGGTGGGAAGAGGAAAGGCGGGAATCACAAGATTGTCTGCGCCTTTCGTTGTAACACATGACATGATAATGCGGTTAAAAATATATCAATGTGTAGGGGGCTGAGTGGTCTCGATGTATGGTGTTGTGGGATGTTGATTTTAATTCCTGAGAATGGTTCGTTAAAATGTCTAGGGGGTATTATTGATTCTCTGTCACTGGTAAGAATGCAGGGTAATCAGGGATATTTACCACAAATCCCAGGAGGAAAGAGTTCCATCCTTGAAACAATGGCATCTGTGTGTAGGTTTCCCTTCCCACTTCATCACCCTTAAATTAACTATAGATGCTAGAAGGATATTGATTGCTCACAACATATAAACAACCACTTGTTGGACACCACATTTACTTGATGTACACAACACTTTTGGACAAACAGTTCAGGTATTAACTCAAGATCTGTAGTTACATATATATAGGTGTAATAAACACTATGCATTTTCAGACAGGCATGGGATTCATTGCATTATTACAATATAGTACCCAGTGACCCCAGAAAAAAAACAAGGTTATTACAAACACCACAACAACCACAAATTGGTTCTGCTAACTTGACTCATTGTACCTAGATAAATCACATTGGTCTAGGTGCAGAAACCCAACATTTATTTCTGACACCATGTACAATTCTCATATTTAAAAATAATGAGTGGGTGTCAAATTATTATACAGATATATCATAACATAAACCTTTAGTTGTCCACCATTACCATGTAAAACACTCTTTACCTTTTTCATGTCATAGAAGAAAAAAAAACACACATGAAAACAGTTGATACTAATAATTAAATTAATTAATTATAGTGTTCATTTAGGCATTGCGGATGGGTATTCCTCTCCAGTGCAAAGCAGTTAATGTCCATAATTATCCGTGCAGAATTATACCCACAGTCATTTTCTACTCACAGTATGTCCACCGAAGTTGGCTGGCGAATGTTTCTAATCCATAATCCAAGAATAGAATTATACATAAGCACATATTCTCTCCATGAGACTGAATTTAAGAATACTCTGTTGCCATTTGGGCTGTGTTCCAATTGAAATTGATGCCTAGGTCTGTCATACTTTCAGGAGATGCAACTTAAGCTCTGCAGAAGGTTCTTCCCTACCTCATCTTATCGATGAAAAGATGACGACTGTCCAACAGCTCGGTTTATGTTAACCGTTTCCCAATTTAGTTCAAAAGGCTTTGTCACACACCCGGTTCATGTGATAGGCCATCCCACACTTGATGATGGGGCAGTTAGGCCGACATGGGACCAGCATAGAGTTCTGATTCATTCCATTTCTGTGTAGAACATACCATGGTGAGTCATTCATTGGGTTTTCATCTGAAGATTCTGCTGCAGGCATGGAACTGAAGAATATTACTCCACCACATATCCAGGGATGCAAGCCATCAGGTGATTCTTGTGGTTGCAGGCGTAGAGGCATTTACTCCGCTAGCTGCTTTCATATGGTCTTTTTTATGTGTTCAGGTTTGGGAACCTTGAGGTAATCTGGTGTAGGTATGGTTTTCAGTTGGCACCTTGGTTGTATTGGTTCAATGTCTTCTTCCCATTTGGTTGAGTGGGTGTTCATAGCTAGAAATCCCATGTTTGACTGTTGCAGCTGTGAGACATTCTTTCGAAGACTTATCCATTGTTGGATATTAACTTGGTAACCCAACCAACAGTTGAAGGGCTTTCACTGTTGCTAGTTAACAACTAGTAACTTGTAGGATTGTCCCATAGTTTCACTGATTTTGCTGAGTGATAAGGCTTATAGGTGATACTTCTCAGATGTAAAGCAGACGATACACTGTTGTCCGTTACTCTGTTGATCTTTATCTTTGTAGATTATTAGATCTTGAAGTCCACATGTGGGATGTTCCTACTAAAATAGGACTTAATCACTCACCCCGTCAGTTGTCTTCTAATTTATCTGTTGCTCGCTATGGAGCTATTTCGCGCCGCAGTAAACATTGAGGTATGGCTAGATCCAGACTATGGTTTGGACATTCACTTTATGGCTGTTTACCCAGGATCCAGTGTTAGTGATATAGTCCCACCAAATTCAACCACCACCTGCTTCTCTTCTATAGAAAAAGGGATGACAAGAATACAACACTAGCATTAACCTACTGTGTTATAATAAAAGGTTTACAACACAATTACAAACACAAATACAAAACAACAAGGGGAGAAGGGGAAAGGAGTGGGTGTCCATGTTCCACTGTCCCTCATTGCTGAGTAGAGCCATTCTGACTCTTCATAGTGAGTAAGGTATTTTCTCACTTATATTTTGTTCTGTTGTTACTGGGGCTATTGGATGGGTGAAATCATTCTGTCCATCCAACATGTTGATATTGTCTCTCTCATTACTTGAAGAGAATAGCCTATACAGAATCCCTGTGGTTTCTAATGCCGCGTCTTCTTTTCGGCACTATAATCATCACTAGGTCAAGACTATTCACCATTGGCTTTTTAAGTACTGACATACACATGAATTCTTCTATCAACATCCTCATGTCCCAAGGTGCAACATTAAAATGTATATTCCCACAGTAAAAAGTAACAATCAGAACAGAGAAAATTCTCATACCAAAAAAAAAAAACATACATGTACATTTCTCTGATATCAAGTACATGATAATCATACATAATAATCATAATGATGATGCAGGGAGCCTAGGTTTTTGAATTATCTTCATGAACTAAAACATCTATTGTTTTCCCCCACTGCGTACAGCACATGAGGATAGTAATCGCTGTGATATGTTTTTCCAATGACTGCTATTATTCGGAGGGTATTTATAAGAATAACTTATGCCGCATGGTCCAGTCTTCTGAATATTGCAAGCAATTTATTCACATCAATCTTCGCTTCTGTTTCTACTACGGTGAGGTGATGCGGAGTGAATCCTATCCGAACATGCATTTACATCACGCGTTTCATTGTTCATGAATTTATATTCAAACATGACCTGTCCCTAACACTATTTTATGAAATGATTATATGTTCACCCTCATATGGAGTGGTTACTAATCTGTTAACAAAAGAATGGTACTAAAATTTAGCACTATATTTCCAAGTTACAGATTATAATGTGGCAAAATATTTTATCCCCTGACTAAGTACGAGTCAGGAATATGCGTAATCATTTGTATGTCCCCGCATGGATAAAACACCTTTCTATAGTACATAGATTATTTGCAGATTTCTAAGCATAAATAGTGAGATATTGTTCACAGTGCCTAGAAGTTTTACCATAGGAATATGAAATTGACAGACACTAGTTCTTTACTATGAAGCCTGAATCAGGGGTCTGCTCCTACATTGAGAAATCTCTAGAATGTGTTTCAGACATGAGAGTTGATACTTTACAGTACACATAATATTCATAGATTATAGCACTACTAGTGAGATATAAGTTCATAATGCCTATACAAGATATTAACATATGGATTTGAAATTGTAAGACATAGGAAAAATTACAGCGTGGCGCCCACCTGTGTTTCCTTAGTAAACATCATCCAGCCTGGTTTAAGAGAATTGTAACTAATTCTTAATTAAACATACTGGTCTATGTAATACATAAATATATCTTAATGAAAGTCGACTTTCTTGTCAGTTCTCTTGACTAGAAATGGCCGCTTCAGTCTTTGTTTTCCCCCTCGCCAGGATTGGCCAGATAAGGGAGAGAAAACAAGCCAAACTAAATTTAGCTGTGCCACGGTCAGTCTATCGCTGTTTTATTTTCTCCTACATTAAGTAAGTTACTTAATCAGTAATTGTAAGGGTTTGTTTATTTTTAAGGGAGTCCATAAATAGGAAAGTGTAGGGACGTTTTTATTATACCACAGGTGTCCGCCTCGAGTGCTGGAGGTCCCGGGTTCAAACTCCGGTGAGGGCCGGGATTTTTTTCACATGGACTTCTAGTAACAAAATTTCCCCTGGTCTCTGGGTAGTGAGGACCGACGCCCGTGTGTATTGTTGTGCACGTAAAAAATCCCTTGGCAGTTGGAAATCGAAAGCGTAGCCTAACGGCGCTGCCCGGGCAAAATTTCGAGTTAAAAAGCTATCCAAAGTATTACAGGATCCTCGCCAGTGCTGCGGTGTTCGTGCAGTGAGCTGAGATTCTCCGGACTCAGGCTTGACTTAGGAGTAGAACGGAGCTCACTCGCATGGCCGAATGGGTAAGAACGCGTGTTCTTAAACATCCGGTGTACTGATTCCGAGCTTAGCGGTTCAACTCCTACACCGGACAGCTGGACTAGAATGTTGACCTGTCGTCCTTGACCTGGGGACGTAAATTACAAGTACCTCTGAAATCGGAGTGGGGTCACCGGATGGCGAGGGACACTGTTAATAGGAAAAGCTAATCATCACGCAAAATTCAGTCCATCAATACTGTAAATAGAGTGTATGGTACTACGCTTGAGTTCAAAACAAGCGAGCGCAAAACAAAAAAATGGAGCACTTATGGGCTACACCCGTGTGCCGTGATGTGATCCGTCGACTAAACTAAACGACGAGGGCGAGTCAATAAGTAAGTCACACAGTTCTGTGGGATGGCAGGTAAATGTAGTTGGTGTTTTCTACAGGTGTCATTAGGTGACAGCAACATCGAAATTTATATTCCCGTTCGTCAGGTGGCGCTATGTGTCTCATGCGCATGCGCAGCGCATAAACAAAATGACGACTGTACTTACGGAGTGTACAACCAAAGAGCAACGTGCTGCTGAGCGTTTTTTTTTTTGGGGGGGGGGGGGGCAAAGGGCTGCCTGCAAAGGACATTCATAAGGAAATGCTTCCTGTTTATGCTGACAAATGTTTGTCCCGTAAAGCGGTGCATAGCTGGATAGAACAATTTTATCAAGGACGCTCTAAAATTGTTGATGAAATCCGATCTAGTCGTCCTGTTGAGATTGCAACAGAAGCATCCGTGCAGTGGGTGGAGGAGATGATTAGAGGTGACAGGCGAGTAACGATAGACTCTGTAGCATCTGCAATTGGGTGCTCACATGGTTCAGCATACAGCATAATGCATGATCGATTAAAATTTAAGAAAGTGTGCTCAAGGTGGGTACCCAGACAATTGAAGGATGAACACAAAATGAACCGATTTGGCCTGCCCTTGCATCATCTCTGTCGATACGAAGATGAAGGAGAAGACATGCTGAACAGGATTGTTACTGGGACGAATCATGGCTGCATCATTACCAGCACGAATCAAAGCGTGCTTCAATACAATGGAAACATCATTCATCGCCTTATGTCCATAAATTCAAGGTTACGCCATCAAAAGGGAAGATTATGCTGACAATGTTCTGGGATTGGAAATAGATCACATTTTAATTAACAACAGAAATGCATCAAACATACAGCAAGTCAGAAGTTATAGAGGAGCTGAGTGCCACAGTGACCACTTCCTCGTTGGAGCAAAATTTAAAATAAAACTAAAGAGAGCTTTCTATACTAAATTACAAAGATTACACCCAGCATATAACAGAGAAAAACTACAAGACATTACAGTCAAAGAGAAATTTACAGATGAAATAAAATTTAAACTTGAAACTCTGCAAAACCCTTCGGAGGAAAGCGTTGACCAAACTTGGTTGAACATCAAGAATACAATTCAATCTACCGCAGAAGAATGTCTCGGTGTGTTAACCACTCAAAGAAAGAACAGATGGTTCAATCAAAAATGTGAAGAAGCAGTCATTAGGAAGAAGAATGCCAGACATGTATGGTTAAATGACATCAATAACATCCAAAAGGAAGAGCATTATAGAAATGAATGTAAAGAGGCTACAAAATACAAAAATAGTCAGGCAGCAGAAGCGAGAATATATGAGTAATATAATCAAAGATATGGAAACTAATCACCAGAAAAATTAATCCAGAAAATTTTTTAAAGAACTGAAGTCAATGAAACGAGGGCACCAACAAAACACATATGGTTTAAAAGACAAAAATGGGAATATGATAAATACCAATGAGGAAATGTGCAACACATGGAAAGAATATTTTATTGAATTACTAAATTGTGAAGCTCCAAGTAACATTTTCCCATAGGAAGAGGTTCTAACATGCGAACCACAAATTGAAGAACCTACATTTGAAGAAATCCTATATGTAATCACACGACTTAAAAACAATAAGGCAACTGGGACTGATGGAATTGCTGCTGAATTTATAAAGGCAGGTGGCCATGCATTACATCTAAAGCTATACGAACTAATAATAAAAATCTGGAGGACAGAAGAATTACCCCATGACTGGAAATAGTCATTATTGATACCTATCTTTAAGAAAGGAGACAAGTTCCAATGTGGAAATTATAGAGGAATATCATTACTGTCCACAAGCTATACGATACTATCCGCAGTATTACTAAATAGACTAAAACCATATTCAGAAGACATATTAGGTGACTACCAGGCGGGTTTTAGACAAAACAGATCAACAATAGATCAGATATTTATCTTACGACAAATAGCCGAGAAACATTGGGAATATAAAAGAGATCTCCATAACATTTTTGTGGATTTTAAAAAGGCTTATGATAGTGTCCATGGAATAGTCTATGGAATGTTATGCAGGAATTTGGAATACCAAGGAAGTTAATCAACATGACCAGACTATGCATGGAAGATACTTATAATATAGTAACATATAAAGGCAGGAAATCAGACCCCTTCCAAATAACATCTGGCTTGAAACAGGGTGATGCACTATCGCCGCTACTCTTCAATCTGGCTCTAGAGAAAGTTGTAAGGAAGATAAAGGAGGAATGTGATATTGGAGGAACATCCAAGCTGCTTGGTTATGCAGATGATATAGATATTATAGGGCAAAGTGAACAAAAGTACATTGGAAATATTGACTCACTTAAAGGAAAAAGCCCAACAGATGGGGCTGGTTATCAACCAAGATAAGACAGAATATATGGTAATTTCAAGAGACGGAATGGCTAAAAACTCTGGCCACATACAAATAGATAATATGACCATTAAAAGAACGGAAACATACAAATACCTGGGTACAATCTTCAACTGCTCCACCATCATAAGGGAAGAAATACAAACTAGAATCAACTCTGGAAATAAGATATACTATGCACTACAACATCTACTAAAATCAAAGGCGCTATCTCGTAACACCAAAATCACAATATACAAAACACTGATCAGACCAGTTGTGCTGTATGGCTCTGAAACCTGGAGTACAACGAAAGGAGACGAAGCCTTGTTACAAACCTTTGAGAACAAAATTTTAAGACGCATCTTTGGACCCATTAGGGATACACAAAGTGGAGAGTGGAAAAGAAGAAGTAACAACGACATTTATGATCTGTTTAAGTCCCCGCTAATCACTGGTATCATGAAGGCTAATAGACTACAATGGCTGGGGCATATAGAAAGAATGGAAGATAATAGGGAAACAAAACTCGCTTACACTCAGGAAATAAATGACCGTAGACCCCGAGGTAGACCTAGAAGACGGTGGAGAGATAATACATATACAGACCTACAAGCACTTGGAATCAAAGACTGGCAAGAGAAGGTCCACCAGAGAGACGAATGGAGACGGATTGTATTTGCAGCAAAGAACCTCAATGGCTCGGAAAGCTGAAGAAGAAGAATATAAATAAAAACATAACAAATGAGCTGTGCAGTGTCAGAATGCAACAACGACTTTGCCTTTTCCGATCAGCTGTGTTTTCACATCAGTGGCCATCTCACAAACAAGAACAAGAACCGTATTTCTGCTAAGGCTTACCTTTGCAAACATCTGCTTTTTGTCTGAACACAAGACGCCACACACTTTCATCGTGCAGCGCTTCAGAAACTCTCCTTGTGTAAATGGTCGGCCTGATTTTGCGATCTCCTCCGCCATAATAAAACTTGCTTTCACAGCAGCTTCAGTCTTTTTATTTTGCTTTGGCGAAAACACACCTGCTGTGATGTTAGATGCCTCTTAAATTCTCTTACCTTCTGTAGCTTCTGCTCTTCATTCAGGCTGTTTAACGTGTCTTGAAATGTAGTCTCGTAGTGCCGTCTCAGATTATTATTATATTCTTTGATCACCACCACATTATTTTATCTCCACAAATTAGACACACAGGTTTACCGCCAATATCAGTAAACATATATTCAGCCTCCCAGCGGCTTTGACAGGCTCTGTTTTCGGAATCAACTTTTCTCTTGGTCATTTTAAAGGCTAGCTTTTTTTTTTTTTAAAGATTGTGCTTCTACCGACAGACGTTTGATTGATATCCGTATTATCAGATTAACCGTAGCAGGAAACGGTGATGTCATATCCGGGCACTACACTACTTTCATTTCTTATGCGCCAATCCAAAACGAGCAACTGAACGTTGCTAGGTCACTATAACGACGAACATTCACTCACT